>VXBR01009115.1:40703-88772 GCA_013400215.1 Cisticola juncidis | reverse complement strand
GGGAAATGAGGGAAATGAGGGAAATGAGGGAAACGGGGGAGACGGGGGAAATGAGGGAAATGGGGGAAATGAGGGAAACGGGGAAATGAGGGAAATGAGAGAAACGGGGTAAATGAGGGAAATGAGGGAAACAGGGGGAAATGAGAGAAACGGGGAGATGAGGGAAACGGGGGAGACGGGGGAAATGAGGGAAATGGGGGAAATGTGGGAAATGCCCCCCACAGCCCCAGAGCTGCAGCCCTGCTGCCCCTGCAGCTCCCAGGGTGGATCTGCACTGCCAGGGCTGCAGAGAGACTTGGGTTTGGCTTCTGCTTAGGTGCAGTTCATACAGAAAGCTCTTGGCTTTGGGCTAACTCACAACTATCAGTGATAATTCCAATTTAATCAATTTCTCCTTGATTTAATATCCATTAAAATTGGATAATTCCAATTTTAATCAATCAATTTATCACAGAAACCTGCTAGTAAAAAACTGCAAGGCCTCTGGGGCACAGCCCAGGGTGCATCCCTTCTGCTGTTAACTTTCTGCAGTACCATTTGCCCATCTTTCTGCCTGATTCTAGATGAAAATAATAATAGATCTAATAATAATACTAGGTTGTGTCTCTATACCTTTAACAGCGTGAAAATCAACACTAAAAAAATATCAAAAGGCAAACACGTCACTGGTACTGTCCCAAATTTCCATTTCAGAGTCTTCTTTCCCAGCCTAATCCATTTCAGCCCATCCTGGCACATAGAAAGGCTCACACCAACACATTCTAAATGTTTATACCCCAAAGGGAAACAAATTATTATTATTTTCCCCATCAAATAAACAAATTGTTTTAAAAGGCAAGCGCTTTACAACAGGGAGTTGTGTGGTCTTGTAGATAATAAATTGTCTAGCTGGGGATCAGACAAGCTGATTTTCTGACCCCAAATTTGGGTGTGGTTCCCCTGGATGTTGAGCAGCTCAAGGATTTCCCCAGTTCAAGGTTTATGGCTGCAGCAAACGCCAAATGAATCCATCACTGCTGGACACTCAAAATGAAATGTTACTGCCCCATAAAGACATTATGAGGCTTTACCATCATGATAAATGAAGATAGAAATTTACTCAAATCATATAAAAGTGGTCTAATTAGGAATAAAAGCTCCATTTCTTTATGTTTGTCTAGCTCAAGCTCTCCTGCTATTAACCCAGTACTCACAGCAGGCAGTGAGGAAGGATTTTCCTGCAGTTGCTCTGAGTCCCTGGGGCTGCCTGGGCTTGGGGGCAGCTGTGATAACAGAGCCACCCAGCCCAGGGAAGCCTCAGGAAGTGCCAGTGCCCCTTTCCTCAGGAGCCTGGCACTTGGCCTTGCTCCCCACTGCAGCTTGGTTGAGCTGTGCCTGGCCTGGTCTCAGACATCACCAATTTTTCCACTGTCTGAACCCTGGAGTGTCTGAATTGTCACTGGGGACCCCACCTGCAGTGCTGTGCCCGGTTCTGGGGCCACCAACACCAGAGAGAGGTTGGCCTGTCCAGAGGAGGCCACAGAGATGCCCCCAGGGCTGGAGCCCCTCTGGAGCCAGGCTGGGAGAGCTGGGGGTGCTCACCTGGAGAGGAGAAGGCTCCAGGGAGAGCTCAGAGCCCCTGCCAGGGCCTAAAGGGGCTCCAGGAGAGCTGGAGAGGGACTGGGGACAAGGGATGGAGGGACAGGACACAGGGAATGGCTTCCACTGCCAGAGGGCAGGGATGGATGGGATATTGGGCAGGAATTGTTCCCTGGGAGGGTGGGCAGGCCCTGGCACAGGGTGCCCAGAGCAGCTGTGGCTGCCCCTGGATCCCTGGCAGTGCCCAAGGCCAGGCTGGACAGGGCTGGGAGCAGCCTGGGATGGTGGAAGGTGTCCCTGCCGTGGCAGGGGTGACACTGGGTGACCTTTGAGGTCCCTGCCCACCCAGCCCAGTGAGGGCTTTGTGACCCTTGGCTGATCTCCATTCCTGGCCCTGCCCTGCTCCCATCAGTAACAGCTCCTTGCACAGGGGTGAGGCTCTGTGCATTTTTTGCTGCACTGCTGACCAAGAGGTAACTGAAATCTCTTTAACATTCTCTTCTCCTGGGGTAGCATCAGTACAAACACTCCCTGCTTGTTCATACAACACACACAGTTACCCAAGGTCAGGCAGTACCAGAAAATTCAGAAATTTCTTAGAACGTTTCTGAGCCCAAGTTTAATCAAAGTTGTGCTGTTCGCTGACTTACAGTCAAGTGGTTTCAGGTTTTCAAAATTTTGTCTACTCTTACAGATTTGCACCTGCTTGGTAGCAATTTCTCCAACCCACACATTTCAAAGTTTAATCTTCTGTGGCTCAGAGCAATCAGCACATCAATACTGATGACATAAAATACTCAGCTGATATATTTAGGTCTGAGTGAAAAATACTTCAAGATCAGTATTTGTATCAAAGCTCTAGATTGAAATATTTAATTGTGTCTCAGTGTCCCCCTCAGCCCTCAGATGTTTGTTCTTTACCTCAGTGTCTGTGTCTGTGCAAGCCTCCATGGCACTGCTGTCAGGGAAGTGTTTGTCACCACTCTCAACTGTCTGCCAGTAAAATCCCTCTGGCACTGCAAACGCCTTCTGCACTGCCTGAAATGCACAAAGGACACCTCTCACTTCCATGGTATCCAGGTCCCTTGAAATAAAGCAGGAAAACCAGGATCTTATGGCCACAGAGCACAGGAGGCTGCAGCTGGTGGATTGAACTCAGTGTAGTTAATTTATATAATTGGCTTTCTTGCAGCTATTCCAGTAGCTTCATTTAAGAGATATCCCAAGAATGTGAATCTGCAACTGCTTCTCCAGAGCCTGAGCATTCCCAGGGTCCCACCCACCCATGGTGACTCCCCCAGGGGCAGAGCACCCGTGGACATCACCAGGAGCTGCATCCATCAGCTGAGCCCCAATTCCCCATGGCTGTGCTGAGCACGCAGCAGAACAGGGCTTTGTGAGAGCAATGCTCTAATTACCCAATCACATGGAAGGCTGGGGAAGGATTGCATGAACCTCTGCATGCCTGTAGCCAAAATAGCACATTTCTCCTGTGCTCATGTCACCACAAGTGACACATATCTGTTCAGCTCATCGTGCCACATCCTCATGGATGGGCAAAAAAAAGGCATGTAGGTCACAGCTCGACACAAGCACAGCATTTCCCAGGCTCAGCACCTTGTTTTGTTTCTCATCCATTTTCTGGGCAGCCAAGCAAGCAACTTGTACAAGTGGAAGGATGTGTCAGTCAGGAGGATGTGCTGTGACTGCACCCTCTGTAAGCAGGGCCACAGTCCAGGGACAAAGCAACTCTTGAAAGTCACGTTTGTCATTCCAGAAATATTCCAGAAATACAGATGAATTTCGGCAGAGTCCACAGTGGGTAGGATGAAGAAAAAAGAATCACTTTTAAATCACAGGCTCAGGTGTAGCTCAAAGAGTTTTCATGACTTTTAAAGGCCCTACTTCGATTTACAGCAGGTGTTAATTTGTCCTCTGCTCATGTGGACTGACCTTTTCAAAAACAGAAAAAGAAATTAATTTTCACCATGTTCTCATCAGGAGTTTTATGATGGAGAGAAAAGGGGCTAACCTTGCATGGAGAAGCATCCACTCTGCATTATGAGCTCCATATAATGCTGTTTAATTGTGTAATCACCTGAGAGATTTCGGGTGTGCTGCCTGGCAAATGACAGGCACTTCAGAGCATTCCACAAATGTTTCAAAGTAACAACCAGAAAATGAAATTCATTTGAATATTAAACCCCCTCTGACAACTGCCTTTCCACTTCAGTAACCTTTTGTGTTGTCTCTTTCCTGTTTCCTGTGCTTCAGGAGAGATTTGCCTGAAAGCAGAACTGGGCATTTCTCTTTTCACCCTGTTTCAGTCAAATCAGCTGCACCAAACCAAGGGCTCTGGCATCTCCCAGTGGATCTGTCCATTCTGTCCTGCAATCCCTCATTCCTCCACTGCTGATATTACACTTGGTTGCTGTGGAAAATATTATCAGAGGAAAAGTGGATTTAAGGAAAGGGATCTTTTTCATCTCCAGTGGGTGATGCCAGCTCCTACCTGCAACAGTGGCACAGTGCAGTGAGCCCAGCCCAGCCCCACAAAGTGGGAATACAGCAAAATCCCAGTTTCCTACTTCTCCCAGCTGTTCCTTGAACAAACCTCATGTCTGTGAATGGCCAAGAAGGAGAAGAAGGGACAAATGTGGTCAAACCAACACCAGCCTCTATTTCCATAGAAACCTTCAGGATAATCATGCAGCTCCAGGACACAGGGTGGGAAATCCCAGGGGAGCACCCTGGTGTGAGCTGTGGATCCATGGGGATCCCAGGATGCTGTCCCAAGGCCACAGCAGGGAAGCAAGGCCTGTGGGAATTGTCCCTGTCACCTGTCACACCTATTTTCCAACAGCCAACCTGAATGGGAGCTCACAAACAACAGAAAATGGAGCTTGAAATGTCTCATTTCTCCCAGAAAATCCTTCTCCTCATGAGTTAGAAAAGAGGCAGATGGCTGCAGGATGAGCACCCTGCTTTGTCCAGCCTGGCTAAAGGAGAGCTCCTGACACAGCCTTCCTGTGCCACCAACAGGAAAAAACAGGGACAAAGTCACTTTCCCTGTGATGGAGGAGGGAATTGCATGGAGCCAGTGGTTCTAATAATGAGCTGAGCCCTTTGGGGCACAAAAAGTGAAAGGGACCCTCTGCAGGCAGCTGCAGGAGCCTTCTCCTACTGAAATGACTCGGACATTATTTCTGTTTATGATACTTTAGTGTTACTTTTTATGTTCTCCAAGAGGGTAGGTGTGAGAATTGTATTGGTTTCATCTCAGGGCTGGTTCCTCTCACTCCTCCAGCAGCTGTAAATCCCTTCCCAAGCCTATGGAAGCCTCAGCTCTGAGTGCTAACCTGGACCCTGGTGGGAGGAGAGGAGACTCCCCAAACCCTGCATGTCAGAGTCCAGGACATCCCTCTGGCCACCCTGCAGAGTTTGGAGACCGGACAGGGGGTCTGGGGTCTGTACAGGGGGGTCAGAGCCTCACACAGAGCCCAGGAGGACACTGCCTCTGATCCCTGCCATGGCAGTGAATGCCCACAGTGTGTGAACAATCACAAGCTGAGAGAATTCAAAATAAGCAGTATTTAGTTTATCATAGAATGTAAATGTAGAATCTGGGATTTTAGTATCTGGGGTTGAAGAGACAAGCTGGAGGAATTGGGGAGTGGCCCCTGTGCTCCTTGTTCTTGCTCTCGTCCCCCATCTTTTGCTGAGTTGGATTTTAGAGATTGGTTTAGAGTAGAAATGCCATGTTAGCATAGGCAGTGGGCATTGGTAAAATTCTGTCAATAAAAAGTGCATTTTGGACAGGGTTGGGTCAGGGGTGCTGTACATGAGGTGTGGGGCTCTCTGAGCCGCCCAGTCCTGCTCTGCTGGGGATGCCCTGCAGAGCTGAGACAGAACTGAGATAATGCCCCTGCCAGGGAGGCCTGGCAGAGCTGAGACAGAACTGAGATAATGCCCCTGCCAGGGAGGCCTGGCAGAGCTGAGACAGAACTGAGATAATGAAGAATAAACAACCTTGGAACAGGCACTGGGGACTCAGCCTGTCTGCTCTGGCTCCGGTGTGAAACACTTAGGGGCAAAGAGAAGACAAAAAATCTTATTACCTTGGGGAACAGCAACCCCGAGGAGAATCTCAGGGAACAGCAACCCTGAGAGCTGCAGAAGGGTGGAGGGGCAGCCCAGCCTTTGATCCTCACCTGAAAACACCTCCCCAGTGAGGCTCTGAGCCCTGTCCCAACCTCCCATCCCCTGGGAAAAGCCTTATCCCAGGCTGGAAGGTTCCCTGCACTCAGCCAAGAGCTGTGCACAGCCCCAGGGATGCTCTGACTTCTGCTGTTAAGGTTTCAAACCCCAGACCCATGGAACCAAAACCATCCCCATGTGTGTCTGCAGGGCTTCCCTCAGCACTGACATCCTCTCCATCCACACTGCCATGGTCAGCACCAGCAGGGAGGGAGGGCACATCCAGAAATGCCTGGTTTGAGTTATTCCTTTTTGCCAATTTATCCTTATTTGGTTTGGGTGACAAATTCCAGCCTCTGCCACCTTAAGACACTGCAAAAGACCTTTGTGCTAGGACTGAACCCACACCAGTTTTTCCAAAAGCATTTAGAAGAAACCCCAAGCTCCTGCTTTGTTTCAGATAATATTACCCAGATGAAGGCAGACAGTTCCAGGAAGGAACTCACAGGAGAACAGAAACGTGCTGCAAAATCCTCAGCAGAAAGAAGCATAAGCACATTTCAGAGGAGACTGGAGCTGCAGCAAAGCCATGAATATTTAACTGTCACACAGAAATATGACCAAGCCCATGATCCCCTCTTCATGCTTACAGTGTTTTCTGTTCCCAGCCCTGACAACAAAGGAAGATCTGCTGTCAGCTGATCTCAGAGAGTCTTTTAAGTGGCAAGGAGTCTTCCAGGCTGTTCCCAGCCCCAGCAGGAAAACAGAAACTGCAGGAAGCATCCCCACGTACTCCACAATCTCATCTCCTCACACACAAGGCAAAGATCTGCTCAGCCATTATCTCTGTGAGACAACACCAAAGCCCTCAGAGGAGGATTCTGCGCTTCCAGGACCTGCAGAGCCAGGTGGGAGCTCTGTGCTGAGGTAACCTCTCCTTGCCAGCCCTGCTGAGCACACCAGGGGCACCAATTCTCTCTCTTCTCTCACTCAGCAAGGCTCATCTCTGGTGTGAATCACCAAATCCTGCCCCTGAGTGAGGCAGCATCACTCAGACTCTCTCCTCTCCCTGCTGCTGTGTGCAGGAGCAGTTTTCCTGCTGGAATCCAGATTAGCACAATGCTGAGTGTGTTCCCTGCACATCCTCCCTCCCCACTGTGCATCTTCTCCTCAGATGGCTTCAGAATTTAACACAGGAAAGTGGAGGCACCACAGGAAGAGCCCAGGCAGCAAAAGGTCTGGGATAGAGAGGGCTCATCAAGAAGACAATTCTGGTATTTCAGGCAGTTTGAAATGGATCTCTCTCTCCCTTGTTCCACTTCTGGACTGGGAAAGGGATATCTCAAAGCACAGAAGACAGAATGAGATAGCAGCTCCCAGCCTTTGTGCCCATCAGCACCAATGGCAAAGCACAGTAACTCGAGAGTTCTGTAAAGCTGCTCTGTTCAGGAATAGGGAGTGATGGACATCATCTAAATGTGAGCTGTCAAATTTTAGGAAGAAAGAAAACCTGTGATGTTTTATTCCTCTCCAAGCTCAACTGTGTGCCAGCTCCAGTAGACATCAATGTGGTCCTTCCTCCTTCTAAAGGTTAGGGGGGGTTTTATTTACAAATGCCAGTAGCTCCTGGCTCCATGAAAATAAATGCCAGACTCCAGCAGGGCTCAGCCAGGGCCAGGATGTCACCTTCTGCTCCTGAAGATACAGCCATGGGCTGCAGCTATGGATTATTGTCTATAAATGTAAATTTNATATGAATAAATATTATATATATGTATATATGAATAATATATATAAAATATAATAATATAATGATATTATTATTATAGACATCATTATTATTATAATAAAACTTATAGACAAACATTTCTCCCCAGACAAGCCTTATCCATGTGGAATCACCAGCCAGATGTGCTCTCACCCAGGCTGTTACAACTTGAGCAGGCTGCCCAGCAAATTGAGAGTGCCAGCCAGGCAAACCTGACCCTTTCCACCAGCTCAGATAAATTCAAGCCACAGGCAAGGTTTGAAGCAGAGGGCAGGGTGAACCTGCCCTTCTGAACCTCCTGTTTCACAGCTCCAGCCTGGATGGTCCAGAGCTGTGCTGGACTCCATGGCTGGCACTGCCAAAGCTGCAGGACTCGCCCTGCCAGCTCTGCTTTGGGTGGAGGAGCTGCCCTGGGTGTTTTATCCCTCCCTAATGCCCAGTTCAGCTGCACAACAATCAAACCCTTCAAGCTTTGGAGGAGGAAAGCACAGCCCTGGGCTGTGAACTGAATCTGGGAGCTCACAGCACTGTGGGGTCAGGTCTGGGAGCTGAGCAAATTGTGCTGCTCTCCAGGGAGCTCTGGCAGCATCCCCATCCCAAAACATGGCCCAGCTCACACAGAATGAAATGAGGAAGGACACAGGGGGCACTAACCCCAAACCAAACCAGCAGCAGGGCACTGCAGGCCAGCAGAGCCCAGCTCCTGCAGTCTGGGACGTGTGAGAGGCAATTCCCACACAGCCACTGGGGAGTGGGGTGGGAGCCTGGTGTGGGTAATGAGTAGCAGCTCCCTGAGCACACCTCCCTCAGCACTGAAATTAAAACAAGCTACAGCAAAGGACAGTGGAAGATGCTGAAGGCAACTCAGCAGGGCCAAGGCCACGGTGCTTGTCAATGAAATCATGTCCCAGCACTCAGAGATTCAGCTCAGAGCATTCTCACTGAGCTCACACTGAAACTCAGACTCACAGACCTGAAAGAGCCTCTGGAAGTGCCTCCCACTCCCTCTTCAGAGGCTGCACACTGAGCCTGGGAATCTCAGCTCTTCATCTGTGCCTCAAGGGCACAGAGCAACAAGTGCTGTACTTGGGGCTGCTTTTCCACAGGGATTTCAAATTTCAGCAGCAATGTCCAGCTCCTCACGTATCCAACATGGTTATTTCAGAATTTGAAATAAGGTTTGCAACTTTCAAAGCCTGTGTGTGTGAGAGCTTCTATGGCAACACAGTTAACACCAACTCCAGCAGGGAAAGCCCAAAAAGCTGAAATTCCACATGAAAGAACTGCTCTACTTTCTGCCAGCCCCCTGCATGCATCAACCTTGCTGCTAGGTCAGTCTGTGCTGCTGGGCATTTTCAGCAGGCCTGGGTTACAATATTGGGGCAAATTCAGTTTGCTAGACCCATTCCTGGGACCCTTATCTATGATTAACCAGAAAAAAAACCAAAACAAAATAAAAACCAAAAAACAAATTAAAAAAAAACCCCAAAACAACAACAACAAACCACCACAACCACACCCACAAAAAAACCAACCAAACAAAAAAAACCCCAACCCAACCAAAAAAAACCCCAAAAAACCCAACAAAAAACAAAACAAAACAAAACAAACAAAAAACCCACAAAACCCCCTCCCTGGAGCTTTGCTTAAGCAAAAAGTAAGGAGGAAACTTTGTGTAGACCTGCCCTTAATCCCTACTATTTAAAAAACCCACACAAACTTTGTGTCAGAGCAGGGAAGCTGCTAAAGGAGCAGCACGAGGGGATCTAATCACCAGGAGGAGCAACAAAATCAATTTTCTGGAACTTAAAGTAAAAAATCTCCTTCACCTTGACTTAGGGATGTCTGTGGGCAGAGAAGGAGGGCTGGAGGTTCCCCTTCCTCCTTAAAACTTCCCTGAAAATGCTGCTATGCACTGACTCCTGTGTCCTGGCAGGCACCTGCTCAGGTCAGGAGCTCAAGGACGTGCTCTGGGGCTGCATCTTTTGGGCAAATGTCCCAATGTCCAGAAAAACTGAGGGAGAGGAAAAGAATTCCAACATGGACCAAACAGGCTGAAGAAAAGCAGCATCAACCCTGGCTCTGTGTGTCATCTGTATCCCTGAGGTGAATGTTTGCATCCTGAGGCTTAGCAGCAGAAAGTACTTTTATTTTATGCTAAAATGAAGAAATCCTCTTTGTGCTGACAGGGGACCTTGCTTCCACAGGGATGTTGTCACTCCCAAGCCAAGCTGGGCTTTAATGACTGCACTGTGACTGCTGCTCCTCTCAGGAGGGAATTGCTGCAGGTTAATGGGCTCCTTGCACAGCACTCATAAAAATGCCTCCAAAAACCTGCCCAGGCCAAGCAATCTGTTTGGGATCTGGAACAGGCAGAAAACCCAGCAGACAAATTGTCTGCAAACAAGACATTGGCTCATGCACCAACAAACAAAAAGCATAAAGGTTATTACAATTACTGCTGGCAATGGCTCCCCAGATCACACACAGAGTGCTCAGTACACAGCAGCTTCCCTCTCCCTCCATTTCTACCCATTTTTCCACCATCCTGCCAGGATTTCTCTCTCAGACTCTGATCTACCTGCAGCAAAAGCAGGGATTCATTGCATGCTCCTCCAACATGTGGGTGCAGCTTCTTTGGGCTGCTCAGTTTTGTACTCACTGCCTCAAAACAAATACAAACACACAAAAAGCAGAGCATGGATCACTGGCCTTGTACCAAACCTTCAGACCAAAGAAGTTAAAAGAACATGATACTGAGTTTGCTATGCAGCCCTTTTTGGCTGTATTTTAATGACACTTGGGAACATTCTCAGTTGGTAGCACTTGCAAAGCTCCAGGGCAGAGCTGCTGCTTGCTGAGAGCTGTTGAGCCCTGCTTTGGAAATCAGCTTTGCTGCCCAAGGAGCTGTGAAAACATGGCTGTGCCACCCTGGCAGTGCCCAAGGACAGGGCTTGGAGCAGCCTGGGACAGTGGAAGGTGTCCCTGCCATGGCAGGGGGTGGCACTGAATGAGCTTTCAGGTCCCTCCCAGCCCAAACTATGCTGTGATTCCATAACTCTGTGAAAAAGCCACAACACCCAGTGGTCTCAGCCTCACTCAGGTTGGGGGGCACAGAGCCTTGAACTTGGGAAGAGAATGTGGTTTTTAAACTGACATCATGTTTTCCATGGCATCAAGGCAAAGATCCACCCCCAGAAAGTGCCTGCTATCTTGCTGTTCAATTCCTAATGATTTATAATTCCCCTAATAAGGGATTTGCATAAAAGCCCTGGCTGTTTTAAATGATGCCTTTTTTTATGCCTTAAAAGCATAGAGCAGATTTATCTTTTACGAGTACGTCAGACTCTTTATGGCTCTTGCTTCTGCTTGAAAGCCACAGTGACTGCAAATCAACAACACTAAGCCTCCTTTTCCTGCACACAAGTGGGATAAACCTTTAGGCAAATTGCTAAGTGCACTGCTAAACCCCTAAGCTTTCATGGCATTGATTCTCACAGAGTCATGGTAATCCCCAAATCTGGTTGAAATGGCAGAAAAGTTCTCATGCTACATCATTTTCAAAATTAAAACTTCATTGTGAACAAGAATTGCAGGCTTTGCCATTCCCTGGAATTGTGTATCAAGGGTTTTGTTCATCTAAAAATACTGGGAAAAGACCACAATTATCCAAAGGCTGGTGCTGTTGTGGGAAGGAAATAAACAAAACATTCCCTCAAAAGGTATAGAAATCAGGTCATATGAAGTGCTGCTTTGAAAACCCACTCAAAATATTTACACCAAGGCAGAAGAGGCTGGTGAAGGCCTAAAAGCAGCACTGGATGCCCTCAAGGAATGATTTACCCACATTAGTATAAGGAATTCTTGTAACATTTCATTCAGTGCAATATTTGTTATGGAGCACTTGCTAATCTGACAGAAGTGAAAGGTTAATTATTGTTCTGCTGACAGACAACACTGAGTGCTCCTGGAGATGTTTCCAGGCAGGCAGGAGATTGGAAGCACTTGATTTGGAGAGGTGCTGTGTCCTTGTAGCTCACACACTTCCCTGGAAATCCACAGATATTAAAACCACAGAACTGAAGCACAGAATATTCTAATATTAGAAGCATTTTTTTCAAACTCTGTTTAAATCCTTTGCTAGAGCAGATGAGAATATCTGTTAACACTGGAAAAACAACTTTTACTGGACCTGATGAAAAAATTACCAGAAGTCCAAGCACTCCTGTGCATCCAGTACCTGAGGGTCAGGATTAACAGCAGTGATGTCACTGAGCAGGACAGAGGGAATGCCAGGAAGAAGTGGGCACTGGGGGTTTGGGAAGGGACTGGCCAGCTCATCTCTCCACCAAATAACATCTGGAAGCCACGTGGAGGTCAGGAATGCAGAAATCCTCTGGTAAAACCTGGATGTTCCCTGGAGATGTTCTGCAGTCTGCAAAGAGTTAGGAAGATTTGGGGATGGTTTCAGAAATTCTGTACCTTGCACCTGCAGCAGCTGCTCCTCTGCCCAGGCCATCCCAGGCTCCAGCTCCACACAGCTCCCCCAGATTCTCCAAACCACCCCTGCTGTGACACCCTGCACCTCCCAAACCCCACACCCTTCATCCCATGCTCATCCCATCCATCAGCTCACAAACCCTGCTCCAAAGCAGATCCCACCACACTCAGAGGGGAAGAAAAGCCCATAAACAGGGGCATAAACCAGCCCAATACAATGAAACATCAACTTACAAGGGGTTTATTAGAGATATAAATGAAAACAGTTAGTGCCCCTTTCTTGGAAGTGTTCAATGCCAGGGTGCAGAGAGCACTGAGCAGTCTGGTCTAGTGGAAGCTGTCCCTGCCCATGGCAGAGGGTTGAAATTAAATGACCTTTAAGGTCCCTTCCAACCCAAACCATTCTGTGTTTTTTTTAAGATTGAGGCTAGTATTAATACTGATACATTAATATTGAATACTGCACTGCTAAACTACAGTTTTCCATCATTTAACCTCCCCTCTAAGCCTCACTGTTCTTTAGGCTGATTCTTAATTAGCAGGACTTTCAGAGAACAAAACCAGTGAGCTCAAGGAGACCTAATTAAAAATTAACAGACTCAACAATTGTGCAGAACTTCTCTCCACCAGTTACTGGAGGGAGGGGAGGGTCCTGCTGTGCCCTGGTGCAGCCTCACCTGGGCTCTGGGGCAGCTGTGGGTGCCACGAGATCAGAAGGATCTGAAGCTGCTGGGAGTGTCCAGAGGAGGGACATGGGCATGGGGAAGGCTCTGAGGAGCAGCTGAGGGCACTTGGATTGTTCAGCTGGAGAAGAGACTGAGGGCAGAGCTCAGTGGGGCTGCAGCTCCGATCTCTGGGACAGGGAATGGCTGGAGCTGGACCAGGGCAGGGTCAGGCTGGAGATCAGGGAAAGGTTCTACCCCCAGAGGTGCTGGCACTGCCCAGGCTCCCCAGGGAATGGGCACAGCCCCGAGGCTGCTGCAGCTCCAGGAGTGTTTGGACAGCACTGCCAGGGATGCCCAGGGTGGGATTGTTGGGGAGTCTGTGCAGGACCAGGGGCTGGGCTGGATTATTGGGGTTTCCCCCAGTACCTTCGAGGGTCCAGCCAGCAGAGAAATGCCTCAATAAAATAGCGAGACGGCTTCTCAGGATATGCTGTGTAAAATAAAGGTTTTCATAACAGCAAAAATAACAAACACTACAAAATGAAAAGAGATAAGCAGTGCACAGTGTACCAAGCACAGTCACACTGGCTAAGGCATTCCCAAAAAGCCTCGTGCACCTCTGTGCAGGCTCTTTAATAACCTGTGGTCTCGGTGGGCTATTTGGCTCTTTACCCAGTAAGATTGACACTTTACCCAATGAGATTGAGGCTTTGAGCTGCACTTCCCAAGCCCCATCACTGTGTCTGTGCTGGTGCTGAGCCAAGTGCAACCAGCAGGCCACAGAAAATTCTAGTTTAACTTCCTCATATAGAAAACCTGCTCGGGCACAGAAATGCACGACTACACTGGATGACCCCTGTGGGTCCCTTCCCACTCAGGATTTTCCATCATTCTGTGATTATTGCACATAAAAAAGTGAAGGAGGAAAGCCTCAAATCAAAGGACAGAGACTGGGAGCTCCTCTGAGCCATTGGAGGATGAAGTGATGGGGGTGCACAGAGAGGAGCCCCAGAGCTCCACACAGGGCCAGTGGGATAACTGGGAATGCCTGGGAGATCTGTAAGAGCAGAGGCTGCACAAATCTAATTCCCATCAGACATGCCTGGGACTGCAGCCTGTCTGTCAGCACACAGGGAGTACAGGAGCTGAGTGTTTTGTTCTGACAATGAGAAACCAAAACCAGGCAGGGATGTTGAAATCTGCCTCACTTCTAGCAGCTGTTTGGAGGAGGACAGAAATAAAACCATGCTAAACTACCCCAAAAAACCTGATAAAAATGAGAGAAAACACAGCAGAACCACTGGATATAGGAATAGATGTCATCCCAGCTGAATAAGCCAAAAGACTTCTTGATGTGCTAAGAACAGGAGCTTTTGTCTGGAGAAGCCATTATTATTATTCTAGTTATAACTATTCCACCTTGGGACAGAGAACTAGAATGTGATAAATAATAAAAGATACACAGATAACAGTGAAGTGGCCAGTAAATAAGAAATTGATGGCTCAGAGCCCCCTTCTGGGGCTGAAAATGGACTCTGGGCTCTGCACATTAATATTAAAATATCATTTGTCATCATGGTTAACATTTACACACACTTGGTCTTTTTGCATAATCCAAAAAAAGTAACCTAAGGTCTCCCTAAATTCTTACAGCAAACAGATACAACAACAGCACCTGGAAACCCAATCATATCTTAAAGGTGAGCCCTGGAAAGTGTCTCTGTGCCCACAGGAGACATGTGGAACCAGAAAAAGTGCCCCAAAAAGGTTGTGTTTTCCAATCCAGCCACTGAAAACTTGCACATTGACAGGACAGTGAGAGACTGAGAGCTGCAGTGTGAGGAATTAAGTCCACATTTCTCCCCACAGCAGC
Source organism: Cisticola juncidis (assembly GCA_013400215.1). Classification (NCBI taxonomy): domain Eukaryota; kingdom Metazoa; phylum Chordata; class Aves; order Passeriformes; family Cisticolidae; genus Cisticola; species Cisticola juncidis. Next base: position 74,191 of record VXBR01009115.1, on the reverse strand, counting down.
TAAAGCTGCCCAAGGGCAGGAACAGGCAGAGTCTGCTGTCATTGGCCTTGTCTCTGCTGGGGCTGACAGCCCAACTCTTGTTGTTCCTCCCAGCTCTGATCTCTGCTGGGGAAAGCAGCAGTTCTACAAATGCCTCAGGAAAGAGAGATTGACACAGGCAGTGCTACCAAAAGAGCCTCTAATGAGGGAGAGGAAATCTCAGTCCTGCTTGGAAGAACTGCCCCAACCCCTGAAGTGTCACTGCTGTGCAATGGAGCTGAGCTCAGGAGTTTTTCATGATGAAGGTGCTGAGGCCCTGGCACAGGGTGCCCAGAGCAGCTGTGGCTGCCTCTGGATCCCTGGCAGTGCCCAAGGCCAGGCTGGACAGGGCTGGGAGCAGCCTGGGATGGTGGGAGGTGTCCCTGCTTCTTGCATGGATCTGCACTGGATGGCCTTGAATGGCCCCTTCCAACCCAAACCATTCTGTGACTCCCTGAAAAGGACTGGGAAATCTGCACAGTTTGTTCCACCAGGTTGTGATTTAACCCTTCCCAGCTCCAACCAAACACTCAGGGCAGCCTGAGCCCACAGCTCCAAAAGTTCATTCAATTCTGTAACCCTGGGGACACATTTTGAGCATAATCAGTGATTTTGGTGCTTTGGCCAAGCCCTCAGCTGGAATCAGCAGAGATCAGGTCAGGCTCTGTCCCTCTATTCCCTTTGCTCCACAGAGGAAACACCTTGAATTCAATTTGAAACACCTTGAACCTTGAGTTCAGTTGCCTTGGGCAGGAACCAACACCAAGTCCTGTCCAGGAGAGCCTGCTCTCATCAGCCTCTGCCCAGGGCTGCTCAATCACTAATGGAAAAGCTGCTCATGGTTCTGGGCTGGGTTGGTTTTTTTTGGGTTTTTTTTTTTTTTGGTAGTGTTTTAATCATGACATTTGGTGCCAGCACCCATCATTTATTTTCAAGAGCACTGGAGCCACAGCTGTCAAACTCCAGGGTTTGTGATACAACATGAGAAATTCAATCTTTGCTGCTCCCAGGCAGCAGCTGCAAGTGAAGAACATTTGCTGCAGCTGAGGAGGGGATGCTGAAGTGTGTTTTAAAAACATGTTCACACATCCTGTTCCATTTTGGCTGCCCATGATGGGGCCAACAGGTATGATACAGGCACCTGGGGATGAGGCAGGAAAAATAGAGTAGAAAATCCACTCCCAGCTCACTGAAGCCACAGAAGTTGCTTTGAGGAATTCAGCAGCCTGAGCAGAGCACAGGGCAGCACCTCAAAGATTCCTCAGCCACAGACAGTTATTCAGGCAGGTGGCTCTCAGATCTGGGGACACTGGGATTGTTGTGGATTGTTGTGGATTGTTGTGGATTGTTGTGGATTGTTGTGGATTGTTGTGGATTGTTGTGGATTGTTGTGGATTGTTGTTCCCCACATCCACCTGGCCACACTTCCCAGCAGGAGTCACCCACCCTGCTCAGGTCAAACAGGTATTTACACCAGCAGAGTGGCAATACCACCTAAAGAGCTGTCTCCAAAAAGGAAATATGTACAAGATGCTCCAACCTGTATCAAACCAGCTCTGTGAAAGACAGAACCAACAGAGCAGAGCCCAGAGCTGCCATTTCACAGCTCTGCTGTGCTCAGGACAGTTCATATCATGTCTTACATCACGTCCTGAATTTCCAGCCTGTGTGCAAGACCTTCCAGTTTTATTGCACAGCTCAGGTCCTGGAGGCCATCAAAATTGAGGGGACAGGCTCAGGTCCTGCTTCCAGGCCCCAGCTTCTGGCAGACAAACAAAAACAACCCCTCCTCCTGTGCCACGCTCTTCACATGGTTAAAATAGAGGAGGAAGAACCAAAATAGGTGCCAAAAGATGTGTTTCCTCTAAATGCAGCTAACTTTCTGCAGTGTGAGCTTACAGCTAGAGAGTAACTGAGAAGAAATGATGGCACAGGGAGCTGGTTTCTGGTCTGCAATAACCTAAATGCAGAGTAACAGGACAGCCTGGGCTGGCAATCGCTGTGAGCTGATTTCAGCTCCACAGGGCTGGGCTGCTCCGCCATCCCAGCCTGGGCAGCTCTTGCACTGCTCTGTCCTGCCCTGCTGGAATTTGAGCACAGCCAGGCCTGGTGCTCAGTGGTGCCTGCTGTGAAAAAGGCTTGGTGTGTGTGTGGCTCTGTGCAGATATTTACTACATGCAATATGCTAGGTAGAAAAGTTATGCTGTATTAACATCTGAATAATACAGTAAATGTAGTTTTAACATTAAGTTTTAGTAATAAAAGAATTGTGTGTAAGATATTTTCTTTAGCTCAAGAGAAAGAAAAAAAAAAAGGGGGAGAGGCCCAGAGGTGTTTCTCAACAGAGATAACACAACAACAAGAAGAAGAGAACCCCCCTTAGAATTTTCAGAGGAAAAGGTGCATCTCCCTGAATGCACAGGAGCCACCTGGCCAAGCCACACGGAATCCACAGGAGCCACCTGGCCAAGCCAGACTTCTGGACACCAAGGATTAGAAGGGGGACTCTGGGCAAACGGGTCTGTCTTAGATAAAGATTGCATAATCATGAAATTTTGGTCTTCAAAAAGAGAACACTCCTCCCAAAGAGTGCCCTTCTCCTTCCTAGCCTTTGTCTAGGAGGGAGGGGGGACAGTAAGTCCAGACTACCTCTTTGCTCTTATTTGTCTCATTATTTGTCCTGTCTCTGAAAACTTTTTGAACTTTTCTTATTGTATGAATTTTTTGTAACCAATTTTTATTCCTTATTAAATTTTCATCAATTTCAAAAAGCGAGTTATTGGCATTTATCACACCTGTTTGCACAACACCAGGGGGAAATGCTGCTACTCACCCCTGGCTCCTGCATCTCCTGGGCTGGAGGTTCCTCTGGTGGCACCAGGCAGGCGTGGAGGGCCAAGCCCTCCTCACTCCAGGCCTGCTGCAGCCCCAGCACCTCAAACAGAGCTCTGGGGCCATCCTTCCTCTCCACAGGAGGCACCTGGAAATCCATTGGAACACAATGCCAATTTTAGATGGACTGAAAAAAAACTCTTTTTCTTGCTCTGTTGCTTTTGAGTAGAGCCCCACAACAACCCAGGGAGCAGTCTGCTTTGATGAGTAGATTAGCTGTGGTTTAGCCAGTAGAAAAATCAATAAAGACCAAATTAAATAGGAGTAACACATTGCTTTTGATAAGCCAAAGGATTTATTTTCTCAATGAGGACTTGCAAGCTCTGACTTTCACCAGTTTCACTACGTGGAAGCAGAAATTCACATTATTTCACCCCAGCAAGGGGGGAGCACAGAGCCAAAGCTGCCTGGAATGTTGCTGGCACAGCAGCACCGTGGGTGCCTTTATCAGTGACACTGAGATCAGCCCAATGTCAGCTCAGAAATCAAAGGGATGGTGCCATTCCAAGCAGCCTTCACTAACAGCCCAAACCCCCCAATCCCCACCCTGTGAATCCCCATTTGGTTGGGCTGAGGTCACTTCTTTTTCAAGGTTTTTTTTGTGCACAGGTGTATGGGAGGGAAACATTCTATTTTCCACTTTATAGATCTGATTTAAACCAATAGGGGTAAGAAGTGACTTCTGCAACCCCCAAGACATAAATTATTATTGTGAATATCAGTTTAGATCCAGGGAGAAGGTTCCAGCAGGACAGACCATGCCTTGGCTCTTTAGGTTGCTCAAAGTCAGATGAAACATAATCCATTTTAACATGCAGAACACATGAAAATCTTGATTTAAAGTTAGAAAAGAGAGAGGAGAAACACTTGAAACAGCATGGGAAAGCACTGGGATGCTGCAAAATGTCCAGGGCAGCTGGTGAAAAGGGGCAGAAAACTCTGAGAAAGCCAGACACAGGGAATCAGCAAAGCCAGGAGAAAGGAACAGCAAAGGTACCTGATCCAGAATGGATCTGGATGGAGAGAAAGGCAAGTCTGAGCCACAGGACTGTGATTCCCTCCCAGGGCTCTGGGGATACAGAAACTCCAAGTCTTGTTCTCCTGGTTTATACCTCACCAGTCTCTAGGTGCATTATCAGCTCCATTTACTGCATCTGTAGCCCCAAACCATTGACAGGGAGATAAAGGCCTTTGAAAACACCTTTGTAACAGGATCAGGCTGGATTCTGAAACTGCTGCACAGCTCAGCTGGATCAAAACACCAGCACCAAATCCTCCACTGCTCTGAACACTGGATTCCCATGGGGAATTCTGCACTGTCCAGAGGAGGATCCCTGCTCTGAACACTGGATTCCCATGGGGAATTCTGCCTCATCCAGAGGACCCCTGCTCTGAACACTGGATTCCCATGGGGAATTCTGCACTGTCCAGAGGAGGATCCCTGCTCTGAACACTGGATTCCCATGGGGAATTCTGCACTGCCCAGAGGAGGATCACTGCTCTGAACACTGGATTCCCATGGGAATTCTGCACCATCCAGAGGACCCCTGCTCCCACTGGCAGCACCCAGCACATCTCCAAGGTAATCAGCAAAGATATGCTGATTTACACAAGAATTGCACGGATTGCCAGATGAGAATTTGGTCTGAAAACGCCTCAACATTTCCAGTTCTTTCAGTGAAAGAAATGCAAACTTCTCCATTGCTATCCAACAGCCATTTCATAGCATGTGTGGAATAAATTGGTGGATTTTACCCCAGTTTTTCTTGGGCACAAAGTCCCTCTGAACATCTGACCCTACACCCAGCAGAGTGACACATCCCTGGAAGCTGAGGTACCTTTCAGGCTCAGAGAGAACTGCTACAAATCAGAGCTCAGGGTTTTTTTTAATGGGAATAACACAAGGGAAGAGAGCTCACACTGCAGCTGGTCACAAGCTAATGAGTCTGAATGGAAAATTCAGGATCCAGGGCTGTTCCAATGGCAGTTTTCATTAGCACTGAACTAACACTAAAGAATGTTAGCAATGTTTTAATGCAAGCAGCAACATCATTAACAATTAATTGTATTTAAGTGGAGTTTAAGTGATTTAAAAGCCTGGCTGCTCAGGGTGAAGTCTACCTTGACTGCATGGTTCAGTATTGGTATCCCAGAGCCTTTCCCAGGGAAAAGAATAAGGCCACTGAGCAGGGTGGGAAGGAAAAATACACATTGGGGAAGAAAAAGAAACTGTTTTTCCTAGGGAATAAAGGGTAATATGGATGGGAAGGAGAGAGGATGGGGTGGTTTATTTAAAGGAGAAAAACACGTGAACCAAGGGACAGTTAAGGCAGCCCCTCACCTGTTCACAGCACTCTTGACTATCAGGAAGGGTCTGTTCTTATCTAGAACAAGTGGTGAAAACCAGGAACCTGTGTCCATTGCCTAACACTTTCAACAATTAAAAATCTGGCTCAACAATTTTTCACTTCTTCATAAACCACAGACACAACCCAGCTCCACTGACTCGGGCAGGATTTTTATTTACGGACTCAGAGGTGAATTAGAACATAATTCCCTCTTTGTTCAGCCACTGTTTTGTAGCTCTTGGGGGCATAAAAAGGAGATTTCAGGAGTGATTATACATTCACTGGAGGTCCAAACACAGCCCTCATCACCCAGAGCCCTTTGTGCCAGGGCACTGCACTCACCAGGGACAGCAGCCACGCCACCAGGGCCTGGAAGGTGTTGGCTGCTGCCAGCACCTGCCCAGGGACCTGCCCCTCACTCTGGCCCGTGGCCACTTGGCCACAGCTTGCCAGCCAAATGGTCAGCAGCAGCTCCTCCTTTTCCACTCCCTGGGATCCAGGCAACGTGTCAATAGCTGGCAAAAAAGAGGCTTCCTGTCAAAAAAAAAAAAAAAGATGGTATGAAAATGAGAGTCACTTGGATTCCTGGAAGTGTATTCATCATCAGGAATTAATTATATTCAGTGCCATCACAGGAGGGGCATTTAACACCCAGAGAGCATTTATCAAAGAGGGAGAATGAGCCAGAAAAGCCAGGTTGTTCCATCAGTGACACCTGCCTGAGCACTGCAGCTTCTCTTGGGCAGCTGTCACCTGGCTCCTCATTTAGCCACACACTGCTGAATGGAAGGTTCCAGTCACAGCTGGAAAAGTGGGATTGGATTTATTCTGTATTCAAGACTCAGTGTTTGGGGTTTTTTTTTAATCACTGAAAAGCCTTCAAACAAGCCTGATAGTGTGAAAACTCATTATTTTCTGCTTCACCTAACATCCCTCATTTCAGAGATGATGTCACAGTTAAGGGAACTCACCTCCTCTCTTTACTTCAGCATTGATGGTTGGTTATTTAGGATGCAAATTCCCTCTTCATTAAGAGAACTGTTCAAGACACAACTTGCAGTGAACTGTGGCACTCACAGCTTTTTGTCCTTCCACAGCTGCAGCATCTGCAATCATTGGCTGGATTGTTCTTCCTGTCTATAATCAACTTGCTGCCCTGACATTTCTTTGGTAAATGAATCAGCAAGTCCCTAAAATCCCAAAGATTCTCCAGTACTGCTCCCCAGTAGTAACAATCACAGGATCATGGAAGGGTTTGGCTTGGAAGGGGCATTAAAACTCATCTTTTTCCACCCCCTCCTCCAGTCAGGGGCAATTTCCACTGGAACAGGCTGCCCCAAGCCCCATCCAACCTGGCTCAGGTTTTCAGCTGCTCCACATAATGAGGATTTCTGCCCACACCTCTACACTGAATGAACCTTAATTTCATTTACCTGAATTTACTCTGAAAGCAAAGTAAGCTAAATCCAATTACAGCCACTTTAATTCTGAATTAAAATGTCCAAAAAGGTGTTTCATGACTAATCCACTTGACAGGTTAATGTAGCTTGACTTTTGTGCTGGTCCTCAAAACAGACAACTTCTTAAAATGGTTTAATAAGGGATAAAATGGAAACAGCTCTGCTGTGTCACCCAGTGCTTTGGTACCAAATAAAACTGCAATTAGTAACAAAGGCAAAAGAGCTACACAAACATGTGTGATGCTGCAGATTTGTGTTAATTAATGTTCCTGTAGTCCTGGGGTGCCAGCAGAACAACTCAGGGCTTTGACCCCTCCACTGAAATCCCCTGGGGAAGAGGGAGAAACTCTGGGAGCAGGAGGGAAAAGTGACCTTCTCCTGTATCCTGTGTGTGGAAGGGTGTGGGGATCAAAGAGGAGGTCATTTCAGAGCTAATGACACAAACAGGATCTCTAACTCATGTTTCAGCAGGAAATCTCCAACTTCCAATATTCCAAACTTCCTCAGCCCAGCAGCAGGGGAAGGCTCAGTGGGTTTTCTGACCAAAATCAGATAAATTTACTTATTAAGGTTCTTTCTGACTGAAGTTTTGGTGAAAGCTGGACCTTTTCTCTCCTCCCTCTGCCAGCCTCCTCACCACCACAAGAACCCAAGTGTAGAACTTGAATAACTTCTGAAATATTAAGACTAAGGAACAAAACTGAGCTAATCCAGATTAATTTTGGGCAAGAATAATTTAAGAAAGATACAACTGGTGATTTCTGGGTGTGGCTCCCCACACCACTGCCCAGTTTACCCCAGTTTGCAGAGGAGAGTTCAATCTGCCCATGTTACACTGGCTTTTATTTGTGACAGTATTAGGTTATAAAAAGCCTAAAATTACTGAAATGCTGGGCTATTTTTGGTTGCTCTGGCTCGAATTGTGCTGTCACTCAGGCTTGCAGCTGATTGCAGTCAAGTGCCAACAATTACCAAAGAGTAAATATGAGAAAATTTCCTCTTCCCAAATTCTTGCTATTTTATTTTGCAATTATAGTTTATGTCATTACAAGTTCCAGCTCCAGCTCAGTTTCCCAGCCAACCTCCATGCTCAGTTCTGGCCTTTTTTCCTCCACTCTCACATAACAGTGCAAGGAGAAGCAGCAACCACAGTGAGCAGGCAAGGAGTGACCTCTGCCCAAATCCACACCAAGGGAAATGAGGGAAAAGGAATTGCAGGATAACTTCAGGACAGGACAGCCACACAATGCAGCCTGCAGGGACAGTGGAGCTGAATTTCCAGACAAACAATGGCCTTGGGCTGAGGGAGGGCAGGGCTGGATGGGACATTGGGCAGGAGTTGTTCCCTGGCAGGGTGGGCAGGCCCTGGCACAGGGTGCCCAGAGCAGCTGTGGCTGCCCCTGGATCCCTGGCAGTGCCCAAGGCCAGGCTGGACAGGGCTGGGAGCAGCCTGGGATGGTGGGAGGTGTCCCTGCCGTGGCAGGGGTGGGATGGGATGAGCTTTAAGGTCTCTTCCAATCCAAACCACTCTGTGATTCCATGATCCCAAAGGGAACTACTATTCATTAAAAACTCATTTTAAAAAGTAGCAATTTACCTCCATGTTATTATTTTAAACCAGAGCTGTCTGTGATGACAGCAAGCCAAGGCCTGGTGGGCACAAGACTGCCAGCCAAGATGAACAATTTTATTTCTAATAAAATAGCTCAGAGTGGTTAAATGATGCTTTTGTTGATGTTTTTTTCAAGAGTAGTTAGCATTACTCTTCCTACACATCCACATTAGATTGGACAAAGAGTTTCAAAGACTGGGAAGCATTAATGCCAAAGCTGTGAGAGGCCTGAATGACCAAGGAGAAATTTAGGAGCCAGGAAACAACTTCATAAAGATCTCCCAGCAGAATCAACTCATCCAGTCCAAGAAGTTGCCCCAATGGCAGGATAGGCCAAGGAAAAACTGATTTTTTACATAATAGATACACTCTCTCCTTTCCAGGTAAATAAAACTTCAGTATTCCCCTCCCAGCACCTTTTCCAACACTAACATGGAAGCAGGCAGCATGTTCCACCCAAATGCCCTCCCTGCTCCACTGGACAGGCCCTGCAGCAGCAAAAGCTCCATCCAAACCTCCCCTGCATGCAAAAGGAGAGGTTAAACTCACAAAATCTCCACCCTCACCACAGAGGGCTGAGGGAAGGGGAGGAACAGGAACCCTGGCACTCTCATTGGCTGGAGGTTTAATCAAAATAATTGTTTTCAGCCCTGTCTAAATTTATCCTCCTATGTCATCTGCACCCTAGCTTGGATCCCAGATTTGAGAGGCAATCCCTGATGAATGGCAAATTACTGAGTGCAGAACTCTTTTGCCAAACGATGCATCTGCTGTGGGTTTGTAAATGTGAGCTGATTTCTGAGTGCAGGAGCAGCTCGAGCTAATTTCTCTAATGAACCTTCCCCTCTCATTCCACAGCTGCTCTGATATTCCATGTTCTGCTCTGCTTGGACAGAGCTCGTGGTACAAGACATAACCATGATGATTGTGTGGTTATATCCTGATTTTCCACACAGTCACATGGGAAATGTAGGATTTTTAGGCCACATTTAACAATTCTGGCCATCTAAGGCAAAGCAGATTATCACTATTCCATGGCTTCTAAAAATTCTTGCATTAGATGAAGACATATTGGAAATGTCAAGTGTTTGTTCATTTTCATTCTGTGGGGAAGGGAAAACGATGACAATGCCATCTGTTAGATGATTTGAAACTCCACATTAAAGCATGGAATAAACCCTGAAACCATTCAAAAAACTGCTTTATCACTGCAAAGTGGGAGCAATGGGTGAGAATGAGGAGAGGAGGATCTGCAGTTCCTGCATGCAACCGGCAGAACACTCTGGAATTAGGGAGTTGACTTTTTCTGACAAAAATAGAGTACAATTGATGTTTCATGGTCTGAATGGTCTTTCTGGAAATGCACTTCTGTAGCAGAGTCCCTCTGTGGCACCACTGCCTTTCTGAGCATCGTGCTGAGGTTATGGATCTGAAAAACATCATGGGGGACAAGATGGTATTGAAATGTCTGATGTGGATGAGCCTCAGATTGCTCAAATGGAAGAATGATGGTGCTCCAAAGCAGATAACTCTGCCAAGGGAGATTGCAGGGATTCAAGGAGCTGTGTAATGGAGCATTATTTGCTTTGATCTCCATAGTTTTCAATTTACTGAGGGCACTCCAGATCATGAGAGTTTAAGTAAAAAATATAATAATAAAGAAAATGTCTTTGCTGGAAGTATTCTTGCTCTGGACAATTATTCTTAGTCTTGGGTATGAAGAATAAAACCTCTTAACTGCACTAAGGGGATTCTCAGCTGCTTCACTGGAGTTAATGGCTCATCTATCAAAGATGTAAATAAATCCTCTTCCATGGAAGGCAAGGATCTGGTCCATGGGATTTGTTAGCAGAGAGATGCTGTGGGTCACACAGGATCCAAATAATTTTGGTCCAAATTCAACAATGTTTTTTTTAAAAGCCATTCAAATAGCTGGTAGCAAACAGCTTTTCACATATAATTTCTTCTTTACTTTTTAGAAGTGGGAAAATTTTCTGACAAAGGCTCAGCTCAGGTGAGCACTGACCTGAGAAGTGCATTAAAATTAAAACCAAAGTAACACTGAGTCTTATTTGAGTTTGTTTGCTTTCTGAGACATAATCATTAAAAATGAGAAGTGCCTTTTCCATGATTGGTGTTTACACTCCAGTAACACTTGGAGAGGCTCAGAAGGATTCCCAGCCTCATTGTGCTGGTGTTGGGAGCACATGTAACAAAAAGTTCCCCCTCTAATGAGTTTATACTCCTGGTTAATGAAAAGCAGCTGAAATGAGTAAAGGAAGTTTAATTACTTACACATTTCATGTGAGCACAAGACTGGGAGTGGGAATTTGTGCCTCAGTCCTGGCTCTGGAATGAAGTCTTCCTCTGTGGAACTGTAAAGTGAGGATAATATTTCCTTATCCTGCTCCCTGTCTAGCTGGATTAATTATCAATACTCTGTAAAGTGCTCTGAAGAGGAGGAGTGTAAAATTATCAACAAACTTTCAAAATTAACCTCTGTTCCTGTTCCCAAAAGTGTTGTGGCCTCTCAGCCCCTCAGTGTGAATTTATCTGCATCTTCCACAACCTGTTCTTCAAAGGATTCCAACCTGGCTCACACCAAAAATGTGTCAGGACTTCCAGGCCCTCCAGAAGGGAGGGAATTGCACGTGGTCACTTGGAAATGCTGGGACAGAGCATGGAATTGGTCCTCAGCCATCTGAAATCCAGGCTGGCATTTGGCACATCCTCTGAGCTGGGTTTAAATCCTATGGAAATGGCTCTGCTTGGATACTCCAGGAGATTCCCAGGGGTTGGAATGAGATCATCTTGAAGGCCCCTTCCAACCCAAACCATTTGGGATTGGTTCTGTGATTCACCACACATTTATCAGCTTGGGGAAAGCCTCGTTTTTCATTCACATCTATTTATCTTTTTCATGTATTTCCCTTGATACTCTGTGGAAATCCCCAAAGAAATAAAGGAAAATAAAGGGTCTGGGGGAGGCAACTCTGCTCAGCTGCTCTATCAGGAAGTTTTAGCAGAGCTGAAGTGGCTTGTTTTACAGACTGCCAGCTGCCAATGAAATGGATTGTATCCAGTTTGTCACAGGCTCTATGTTCTTCTGCCCAGCTATAACACACCCTCCAGACAACCCCTCAGACCTGTGAATTTGGGACTTTGTGATCCTGAGAACTGCTAAGTGCTTCCAGTGTTCCCTGAAGCTGGTGGGAACTCCAGGTGCTTGGCACAGAGCTGGGTAGAGCTCTGTGTTTGCAAAATAAAAATAACTGCACGATTCTTCCACTCCATAATCTCAGATAAAGCCCTGAATTCCATTCCCTGCCACTGAGAATAATGCCCCATAATGAGTATCTGTGGAATAATGTGTTCACAAGTTGTGACCAAGCTTATCCCCCTGTGTGCTGGGATTTGGAACATGAGCCCAGCCTAAGTCAATGCTGAACGAGAAGGCACGAGTGAAACCAGGAGTGCAATTTAAACCCTGCAGTTCCTTTAACAAGCCTGTACATCCCCTTGGAAAAGCAGAGGGGCAGGTTCAGCCTCCTTTCATCTACAAATAGCATCAGTGATCACAGCCCTGAGGTAAGGTCAGGAGCTGGGAATTCTATTTTGATTCCAAGAGAGAGAATCACTGCAGAAAGTGTTTGTTTCTCTGTGTAATTAAACGTGACTGGCACTTGTTCAGAGCCACTGCAAACCCAGGGCAGCTCCTCCTGCTGCCAGCACAGGCCTGGCACAGGGCAGGACCTGAGGAGACAAAAAGCCCAGAGGTGGTTTTGTGTCCTCCTGCCCTCTCCAGGGTGAGAAAGAGAATTCAGCTCATGGACATTTTACATTATTGTCTTCAAGTTTAATGGGAACATCCTGCTAATGTGAATGGAGGAGTATTCAGGACCTCTACTGGCAGCAAGTTCATGCATGGAATTCTGGAAACTCTGCTCCTTTTCCTTGTATTAACCTCTCCCTTAAGCAACAGCAACGAATGTTCCCATCTGTCAGACTCAGGCAGGAGTGTACTGAGGAATAAGCCTAAACTCATTTTAATCACTTCCTAGATATGCTGAGGAATATAAAGGATTAAATAGCTCACATTATCCTGGGGCCTTCTCAAACTGCAGTCAGAGAAACAGCACTGCAAGATCTCATTGCTTTGTAAAGCCCTGGTTCTTTAACTCCTTCCACAGCTGGAAAAAGCACAAATGTGGGAGCCCCTGGGAACCATCAGAGTGGCTCTCCACATTTACATGGAAGGCTCTCCACAGTTTTTTGGTGATCCTGTTGCATTCAGCACAGGTGAATTTCCTGCTTCTGAGCATTTTTACAGCAATTTGGCTGGAAAACCTCTTAAAGCAGCCAAAGGTTATGAAAGCAGCTTTACTGTGTGGCTCTTGGACCTGCTCTGGTGGTGTGAGCAGAACTGGGGGGAGGATCCATGAGCATGGGAAGCACAACCTGCCCTGGGAGTGCCTGGGCACTTCCACAACATTCCTGACCCTGGGAACACGGAGTGCAGACTCCTCCTGTGTGCAGGGAGGTGTTCATAGCACAGACACTGAGGCCCAGACCCTCTGCTTGCCGCTGAAGGCAGATCCTGAGGTCAGACCTGTGCCATCCTCAGCCTCAGCTCCTGGGATCTGTGCCCAGAGCTAGGGACAGCAGGAAGCAGCTTCTCCACCAAACTGCTGTGCCAGCAAATCCCCCATTTGCTTTCCCTGGCACCATGTGGGAAGATGAAGAGGAGGCCAGAAACACAGGCCCTGTGCCAGCTGCCAGCCACCCATGCTGGAAAAACATTTCCTTGGGATCTTCCATCTACTCCAAATGCTGTGTGCTGGGCTGGTGGCACAAACAGGAATCTTGGCCTTCTGTCTCTGTGTGCTAAGTTTAACTCCATCTCTAATTGCCTTAGTTTATTTTTAAGCCTTTCTTGAGTCGAGGCAGCGGGTTCATTAAGTACAAGAGATTTTAATCTTGTTTCAAGAACTCATTAAATGCCTGGCAGGAAAAAAAAAAGGAGGAATTCAGGGGCCATCTGGTGGCTGTTGGGCACAGCACTGCTGGCCATAACCGTGGCACCAGCCCAGCAGGGAGAGCCTGGAGACAGGCAGAACCCAAACTCAGCTCTGGTGTCTGAAATAAGTTAATGTACGAAATATTCAGTCATTTTTACAATTAATGGGGGGTTTAAAAGCTATATTAAAATAATAGTAAGGGCTAAATGCTGTTATGATTGCATTCACTCAGATGCAGTTGCTTTGGTCCAGTGTCAATGAAAATATTTGGTTACAGGTGATTTGTACTACCAGATCACCTTTGGAGTAACAGAGATATACAAAAATTCAACTACTGTGTCACAAAATCATTATAATCATAAAAAGATTTTATAGGTTTCCTCAGCTTTTCCAAATAGATGTACTGCACCACATTTTGGGGGATAAACTGACATTTCTGTAAGGAAGTGGCACAAAACCTATTCCTACATGAGTGGTTGATCAGGCCTTTGTCCTGATCCTATTCCTATTGTCCTGTCCTATTCCTTCTTTAGGTGGAGACATTAATTTGACTTTCTTACAGCCCTTTTCCTTGGTGCATTTCCCACCCAGCAATAAAAGAGGTGTATTTTTGAATAGTGCTGAGGCCATCACCTCAGTGCAGCCATGTGAGCAGCTCCAGTGGAGCTGAGGAGGTGCCCAAGTTCCCTGTCCAGCAGGAGAAGGGCTGGGTTGGGATCCTGGGATCCACAACGTCCTTGAACAACCCAGAGCTGGAGAAAAGGGCAATTTCCAATGTTGATGTTGGCACCATTGCCTTAAAAAGATCAAAACACCCATGGAACAGCAATGGCAATCACAGGCACCTATTTAGGGAAGACAGGTAAAGAATCAAAAGCATTTCACTGACAATTTGCAGATCAAGGCACCTACTACTTAAAAATAACTTCTGGGGCCAGTAACTGAACTAAAAATACCTGTACAAGTTTTGGAACTCAATCCCTACCTTCAGACAGGCTGTGCTGACGCAGGGGAACTGTCCCAGCAGCAGAATGTGCAGCACTTCAGCACCACTCTGGATGGTAAATATGGATTTTGTTAGGGATTTTCCCTGGAAGAAATACCAGATCAAAAAGAGAAAAAGTCCATCAAAGGGCAAGGAAGGATTTGACCATAATATATTGGTAATTTTGTGGCAGTGCAAGTAGAACATCTTGTGGTTGAGACTTCTCCCTGACACCAGCGAGCTGAGGCGTGTTAACATAAAGAACCTGCTGATTTTGACAAAAAGGTGATGGAGCCTGTGTTTACAAGATGGAAAGGAAAGTGCCCACATCATCTATTTGTTAAGGTAGAATGACTCTGTTGTGCCTGGGTGTTTTTGTTTTGTAAGGCAGCTGTAAGGCTAAGCTGCAATGAGATGAGGATCATGGTAATGTAATTACTGATACAAGGTTAGCCCAAGTGATTGTGAATGCCAAGAAAAATGAGATACCACAGGATGAGTCAACACATTCATTTCCCAACCACTCTGGCTGGGTAAGGGAGATAAAACTCTGTTTATGAGGGGCTGGTTACAAGGTGGCTCCTAATAGCTCTCCAACGACATTATCTTGTTCTGCCATATCATGATAAAGCAATAAATGGAGACTCAAGCTGAAGCCCTGCTGAAAGCACCTACTTTGTTCCAATAATAAAGGAGATGAGTGCAAGCTAAATTGTAGTTGTTGTGTGTTAAATGAATTCCAGGGCTGGATGGGCCATGCAGGGTTTGGCTGCAGTGCTCAAGGCCAGGTCTGACACAAGCTCAGGTGTTTCACTTCACACAGGGCTGCTGGGAAAGGAGCTCTGTGAGGTTCTTCATCAGCACAGACATTTCCCTTGGTCCTGGACAAGCTCTGCCTCTGCCTGGCCTCACCTCCCTCCCCTGCACTGCCCTTGCACTGACTGCTCTGACTCTCAGCCCTGTTCCACTACTCCAGACCCCCTGGGTGATCACTGGGCTGTCCCATGGTCCTGTCCCTGCCTTGGCTTTCTGCCCTTCATCTTGGACCTTCCTCATTCCCACACATTTCCCACAGCTGCCCACCCTCCCTGGAGCTGCTCTGCTGCTCCTCTGGGACGGTGGCACTGCCCTCCCTGCTGGTGAGGACTGCCCTGCCTGCCCTGCTCTCACCTGCACATCCTGCTTTGTCTTCCCAAAGGCTTCCCAGTGCCACAGGGCAGGGATGGATGGGATATTGGGAAGGAATTGTTCCCTGGCAGGGTGGGCAGGCCCTGGCACAGGGTGCCCAGAGCAGCTGTGGCTGCCCCTGGATCCCTGGCAGTGCCCAAGGCCAGGTTGGGATAGTGGAAGGTCCCTGCCCATGGCAAGGGGGGGGACAGGACAGGATTTAAGGTCCCTTCCCACCCAGACCAGTCTGGGATCCTGTGAAATCCTTACAAGAACCTACTTGTGCTGCTCCTGACATATAACTTAGCTCTAAGTCTGGCAAAAGTCACCACCATTATCTGGATCCCACCTAATGGGAATGTGACAGGAAAACAATATCAGCACCAAGTTACTCATCATAATAAGCAAGATGAATGAAGTGGCCCATCAAACCCATTTCATTTTACATCCTCCATTTAACTGCTTTACATCCTGTGAGATTCCTTTTGTCTCCCTCATCAATAACACTGCTCAAATAATGAAACAGAGCCTGTGTTGTTCCTCTAAACTACTAATTCATCCTGGCCCTGCAGGAAGGATCACACCACACTCTGCTGGCTTTCACAGAATTCTTGGTGCTTGCATCAGTTTTGGAGCAGATCTGAAGGTTAAAATGTGGTTAGAGAGCCCAAATTCAGAAGAGATCAACTCATGCCAGTCTTAAATTTCACCAAAAGTTTGGGTGGTGTAGAGAAGGAAAAAAAAAAAAAAACCAAAACCAAAACATAACAGTAAAGAAATCAGGTTCTTCCCTGCATTATTTTTTTGAACTAAGAGGTGAGCCAGACTGCCCAAGTACTCAGACACCTACACAAATGGACTTGACACAGTGGGCAGAATTCTCAGCAAGAACCCACTGATTTCCCAGGGATTTGGCACCTGCATGTCTTGAAAACTACTGGATCTCAGCCCCTTCCTCAGCAGCTGAAGTGCCCCTGGAATTCTCAGTCTCTCAAGTTACCTCTCCCCAACCCTGACTCTCAGAGTGAAGCTGAGGACAGAGTTTGACTGAACTGGGTTAAGAAAAAGGAGACAGCACATTAAATCTGCTTTTATATTTTAGACAAGGACTCTAATGTAACCCTAATGCAGCTTTTTAAATTTCCTTTGTCAGTCTTTCCCAGCACCTCAGCTACAGTAATTGCAGAGTTTCTAAACTTTCCCTCTGATTATTATTCAATTCAATTATTTATGTACATTATAAATGGGCAGAGGAATTCTGGAAACTATGACAAGTGTTCCAGATCTGAATATCTATCACTGCCAAAACAAAGGACTTACAAAACAAATTTGCAAGTGTGCTACTCTCTCAAACACTGGGGCTTGTTCTTTGAATATATGTGTTTATATATAGATATTAGATATTTTCACTGAGACATTGCTGCCAAATTACAGGGGCTTTTAGTTTTAAATGTCAAAACAGTCAAGTTTTTCTGTCTGTGCTCATAAAAAAAGAAAGAAAAGAAAACCCTGTTCAAACTCAAAGGAAAAAAATGCTGCTATCAAAGCGGATTTCAAGTAATCTTACAAAGGACTGTTGTGTTTGATAGATTATGTTGATACATTTTTAGTCTTAATTTTAATAATGAATATTTCTGACTAAGAACTAAGAGCAGAGTTCTCTAGACAACATGGTTATTATGGGTTGTGCTGATTTGCTTTTACCATCAGTGCCTTGGGAGGTCAGGCAGTTCCCCTGGAGCTGGCACTCAAATTTGGAACCATGGAATGGTTTAGGGGGGAAGGACCATAAGGATCATCCCATCCCACCCCTGCCATGGGCAGGGACACCTCCCACTGTCCCAGGCTGCTCAAATCTGGCCTTGGGCACTGCCAGGGATCCAGGGGCAGCCACAGCTGCTCTGGGCACCCTGTGCCAGGGCCTGCCCACCCTCACAGGAAAGAATTTGTCCCCAAAATCCCACCTTAATCCTGCTCTCTGTCCTGTCACTGTGCAAGGAGCCCCTCTCCCTCTCCCTGGGCCCTGGGAGCAGCTGGGCTGGTGAGAAATGCCCCTGTCCCTGCTGCCACAACTGGAACATCATCCCATCCCTGTGGGGAATATTTCCAGCTCCAGTTCAGCACAGACCCACCCTGAGCTCTGCTCCAGACAAAGAACATCACCAAGCCCATCCTCACTTTATTGGCACCAGCACAGCACATATGGGAAATGACCAAACACAGAGTAATTCTCCAGTGCCTGCTGCATTGTCAGGAAGGAGAGAGCAGGTCCCAGGTGGATTTCTGAGGAGCAAGGGAGTGTCTGCATCTTAATAAAGCCTAACTGGAAGTGGGTGGAACCTGCCAGCAGCCAGGGAAGAGCAAGTCCAAAGGATGCACAAGCTTTACACTCCGAAGCAGAGCTCTGGGCACTGTGCTGTCCTTGTCAGTGCAGGCTGGCAGAGGGAAACTCAGCTGGGAGCTCTTCAGTCCTTTGCTCCTCCTCACTGACTAATCCAGTGCTAAATAAAATGAGCTTTCAAATCTCCACAACCACAGCAATCAATTTACAAAACAAACCTGAATGGTCCAGCCCAAATCTAGGGCTGTGAAGTCTTTCAATTTTTGTACTGACAAAGAGCTTTGTTACTGGCATTAGCCCAAATAAATCACCATGGTGGATTAATGGTGGCTCTGCAGTTTCTCACCTCCTCTGACCTTTTCACCTGGCCTTGTGTTCAGCAAAATCAGTGCCCAGATGAAGCAGGACTGCTTCAGGAATCATGGAATGGGTTGGGAGTGATCCTAAAGCTCATCTCGTTCCAACCCCCCCTGCTAAGGGCAGGGACAGAGAAAAATCTTCTGAGAAAAATCTTCAGCCCTGCCCTCTAAGCCACAGTTGGCTAAAATCAGGATTGTTTCATACCCTGTTAATCAGGAGTAAAACCTCTCATTAAACCCACAGTCCTCAAAAACAACCCACAAAAGTGAACTGTAAAGCTGCTGGGGCAGACAAGAAGACAGGACTCAGCAGAGACAGTAATAATATTCCACTTTTTCAGGAAAAGTTATGAAAAATCCTGTGGGAGACTGTGGCTGCTGTGAAGTGGATGACCCTGAGGTCACTGATTCCAGCAAGGCCTGACAGGTCAGGACTGGAGGGATCTGCTTGGGCAGCCCTCCCTGCACAGGCAAGTGGGGAATTCTTGTCCTTCAGTGTGAGACAAGAGCTGCAGGGCTGCTCCCCTCCTCAGCTAACAGTGCTCCAGAACAAACAGGTTTGAAACAACGCAATAAAAATGCCATTTTGCTGCCGTTTTGCTGCCAGCCCAGCCTGCCCAGGCACTGACCGTGTGGAACAGGGGCGGGGTGTGCTCTGCCATGGGCTGCCCCCCGCACACCGAGCGCTGCCGCTGCCGCTGCTGCAGCTGCTCCTGCAGCCTCCTCTGCCTCTCCTGCAGCCTCCTCTGCCTCTCCTGCAGCTCCTCTGCCTCTGGGGAGGGCTCTCTTCCACCTCCTTCTCCCCTGAAAAATACAGGATAAGCTTTTCACTTGGGGAAAAAGGCCCCTTCTTCATCTGGTTACACTTCTTTTTTTCTCATATTTACACCACACGCTTGAGGGGGAATCATGACATGAAAGGCTAAAATAAATTTAGAAAGCAATCCTGGTGGGGGACACAAGAACTTGTCAGAGGATGAAATAATCTCTAAGAAGAAAAAAAACTTCAAAGAAAAGGAGAAGTGATCAAACCTCTGATAAGTGGTGATGATCTATCTGGAGATCAAAACTCCTTTAAGCAGATGTGTTTGTAATGTGTCACTCCCCATCTCCACACCAAGATTCCCAGTCTAAACCCATTTCCTTTCCTATCTGCTATAGGATATAACAGAGATAAGTTCCCCTGACCCCAAGACATCCCATCTTTCTACATCTGGATGCCTGCAGAAAGATTCCATCAGCCATTTCCACGGCAAACATAAATTCAGTTTCTTCTGAATTCCTCCAGCAATAATTAGAATAGCCAAGAGAGAAAACTGAAATCATTAAAATCACTGAGTTATCACTCAGAGACAGTAAATAACCAATATTCTTGCCTGGCCATGGGCTGCCATCTCAGGCTAACAGGTGTGAAAAAGGCAGATTGTGTGTGGCTCTATTTACTATATGTAATATAGTATAGATATTTATAAATATCTAAGTAGATAGATAGTAGTAGATACATTTATAGATATCTAAGTAAATAGATATTTACTATATGTAATATGCTAGGTAGAAAAGTTATGCAATATTAACATTTAAATAATATCGTAAATGTAGTTTTTAACATTAAATCTTAGTAGAAAACTTGTGTGTAAGGTATTTTCTTTAGCTCAAGAGAAAGAGGGGATGACCAGGGGGTTTTTTGTGCACAGATGGCAGTTAAGAGGTCCTCTAGTGAAGAATTTATGGCTCCCTTATCAACAGAAGTGACCTCTTCAAGGACTTAAACCAGACTTGCAGACACCAGAGAAAATATGCATAGTAATGAGGAGGTTGTTGAAAAAGAGAGAAATTTCTCTCTAAGTTGCCCTTCTCCTTCCCAGCTTTTGTCTAGGAGGGAGGGGGGATGGTAGTCCCGGGCTACCTTCTTTGCTTTTATTATCTCATTATTTGTCCTGACTCTGAAATTTTGTTGAATTATTATTATTACATTTGCATTACCTTTTTTTTTTGTAACCAATTTTTATTCCTTGTTAAATTTCCATAAATTTCTAAAAGCAAGTTATTGGCATTTATCACACAGGTAATCAAAATGGAGTTTAATATTCCTGATGGAAGCAACGAGCTTAATGTCAGGAATTCCAGAGGGGAAAACCCCTGAAACCAACCCTGTGCCTTTTACAGCAGGGACACAGGAGCTGAGCTGTCTAAGTGGCAGGGCAGGCAAGTGTTTAACTCTGACACAGTAACAGTCTCCAGAGCAGGCAGATCCTGATTCTTTCCAGGGCTCATATGTCAAAGTCAGAATGTTAAATTTCACTCTGAAAATAGCAGGATATAACCTTTGAAAAGGCAGCATAATGGAGCTCTCCCAAACAGTTGGGCAGGTGCACCTGATTTCCCTTTGAAATTAGACCTTCTGCAGAATACACTACATTGAACTGAGCCCAGGGAGGCAGAGGCCCAAATAACTCTGCAATTTCCTCAATTGACATCACTCTTATTTCTGTTTTTTAAAGCTTTCCAAATATTCCTGTGACATTCTTTGTCACAGGTGTGCTTTGTAGCTCCAAGATCTTCCACTTTTCTTGTTGGCAAAGAGTCAGAATTCCTTTGATTGGAAAAAAAATTACAAGGGGAGACTGATACATCTTCCAGTTTGTAAAGGGTGTTTTAAACTGAGACACAGAATAAACTATTTTCCATCCCTTCTGGGAACACAACAAAAATAAGCTTAAATTGGAGAGGGGATAATTTAAATTAGACTTAATGAAAAGCTTTACAACCCTAAGGATAATTAAACAGCAAAATGTACTACCTGGGATTCAAGGAATCCTCACCATTGAGGATTTCAAGACCAAGTTCTATAAAGATCTGCCAGGAGATATTAGATTTTACCTCACTCTTTATGGGCACAGGGAGACTGACCCTTCCAGACCTATTTTCTAGGAAGCTGTGCTTAGGAAACCTCAGTGCTGTTGTTCCTGAAGGAGATCAATACTGTGTTATCCTTCCTTTCTGTAGAAAAAAAGCTACAGGAAAAGGCTCGATTTCCAATGTCAGAAGTGCCATAGCTCATCTAATGCCAGGCCCCACTAAAGCTGCCTCTAAAGCTTCCAGCAGGAGCTCCAGCACTGTTGTTCTTCCAGGTAACAAACCAGACACCCTCTTGCTCCAACTCACAGCCCAGATAAACAATTTTCTTAAATCCTGGACAATCAGAGAAGCCACATCCAAACCCACTGATTACTTTTCCTGTGGGATACCTTGGCAATTCTGCTGTAATTAGAGGAGACTCTGGAGCATTTTCTGCGTTTTGCATCTTCTCAGGTTCCATTTTGTTCTCTTTCTCTGTGCCAGCTCCGTTGCTCCCGCAGCTTGAAAAGGGGGGACTTTCCTTGCCTGGTTCCAATCTCATCAGTTTCCTGGAAACCACCTCATTTGTCTCTTGCCAATCTTTACTAGATTGGTTTTGACTTTTATCAGAGGCATCTCTGTCTCCCAGCCTTTCTGGATGCAGTTTCTCAGCTGGAACAGCCTCTTTATGAAGGAGCTCCAAGGCCTCCTTGCGGGCTGCTCGGAGTTGTTGCAGTAACAGGCTCTTCCCTGAGCAATTCCTCCTGCAAAGGAAATAAAAACCTGATTTCATCAAGATAAAACATCACAGGAATAAACTCAATCTCTGAGGAACTTCTCATATGATGAGAGCTCAAAACAAGGGCTGGGAATCCACAGGAATAGTAACTGTGGGTGACAGCAGCACCAGCACTCAGGTGACACAAGCAAAGCCAGAACACAAAATTGATCTTCCTGGCAGTTTATTTACCCCTTCTGCATTCAGGCACAACACAAACACCTACCAGAAGAGCCCTGAACAAATGTATGGCTGGCATGGAAATCAGAGCCTGTAATATTTGTCCCCTTTGGATACAGGGGCTGGGGTTCAAATACATGCAGATGAAAATTTTTTCTAATAATTATTACAGTTTTTGAATGTTTGGCTTAGTTTCCTCAATGAGACTGTTAAACTGTCAGCAAACACACTACTGTGGTAGTGGAATGTCCTGTCATGACATAATCTACATGCACAGAGTAATAATTTGTTCCAGATAAAAATGAAACTGGATGGTCCCCTCGTGAATGAGATCAGAATCCTGCCCTGCTGAGGATTTCTTATTTACAACCAGAACTGAGCAGCATTTGCCAGGCATTACATTTGTACATGTTCTTTAGCAACATTAGGGTGAATCAAAATCCAAGCTCTGCTCTCCATCACTGCAGATTTACACTGATGGAAGTGCTGAACTTGTGTCAGTGGCAGGGAGAGTTCCCAAGTTCCCCTTGTCCCTGCTTTTTACTGGTTTGGGGTCAGATGTTCTAAATGACATTGTTGGGGCTCTGTTCCTTGTCAAATCATCTCTTCTCCCAGACAATTAATAGAAGGGTAAGTGGCTGGCACAAGAAGACATGTTCTGCTTGTGCCCTGCCCTGCTGTGGTTTGAACTTCCAGGCTGAGGAATTCCAAATGGAACCCAGAGCATGAGTGCAGGAAGATGGTTAAATTTGACACCTCTGCTTCACATTAAACAAATGTCTAATAACTTTTGGACATGAATCCATATCCAGTAAAGGCTGACATCTGTGCCTGTTGAGGAATTTACACTTTAGGATTCCACACGTCACACTCTCACCTCTTTCCCCTCCTGTTAAGGAGAATTGGGAGTGTCTCTGCCCATACAATGTGGTCAGTATTCTCTTCAAATCTCTATCCATTCTAGCCTATTTTATTATTTCTAAAAATAAATTTTTCTCTGAGTCAACTCCCTACAACATTCCCAAAGTTTGGTTCTGAGTCATGTCAAACGCAGTTCTGGTGTCACTCTCGCAGGGCTGGAGAAAAAGTCACATTTTGCACCCCCAGAGCACCTCTGGCTGTGTTTTGAGCTGTCCCAAGCAGCCAGACAGGTGCAAATATTGCCTCAAGGATCAACAGCTCTCTGGCTTTGGTAGCTTTACCATGCAACAGGAAAAGAGTGACCTCCTGGGGCCACACTGCAGCATTTTCATTTACTGGGCTTTTGTATTTTTTTGCTGTGAAGACCAGGAATGGAAATATTTGAGTACACAAGCTCTCACTCTGATCACTGCTAGGGCAATTATTTTAGTTTCAGAAATAATGAACATCATATCATTTGAAACACAGTCCTAGGAAAGAACCTTACATTCTCCTTTCTGCTTCATCCTTAATTGTCACAGTCTCTTCTTCTTCTTCAGAGGAGGAGGAGCTGTCACTTGCACTGTGGAGCAATCAGACCATATTAATTAACCCTTAATTTAGCTGGAACACTCCAGCTGAGTGTTGGCTCTTGGTCATTTCTAAGATGCAAATTTAGAAAATGAGGAATAAGGGAGAGACACTTCCAGGGAAGATCTCCAGGTGTTATGTAGGTGTTCTTTGCACTATTACTCTGGCAAAAAGAAAATTCAAGTATTCAAGCAACTAGACCAAAATGTTAACCTGTTTATTATGTGGTAGCTGTTTATTAACTAGAGGTTTCTTCTTCTGACATAGGCGTGAAAGAACATTTTTAAAGTTTCATGTCACAAGTATGAGATTCAGAAAGGTTTAAGTTTCTCACTTTTTGTTACTTATTTGTCACTCCCAATAAAGCCGGGATTTACCTTTGTTCCTCTTCAGGGACTGTCACTGACTTTTGCAGCTCAGAATCTCTCAAATCTATGTGCACAGTTGCAGGTTTTGGCAGGCCCTGGGAACTCATCCTGCCCATCCTCAGAGAACTTGGTGGGGCTGACAGCAAGGCAGCATCCCTACACACAGAAAACACCATCTCAGCATATCCCCTGTCTTATCCAGCCAAGGAATCCTGCAGAGAGTGGATTAGGATCAAACTGGACTGAGAAAGGAGCTTTGTGCTGGGCTACCACACAGATTCCAACTCTGCTCCTGCCTGCTATGGAAATTCAAGGATTCGGCCTCCCCCAGAACACAAATCACAGGCAGGATGAAGAGGGATATTTAGTTCTCAGAATGTGACACCACCAAATTGTTCTGGAGAACAAAGGCACAGAGAGATCACAACTTTTAGTATCTCAGTTTAGAACACGTTCCCTTTTCCTCTCTGCCTCTTCTGGAAATTCCATTTTATCTTCCCAGGCATACAAAGTGCAAATCATCCTAGTGGTTCTCCCTGCTCTGGCAATGAGGATATTTCCCCCCTTCCCCTCCACTTTTTCACTCATTAGTTCCTCTGTGCTGCCACCATTGATGTTGTTCCCTCTGAAGAGCCTGAAAATGCTCTTCCTTCACACAGAAACCTCCAAGAAGCACTGACACCTCCACTGATACCCACAGAAAATCATCCTGTGTGTTTTTGCTCAATTGAGGTACTGTAAGAGAAATTGGTAGCCTAGATGACACAAAAGGTGAGCAGGATAATTGGTTTAGCCTCGTTTTCCTGGCTTTCCCATTGATCCCAAGTGTCTGGTGAGGTTTAGACAAAGGCTGGTGGAGAATGCCAAGGTGTTTCTCACCAAATGGAAATGAATGAATATTCCAACTCCAGTATCAGCTTTCTGCAAGGCTACAGAGAAAAACCCCTATGGAAGACCAGGAGTTCCCCAGTATCCATTCTGGGAGCCAGGATGAGCAGGGATATGTGACAGGAAAGGACCTACTTATTGTCCTGCTGTCCCTGGAGGGAGCAGAGGTCCCCACAGGGAGGGGACACTGCCCTGCCCTGCCTGGCACACAGCTCTCTCAGCCTCTCCATGAGCTCATCTTCAGACTTCCTCCTGAAGGTCTCTGTGGAAGAGCAACAAAATAAAAATCAGTTGTGGTCTTCTGCCATGGAATCACCCAATACTCCCCATGTTCACACTGCTCCTTTTCCTACAGCCTGGCAGCAGGGGAAGGATAAAGATGATGCTGTAACTGGCCCAGGGCAGGCTGTGAAGCACTAGCTTCAGGGTAGGAAACCTAGATGAAATCTTGAAGGGAGATAATTAAACATGTTTTAGAAACATTTCAAAAACCCACTATGATTTGTGCATTCAAAATTATGCTGCAGGGAATGGCTTAAATACATGAACCTGAGTTTTATTTATTTTTATGCACTTTCAACTAATGACATTACCATAATCTGCTGGGAAGAAAGCAACTCCTGCACGAGTTTTATCTCCCTGCTGCTCCAGCTCCTCAAGATTCTTGTCTACATCCCACTTCTCAATATTCTGAAAGAAGAGAAGAGAAATGTGATGGAAAGCTTACTCCCAAAAGACCACCCCTAATTTCAGTGGCAGCTTGCTCTCAGCAATTCCAGAGGAAGTGCTGTAAGGAAAGGAATGCATTTATTACATCCCTTCACACACTGCATCCCTCCAGCTGCTTCAGCTACTTCTGCTGGGGCTTTTTCTCTGAGACTCATGAACCCTTTTGATAAAACTCAAAACATCACTGGAGACAGTGGAACAGATCAAAAAGTGGCCTGATACAAAGCCAAGTATCTGTGCATTCTGATCCTGAATAATGTGAGACCTTCTCACTGCCACCCACAGAAGGACTTGTGGCTCTTCAGTTCTTTGACATGAGCCCTTCCCCTCCAACTTGTCAGCAGGGTAAATTCTCATTGCTCTGGTACAGTCAGTATCAGATGATATCTCACAGCTGCTCACCCCACTCTGAGGAGAGGAGCATCCATCTCCTTCCTCTGAATCCCTGCCTGAGGGCACACTCACCTGGCTCAGGTACTGAGGCTGCCACCAAAGCCCACATGCATTGAAACCACTCATTGCTTTCTCCTCTGAAGATGATGTAAAATTGAAGTTTTCATGAAAAGAATCCACACCCATGTGAAATATCATCACCAGAAATGAAAAGAGCTTACTAATTTTATTGAAAGGAAGGGGGCTGTGAGTCGTGGCAATGACACCACTGCCACAAACATGCATTTAACAAACCACTCATGGCCTTTAAAAATGCAGAAGCAGCCTCCAAACCCAGCAGTTTCACCTTGTACAACCTCCAGCATCTGCCCCTCTTGTTGAAAAGAAGATTCTCCCTCCTTCCTGAGCAATAAATGTTCACACATATCTGAACCTTGATTAGATCTATTCTAACACTGCAGCACTGGCTTAAGTTCCAGAAGATCCAGAAGAAATAGAAGTGAAGGTTTGCACAACTCCATTTTTAATATAGAAAGGAACTTAAGCAAAAAAAAAAAAAGCCAAAACATTTCAAATGAACTGATAAGAATCAAGAAGAAAGTGTATGTTAGGTTTAGCAACTTGACACAAACTGAGGTGCCTGGCTGAGCTGGGGAGCAACAATCCCTTCCAAATGAAAGTGAGAACATACTGAGCCTGGTCTCAGAACTCACCCAGAGCACCACACTTCAGCTCATTGAAGTCACTGGTATTAAACAGGTTCTGAAAGGCAAAAGTGCCTCCTGAATTCACAGAGACTGAATTCTGTGAGGTGAGCAGGGCATTACATCCAGACCCACTTGAAAAAAGATGTCCTTCAATGATGCAGCACAATTTAACTCACAGGCCAGCAGCTGCATGATTTGCCTGGACTGGAACAGCTTAACATCAAAAAGTTCATTTCTGTGAGTACATGAAAGGGGAAGGGAAACATCTGTACTCTGACCTGTGGAAGGCTTTGAACAGGAAGATCAGGACCTGTTCTGAGCTGATCAAGCCCTAATGAACTTGAAAATCAATCCAGGTAGAACTGTAACTCAGTGCTGAAGAGAACCACCCCCTCACTCTGGACCACATCCCAGTTAACTCTGAGCTGCTCATCCAGCCTGCCTTAGGTGGGATTTAGGATTTCAGGAACAACTGTAAACACCTCCTTACCTCGGCACTCCACTGGAAGGCCACAAAACTCTCTGTTTAATGGGACCTGAAGAACTCCTTCCCTTCCCAGGGACAGAGCTATGGTTGGCTTCCCTGAACAGCTCATGGCTTTTGCCATGTTTGGGCTGGCACTGACAGCTCTGGGCCAGTTTTTGGCACTAACTCACAGTCCCTGTGTGTGTCAGAGCTGGGCACTTCCCCCTGGCTGCAGAGGGATGGTGCAGGCACTGCACTCTGCCCCCACCCACCTGCAGCACCCCCCAAAGCTTCATTTTAGGGCCACCTGCCTGCAGTGACAAAGGGGTCACTTCTCCAAGATGCTCAGCTGAGGAGGGCTCTGCCTTTGCAAGTCCTCCTAGACCATTGCTGATGCCATGGGAGGCAGTCTTGACATCCTGCTTTGGGGATGGCTTCACAATGACCTTGGAGAGTATCTTTGTCTCTATCAGCTTTTTTCTCTCCTTTTTAGTGTACAGCTCTTCCACAGATGCTGCTGTGTTAATCCAGGAGTTCCCTCTTTCCTTGGCCTGTGTCCTGCCTATTTCTTTCTCCTCCAGGTGAGCTGTGGAATCTGAGGGAGACTCTTTAAGAACAGCTCTCTTTTGGCTTGGCATTTCTTCAGTCTCGCTGGCAGGTTCAGGAGCCTCATCTTTAATCATTTGTACATCTTCTTCTGCAATGATTTGGGCACCATCTGTTTTTTCCTGAAAGTCAAAACTTTCCAGGTCTCCGTTCCAGATCTCCCATGGAAGCCTTTCTGTCTCTTGGATTTGCTAGAGGTGGAGAAAGCACAAACATGCAGAAAGTCAATCTCCCTGAGCTTTGGAAGTGGATAAGAAACCAAAACAGAGTGACTGGAAGGCAACAGCTCCAACTCAGACACCATATGGAAACAGCCCACACCATATCTCTCATGGAAAACAGTGAGACTGTTTACTTTCCAGAAACTTAAATTTCAAGAACTGTTAAACATCCTTTAAATTACTTTTTCTTACATGTGCTCATTATTCCAACCCAAATAATTCTGTGATTCCATGGATTTATCTTCATCACTGAAGGAACAATGTGATTATTTTATCCCAGAAGAGCTTTTCAAAGAGTAAACTTCATACTTTTCCTCCATCCTGCATTGTCTTAATTTATTTTCTACACACATAAAATGATTGCACAGTGTTAATTATTGCACAGGAAAGAAAAACAGTAAAGGGGCAACAAAAACTATCAGGAGATGGGACAAAAAAAGGTCCAAAATCTCAAGAACAGAGAAAACTTTAAAGGGCCATTGCAAAAAGAGAAAAAAAGTTCTATTTTCTAGTGGGAGAAAATACTGAGGACTAAGCTTTTCCTGTTCAGATGAAGAGGTCAGACAGCAGCAGCTACCCACACTGGGGACAGCCAGAAGAGAGGGGTTACAGGGCAGCCCACACACAACATTCCCAACCTGCTCCTGGGAGTCTTCCAGGGAAAACATCATCGGTTCCTCTGACAGGTCCGGAATCAAGTTTGGCAGGTCCCGCTGGAAGATGAAAAGCTCCTCATCACTCTCACAATCAGACTGCAAACAGAAAAAAAAAAGAGAAATTGGAATATCTGATTTGCAGTGACAGCTCCCATGTTGGCACCTCTCGAAGTGCAGAGACAAGAAGTTTCCTTGCAGTCACACCTTTACTAGACAGGCTGGTAGCCCAAGAGTCACCAACCTCATATTTCAGCAAGATACAAATGAAAAAAAACATGTAAAACATGGAATTCCTATGGAGGCTGATGACAAACATTCTGCTGAGAAAAGCAGTGGAAAGTGTGGGAAGTTTTCTAACTGTGATTCTCTGCACCACCTCACTCACCATCAGACAGGCAAAAGCAGAGCTGCTCAACGTTTACAAGGGCCTGGAGTGCCAGGACACAGGGAATGGCTTTCCACTGCCAGAGGGCAGGGATGGATGGGATTTTGGGAAGGAATTGTTCCCTGGGAGGGTGGGCAGGCCCTGGCACAGGGGGCCCAGAGCAGCTGTGGCTGCCCCTGGATCCCTGGCAGGGCCCAAGGCCAGGCTGGACAGGGTTTGGAGCAGCCTGGGACAGCGGGAGGTGTCCCTGGACAGGGCAGGGGGGGCACTGGATGGGCTTTAAGATTCCTCCAACCTAAACCAGTCTGGGATTCTCAGGGGATGGAAAGGCAAGGCCTGACCAGGCAAAGCCCAGTCCCACAGCAGCCAAGAGGAACAAGGACAGGGGGAGCAGCCAGGCTGAGGCACAACTCCAGATCCTCGGGCTATACTGGGGTGATGAGGCTGCTCAGAGATCAAGACTGAAAATCAATTCACAGGTGAAAGTCTGGCTCAGGCAGGACCATAACTAGAACCCAAAACTCCCCTAACACAGCTCTGAGAGGCAGTGAAGGGGCAGAGCTGAGCTTAAATAGAGCTGCTGGGAGCCCCAGGTCATGAAGGCTTTTCACTGCCCTCAGAACCCTGACTCCTGTTCAGAATGCAAACAGCATTTGTGTTTGGTTGGGCAGCATTTAGATAGCTCTGAAAATCCCTTTTTTAAACATCAGCTATGCATTGGAGATGAATCCTTATGCATGGACACCAAAGGGAGATTAAGCATCTCCTCAGCAGTCAGGACACAGCTTTCCTGCTTGTCCCTTTGTTTTGCAAGTGTGCATTTTTGGGAATTCACACTGCAGAGAGTCCTCTCTGGTGACATTAACACGAAGCCAACTGCAACAGAACATCTTTCTTCTTATTAAATTGCATATCAGGGTAATGAAAGGGCTTCAGGGCATAAAACACATTTATGAGTGGCATTTTTGGAGGTGGCAGCAGAGCACGTTCAGGTGACAGCTCTCAGCTGCACAAATTGATCTTTCCACACGTGGAAACTCCTCGGACAAAGGTGCAGCCCTGGAACTGCAGCCTCAGCAGGACAGGGATTACACAACCAGATCTTTTGAATGCAAATGAAGTGCCAGACAGATTGCCTCAGTTCCTTCTGCAGGAAATCTTTTCCACGTGGGATAGAAACCAAGAATATGGAGATTGTAAAGAGTGAAAAAAATGTTCAGCATGATTTGGGGTTATACAATGGTGTTTGGCACCAAAATCTGGAGCTGCTCCTCTTGCTTAGCCTGGGTGTAAGTTACTCAAAAAGAAAGCCACAAATAATTTCACTGTTGGCCTTCCTCTGTACTACAGAGAACATGTTAACACACAAGGATTGTTCTGGATAATTACAGCTGTGAAGTAGAGGGAGCTGAGAGCAGTGAGGGAATGTGACTTGTCCAGTGTGACAGTGACAGACCCAGGTGCAGGACCCGAGTCATGGAATCCCCATCAGCACTTTATCCACCAGATCCCACTGCTCTGGATCACTGACTAATAATAAATAATGAATACCCATTGGAGTAATTTCTGACTCTTTCACATCTTCCTTCTCCCCCTGTATCATTAATAGCTACACTAAGTTGGGATAAAATATATCCTTTGTGTGTTCAAAACGTTTTTCAAGTTTATACATGTTTTAAAATTAACACAGTGTTCTGATTTGGACAAAATGCCACTAATAATCAAACCTTGAGACATATGATCCCCTCAGAAAAGTCGATGCCAGAGGAACTTGGACTAGAGAGGAGCATCAGAGCAATGCTGTCCTGTGAGCAGAGATGTTCAGCAGCCAAGAACAGCCTGGCCCAGACACAGCAAGTGAAAAACCTGTGCCAGTCAGGAATGCTGTGTAACACCTCTCAGTCTCACACATCATATGAGAAGGGTGCTGCAATTATGCTTCTCTGGCAGGTAAAAAGCACAAAAAAGCAACATGCCTTGTGGAGAGGACATGTGACACCAGCCTCAAATACATAATAATCCATAATATTATGGAACACCAGAATGGTTTGGGTTCGGAAGGGACGTCAAAGTCCATCTTGTCCCACTCTCTGCCATGGCAGGGACACCTCCCACCATCCCAGGCTGCTCCCAGCCCTGTCCAGCCTGGCCTTGGGCACTGCCAGGGATCCAGGGGCAGCCACAGCTGCTCTGGGCACCCTGTGCCAGGGCCTGCCCACCCTCCCAGGGAACAATTCCTGCCCAATATCCCATCCATCCCTGCCCTCTGGCAGTGGAAGCCATTCCCTGTGTCCTGTCCCTCCATCCCTTGTCCCCAGTCCCTCTCCAGCTCTCCAGGAGCCCCTTTAGGCATTGGAAAGCCACAATGAGATCACTCTGAAGCTTCTCTTTTCCAGGCTGAACAATCCCAACTGTCTCAGCTTGGCTCCCAGCAGAGCTGCTCCATCCTTCTGACCATCCCAGTGCCTCCTCTGGACTGGCTCCAGCAGCTCCCAGTCTGTACTGGGCCCCAGGGCTGGAGGCAGCTCTGCAGGTGTCACTGAGCTGAGCAGAGGGGCAGAATCCAAAGGACACAGGGAGAAGAGGAGGCAAATACACTCTGACAATTAAGGGATAATCCAGAAGGCTGTGGATTAGCACACAGTGTTCCATAGTCAGGACAGGCAGCCCACCCAGGATACCACACCAGCCACCCCAAAATGCTTCATTAGGTCACCTGCTCTTGCTTTTGAGAGTTTTTTCCCATGGTCCAGAGGGAAGAAAGGCAGATTTTCAGTGCTTACTGTGGAGGAGTCGGAGTCCAGGGATGGGAGCTGGTCTTTCACTGCAGCAAGGATAGCTCCCCACTGGAATGTCCTGCCCCTCTGCACAGGAGCTGCAGGAGGCTCAGCTGCATGTTCTGCATCCTCACTTTGTGCTTCTGAGGCCATTTGGACAGCTTCCCTTCAAGCAAAGGAAAGATGAACTTAAGAACACCTCTCCAAATATGAGATGACATCAGTCCAAAACAAGGACTTGTGTGTGTGGTCAGAGCAGAGAATTCCCAGCACTCCCCACAGGGAATGGTAAAATCTGCATTTTTGGAGCTATTCCTTCCCACCTGAGTTCAGAAAGGGCTGAGAGCTTTCTGCCCTACTCACCACACACACCCCAGGGGCAGTTTTGCCCCTCATGTATAAAGCATTTTCTGGGATTCTTAGCCAGAGTGCTGCAAACGTGTCCTCTCCAAGCATGTTCCCATGCTCTGCCTGCAGGGACAGGGCAGGAGCACAGCAAAGGCAGCCTGACACCTCTGCTCTCTGCTGGATTGACTCCTCTTCCCAATTTCCCTCACATTCCCCTCCTCACTACTCATAGGACAGATAAAATGATCACAAAGTTACAGAATCTCATAATGGTTTGGCTTGGAATGGAGCTTTAAAACTATCTTGTTCCACCCACCTGCCATGGTGGCAGGGAACCTTCCATGTGATTCATGTTTACCTTTGTTTTCACTAGATTTTTATACAAAAAGAAAAAAAAAAGAGTTAAGAATAGGCACACTTGTGGATTTTGATCTAAGTGTTTCTAAGGTGGATTCTTTCCTCCTGTTTCTTGATGTCCAAGAGAAGTTGAGACACACAGTAGGAATTGCAGCTGAACTAAAAGGTCAGATAATTCAATCTCACAGAAAACTTCTATATTTTATGCCACAATCACATGGTTTTCTGGGCAGTGAAACATGAGAACAAACTATTTCTGTTTCAGAGATTCCACAGAATACTCAGGGTTGGAAGAGACCCACAAGGGCCATCAGAAGTTGGTAACTCTATGTTGTTCAGGACTGAAATAACTGTTCAAGGGATCACACTGTTATCTGCACTGGCAATAACACTCCTCAAAACGTGAAGTTAAACTCAACTTACTCCCTGGGAAGTTTATTACTTGCAAATTGCCTCTGTAGATACTTTATAGGCCACATCTATGGTGGTTTTGTTGGTGTGAGACAAGCCCTGAGTATCAATTAGATTAAAAAAAGGGAAATCCTCATGGCTGGAGCACTGTGCTCTGACACTGAGCAGAGCTTGCCAAGGGTCAGAGGAGTCCCGTGAGGATAAAACAAACTGCCTAGGATGGCCCCCTGTGCCAAAATCCAAGCTAATATCCCAAGGTTATGATGGACACTGGATCTGACTTGTCGGTCAGCAAATGCAGCATCCTCTGTGGGAGTAAACAGTGCTCTGTGTCCAAAAAAGCCACTTGTGCTACTGTTAGCAGTAGCACAACGGGCACTTTCTGTAGAGCTTGAGCATGGAGGTGGTAGGTCGAAGATTGGACTTGATGATCTTGGAGGTCTTTTCCAGCCTTAATAACTCCATGAATCTGATTGAGACTTAAGCCCTGAGCTTCTCCGTGTCACCAGGACAGACATTTGCGGTGAAGATACCGGCAGTGGTGGGAGACAGAGCTTGGCTGGGGCTGAGCCGCCGCAGCCCCGGCCCCAGCACCGGGCTCGCCTCAGGGACGCCCCTCACAGCCCCGCAATGGCGCCTGCGCGGCGCACGCGCACCGTCCCCATGGCAACGCAGCTCCCGCGCCTCCG
>VXBR01009115.1:18907-40678 GCA_013400215.1 Cisticola juncidis | reverse complement strand
GACGGGACAGCGGCACCGGGACAGCGGGGAGGAGCAGTAGCGGCGCTCTCGCCTCTGCGGCCGGCCCCGGGCACTCCGCGTCCTGGGTGGGCCCGTGGCCGCAGCGGTTCCTACCCGCTCGCTGAAGTGTGCGGTGCCGAGGCCGCGGTGCCGGCAGGGCCGCGCGGGTGCGGGTGCGGCCCCCGGAGCCGTTTCGCTGTGAGGCGCTCGGTAACGGCCGCTGGGTCCCCTCAGGAGCGTGCCTGGGCCGAGCCCTGCGGGTGCCGTGTCCGGCTGCCTCGGCGGGCACAGTCCCTGACAGGGGAAATGTGCTCCCTGATGAAATCCCTGATGTTCGAGTGCTTTCGTGCCTCTTACCGCGCTCTTCTGAGGTTGTTTGATGTGCTTTAATGTGCCTGAGAGTGGCAGGCTCGTGGTAGAATCACTCAGCTTGGAAAGGACCTTTGAGATCATTGCAAACATTAAAGATGAAGATTGGTGTATTTTGTCTATTTTCAACAGCGTGGGTAGGATTGAACTCGAGTGTTGTGGGTCCAGGAATGTTTTCTGTCTCCCACCTCAGGTTCCTGATGTGGTTCCTGCAGCTGTGATTTGTGCCAGCTGAGTCAGGCAGGACACGATACCCTGCAAAAATGAGATGTTCTGGTTCCCGTTGTTGTGGTTGAGCCGGTAACAATTGTACCTAAAAAGGAATGTAACAAGGCTTTCTTTACTCTCTCTACTAAGTTGTTGCTGGATTTAGTAGAAATAGAACTAAATCAGGAGCAGAGGGGGAGCATGTTCCTGCTCTGGTGGGGCCTCATCTCGAGTTCTGGGGGCAACCACGATATCAGAAGGATCTGAAGCTGCTGGGAGTGTCCAGAGGAGGGACATGGGCATGGGGAAGGCTCTGAGGAGCAGCTGAGGGCGCTTGGATTGTTCAGCTGGAGAAGAGGCTGAGGGCAGAGCTCAGCAGGGGCTGCAGCTCTGATCTCTGGGACAGGAAATGGCTGGAGTTGTGCCAGGGGAGGGTTAGACTTGATTTTAGGAAAAGGTTCTTCCCCCAGAGGGTGCTGGCACTGCCCAGGCTCCCCAGGGAATGGGCACGGCCCCGAGGCTGCCACAGCTCCAGGAGTGTTTGGACAATGATCTCAGGGTTGCCCAGGATAGGGGTTTTGGGGGGTCTGTGCAGGGCTAGGGGCTGGGCTGGATGATCCCTGTGGGTCCCTTCCCACTCATGACTCTCTTGTCAGTTTGCTGGCTCAGTTGGAACCTCCAGCAATCTCCACACTTGTTCTGCCTTGGGTGCCCCTGTTTTGGGACAGAAGGACACGTGGATGTCACCTGAGCTCGTGGGAGGGGATGTGAGAGAGTGAATTGAGCTGAGCAGTGCCTGCTGAGGCTGATTAATGGGGCACTGTTGGTTTGTTCTGTGTTTGGGGCTGGTTGCTTCTCAAATCACCTCCCATTTATTGTAGCATGGCTCTAAGGTGCTTTTTGCTTCAATTTTCATACTAAGTTTATTTTTTCTCTGCCTTGTGGTTTGCTCAAACAGCAGACTCCAAATTCAGGGCAGTGTGGGGTTTGCTGCCTGCTCTGTGCCCCAGCACTGTGGAGCTCTGACCCTGATAAATAGCTGAGTGCTGATGGATTAAACTTAATAACAGCAGCCTCACAGGTGTCATGGCTTGACCCCAGCTGGTTACCAAGTACTAGGCTGCTGCTTTTCCCTGCTCTATCCCAGTGGGATGGGGAGGAGAATCAGAAAAGAAAGTAAAAATACCTCATGGCTTGAGGTAAGAACAAATTACTTATTGAAGCAAAGTAAAATATAGTGATAATAATAATTATAATGAGAAAATAAACCCAAAATAAACTCAAAAGTTACATGGTTGCTCAGCACCTGCTGATTCCCCTTCCATATCCAAGCTGTGATTGGATATGGAGCTTGGCTTGGCTCCCAGCCAAGCTCCCCAGTTCATATACTGGGAGTGATGTTCTGGGGAATGGAATGTCCCTCTGGCCAGTTTGGGTCAGCTCCCCCATGGCTTCTTGGGCACCTCCTTGCTAGCAGAGCATGGGAAACTGGAAAGTCCTTGATGGGAAACTGGAAAGCACTGGATGGCAGCAACCAAATCATCAGTGTGTTATCAGCATTCTTCTCATCCTAAATGCAAAGCAGCCTGTGCCTGCTGCTGGGAGGACAATGAACTCTGTCCCAGCTGAAAGCAGGACAGCAGAGCTGAGGGAGGTCTCTAACAAATGGCAACTTGGTCACCCTGCTCCACAGCAGGGGAACAGCCTGTGAATGTTCAGGAGATCTTTGTCAAACTTAGTAACCCACTATCCCTCAGTACCCTTGTGTTTACTTTTACAGGGATTTTTGTGGGCTTTATCTAAAATGTTCCATGTGAGCTTCTTAGGATGTGTTGTGGCTGCCCATGGATCCCTGGCAGTGTCCAAGGCCAGCATGGATGGGGCTTGGAGCAAGCTGGGATGGTGGAGGTGTCCCTGCCCATGGTAGGCCAGGATGGGCTTTGGGGTCCTTTCCAACCCAAACCATCCTGGTATTCCATGATATGGATTATTCTGCATTGGATGCTCGTGTCATGTGTTCACTCCAGGCTCCTCCTCTTTGCACCACACAACCCCAATTCTGTTTCATTCAGGTCTTTTCAGTCCTGAGGGCTCTGATCACTCTTGTTGTCCTGGAGATTGTGAGCAGCTGTCCTCAGGTGCTTGCAGAGCTGTCAGCCTGCTGAAGTTCAGTCTGAGGGGAAATCTCAGAGCTTTAAAAAAATAGAAATCAAAAAGCAGATATGTAGGCAGAGCACAGGGGAGGTGTAGGAGTGAGGCTGGATGTCCTGTCCCCTGTCCTGTCCCCTGTCCTGTTGACTGTGGATCACCTCACCAAGGCTGCATTGGTAACTCGTATCTGAGTGGCTGATTCTGACGGAGACCAAACACCTGAGTGGTTTATAATTAATGTACTCAATTAACAAGGAGGGTAGAGAAAATTAGCTTCACTTGCACCTACATGTGCTTCTACAAACTGCCCTGGATTTTACCTCCTTTTTGTGCCTTTTAGCCTTCCTGGGGCAGCTTTAATCTGTTTTAGTGAGAAATTTGTACTTTTCCCCTTATGATCCACTTAGCTCTCCTTGTGTTTTGATTGTGAGGTCTCCTTTCCCTTGTGCTCTGCAGATTTATAGCGAGGCCTCTGGATTGTCCAAATTGCTGCTGTCAGGCAAAGTAGGTGCTTTTACAGATATTTTTAAAGGGGCATAATTTCTCACCAGCTGATGAAGTAGAATAGGTGGTGCTTTTGTAGTCTTAACAAGCTGAGAATGAAGGAGGGGAAGAAAAGGAAGGTGGGAGATAAAGGAGCCAGGTGGGGAGTCAAGAGGTAGAATTAAAGGTGTTTTTGTTATGAGAAAATGGGCTAGTGCTTGCAAGGCAAAGACTCCCAGTTGCTCAGAAAACAGGAGAATGGTTTTGAAATGTTACAGCTGAGGAAATCTGAGGAGTAACTGCTGCTGAAAAGCCTGTTCCTGCTCTCTTTTATTCCTCACCAATGCCACATTTGGCATTTGCCTGACCCCAGAATGAATCAAAGGAATTAAAATGGTGAGGAGTTATTAGGAAGAAGAAGGACTTTATGTTGGCTTGGCTTTGGCAGAAGAGCCAGGCAAACCCCAGGAGTGCTGTATGTGCAGTGACACTACAGGGAGGGGAGAGCAGTTCCTGTGGGATTGCCTGGAACAAGCACCCAGAGAGGCTGTGGGTGTCCTTCCCTGGAGATACTCAAAGCCTGCCTGGACACAGACTGTGTAATGTGCCCAGGGGACCCTGCTTGAACAGGGAGCCTAGGTGAGATGGCACCCAGTGCTCCCTGCCAACCCAAACACTCTGGGATTCTCTGCTGGGGGTTGGATTCTGTGTCCTGGAGCTGCAGCTGTGCTGAGCAGCTCTTCATGGAGTGCCAGACAAGAACCCTCTCCTGGGAGAGGTTCAAATGACAGGTCTGCAATTGCTCCCTAAGGCTGGGATAACCTCTCAGGCAGTCCTGGAGCTGGAGGAGCTGTGTAGTTGTCTGCAGGAGAGGGGTATGCTTGGATAATGCATGGGCAGGTGTGCTGCTGCTCCCACTGTTTCAGTGTTTTCCAGGGTTCACTGAGGCTAGGCTGCCTCTGAAGGGCTGAAACAATAAATAAATCTGCTTACAACCTGGTGACAGTGGAGCTGCACCCTTTTCAGGTGACAGAGTGTTTTTGGGAGCAGTGGGCAGTTGTCATTATTAATGACATGCAAGGAGAGCATTCATGTGTCTTAATTTAATTTAATCCTGTAATGCAAGACAGATGGACAAGACCAGGGATGTCTGACACATGAATTCCTAATTTTCTCGCTGTATTATAAAACATGCAGAGCAAGAATTACATCCTTTTGTATAACACTAAGCCTACCTTCAATTCTTAAACAGATGTTTAGTCTTCTCTTGCCGAGGTTATTCAAAGCTGCCTTAGGCGTGTTTGGATTAGGCAGGGAGGAAATAAAGCCACTGCTTTTGCAGTCTTAAAATGAGAATTGAAAGATGTGGGGTTTAGCATTATTGCCTTTTATTTTTCCAGTGTATTGGAATCACAGAGTTTGTTGCAGCAACAGAAAACTTCCATCAAAATCATCTCAGCAACAGTCATTGCTTCAGGCTGAGGAGTCAATCAGAGCTGAGGTAAGGATTTGGAACCCCCACATCTGAGCTGGCCTCCCCTTCCAGGCCTGTGGCACCTTGGAGCTGTATCTGTGTGGGAATCGGGGATCAGCAGTGAGTGCCTGCTGTGGTTTGGCTGGCAGGGCGGTGTTGTATTTTAAATTTTTGGGGGGGACCCGGAGGGTTCCCCGGGAGCCCCCCTGGGTTTGTAGGTGTTCGTGTGCTGGCAGGCAAAGAGATTCAGACACTGCTGAGGTGAAGGTTTGTTCGGATTTGATTCCAAGAAGGCAGCATGGTCCCTGCGGAAGAAGGGGAAGGGAAGGGGGGAGAGAGGGAAGGGGGGAGAGAGGGAAGGGGGGAGAGGGAAGGGGAGAGAGGGAAGGGGAGTGTCTGGAGACCTCCAGGGGGAAGAGGGGCAAAGAGAGGGGGAGCCTTGTCTGTTCGCACTCTTAACACAGAGGTTCAAGGGAGGCGCGGTAACGTTCTGAGCCAATGAGGTTACACACGCACCATACTGCAGGAGGGTACCGACTTGGGATAAACCATACACTTTCCAGGGGTGAGCCAGAGCATACCATTTCAATAAAATGCAATCCTCCAGGGCGGGATGTCGGAGCTGAGCGATGAGGCCAGCGAGTCGGAGCTGCTGAGCCGCAGCCTGTCCATGTGGCACGGCGTGGGACCCGCGCACGGCCGCGACGAGCTGGACGTGCCCCTGGACCTGCACACCGCCTCCTCCGTCGGGCAGTACCAGGTGGTGCAGGACTGCATCCAGCGGTGAGCGGGGCTGGGGACAGCACGGCCCGGGGCTGCACTCGGGCCAGCAGGGACACAGTACAGCCCGGGGCTGCACTCGGGCCAGCAGGGACACAGCACTGCGGCTCCCAAAGGGGTCCTGGCACAAAGTTTGCAGGGGTAGATCTGCTGATAAAAATTACCTCTGTAGTGTTTTAGTGGGAGGTGTGTCCCCCTCATGGCAGGGGGGTGGAATGAGGTGGTCTTTAAGGTCCCTTCTACCCCACACCATGCTGTGATCTGGGGCAGGTTGTGCTGGAGCTGGTAGAAATTCCCATGCAGGCTTCAGTGCTAGGTGATAACAAGAGTCTGTGGAAGCCAGTTGTGCTCCACAGCTCCAGCAGAGTAATTCATGTGGCTTCTTTCCTCTGCTCCTTAGTGGAGACCTGGATTTGAACCAGAGGAACTGTGGGGGCTGGACCCCACTCATGTACGCGTCCTACATCGGCCACGACAACATCGTGCACCTGCTGCTGGAAGCGGGAGTGAACGTGAACATCCCCACCCCGGAGGGACAGACTCCCCTCATGCTGGCCTCCAGCTGTGGCAACGAGAGTGTTGCCTACTTCCTTCTGCAGGTCTGTGTCCCATAAAATACAGCTAAAGCACAGCATGTGGTTTAAAGGCTCATGGTGGGGTTATCCATAAGCTGCCACTTTGTGTTCGGTTGTGAGTTCCTCTTGGTGATGGGATTTAATTTAAACTCCTGTGTCCCAGCATAAAGGGGCAGTGCCCAAGCAGAGCAGGTGCAGTAAGGAACATTGTCTGTTCTCTTGCAGCAAGGGGCAGAGCTGGAGATGAAGGACATCCATGGCTGGACTGCCTTGTTCCACTGTACCAGCGCTGGGCACCAGCAGATGGTCAAGTTCTTACTGGAGAATGGGGCAAATGCCAATTGCAAGTAAGGAGGAATCTGTCATTTCATTGTCATTTGTCATTCAGTTTGAAAGCAACTGGTGGCAGATGAACACACTCCAACAGACAGCTGCTTTTGTCTTCCCCCTGTTCCTTAGGATGTGTAGCTTATACAGGGACAGGTGACCTGCAAATTGAATAGAAGTCTGCCCATGCTGTCACTGTTGATTAAACTAAGATCAAGGGAAATTTGATTTACTGCTTGTTTAATTATCAGTTAAACACTGACACCTTCTGAACTCAAGTGCACTTCATAAGTCTTTCTATTGATTATTTTATATACTCCAAGTTCAGGGTGGTTTTTGAGGTGTGCCTGCATTCCCATGCCTTAGGGACCACCACACACTTATGCACATGGAATTGCCTGAGGGCAACAAGAGGTTCTTGTTTTATTAGCTCCTGCAAAACTGATTTGGGCTCTTAAAGGCAGATCTGCAGCTGGAAGAGTAATCTGTTGCTGTGCAGCCACTTTAGAATCACTGAATCCCTGCAGGGAATTCTACAACAGGACAGCCAGTACATCACAGAATCCGTGATCAGCAAAGGTTGAGGGGTGGAAATGCTCTGTTAGGGAATGGCAAAACTGCAGCACAGTTCAGCTGTGGCTATACCAGCCCGTGTGTGTGTGTCTCTCCCCAGGGAGCCAGTGTATGGGTACACACCTCTGATGGAGGCAGCTGCTTCTGGCCATGAGATCATTGTGCAGTACCTTCTCAACCATGTAAGTGTCCTGGCAGTTCTCTGTGTGCCTGAAAGTTTCTGGTTCCAGCCCTCAGAGGAACCACCACAAATTTGACACCACACGTTTTTTGACAGTGTTTTGTTTGCTCCTTGATGACAGTCACCTCTGAAGTCCCAGACTTTCTGGATTATTTTCAAAATATCTGCTTTCTGCAGGCTGGCACTATGATTTTACACTGACCCTGCAGGAATAGGAGTGAGGTCTGACTGTCCAGATTTAACTGAATAATAACTGAATTAGAAAACAACTGAAGCTGTAGTTTTTCTATTGGGTTTACAGGCTTGCATGAAGCTCATGAGCATGCAGGGCTTTTACAGTTTGGTTTAAATGCAGTTTGACTGGTCCAGCTTACTGCCAGAAGGAGGCAGCAATACAAAACACTTCAGATCAAACAAACCAGCTCTCAGTGGCAGTGAACAGGAGCCCTGGGCTATTTGGCATTCAGGAACTGGAGAGCCTGGAGATAACTAGAAAGGCATTCAGGGTATTAGTGCAGTTTGAACTCTCTGTCAAAGGTGAGCCTGTATTGCTGATGGAAGAGCTAAGACAAAGTTGGGGTTTTTTTTAATACACATACATATTTTTACCCTGCCCTCTGCCATGTGCACTTAAACAGGTATTTTTTTCTGCAGGGAGTGAAGGCAGATGTCAGAGATAACACTGGAGCCACAGCACGGACCCTGGCCATGAGGTATGGCCACACCAAGATTGTGGGGCTGATAGATTTGCATGCAGCCCCAGTGCCCAAGGTCTTCTGCAGAGGCCCAGGTAACAGATGTTCAACTGTGTTCATTTTAAGATGGAACCTGAAGTGAGGGGTTTGATGGTTTGAAAGGATGTTGTACTGTGTAGATGGGGTAGTGCTACCTGGTCTGTTCTGGAAATTGCAGCATTTCTGAGGATGGAAGAGGCATGAATCCAACAAGTCTTGTCTGCTGGCCCCTTTCTGACCTAGGTTAGCTGTTTCACCCTCACTCTTCATTTCACTTTTTCTTTCCACTGCACTTATAGAACCAGTAGCAAGTAAAGCAGGCAAATGACTTCCTGTGCTGCTAACAACCTGTGTTTGAACTGCAGGTAACTATGAGGAGCTGAGTTCTTCAGATGAATCATGTTCTGCTCCCCAGAGACAGAGACCTGCTCGAAGGACCAAGGGTCCCAGCATCCACGAGGGGCCCCAGGCCTTGGCCAAGATCACAGCAGTTGGGATTGGGGGAAGGAAGCAGTCTTGCTATGGTGAGAAGAGTTGGGAACCTGAGGGACAGTCCCCTGAGACTCAAATGCACTGCAGCTGTTCTGCTATCCATTTTTAATTTGGGATTCATATGTGGTTCGTACAAAGATAGCTTTGTATGAAGGTGTTCACTATCCAGTGTCTGGAGTAGAAAGAAAACCTCCTGAACTCTTTTGTCCAGGCTGGATGTTGATGGGTGGGATACTTTTCTGTTTTCACCTCAGTTGCTTTTCTTGAGAACAGTTCAGTTTCCTTTTTTGAGACAGGCTCAAAAGTTTGAGAGCCCTTCTGAAGCTGATGATGGGGGTGCTCACAGTGGCCAAGAAATCATTGATCATGGGATTGAACTTGGGAGTTTTGCCTTCCCTGATGTTTGAAATTCTGCTAAAAATGAAATGGCAAAACCTTTGTAATAGACCAAGAGAAAAGATGATCCCAGTTCAGACATCCTGGATGCAGTGCTGGGATGTTTGTTTTACTGTCTGTCATAGGTATTTCTCAGAGTGGTTGCTGGAATAACCAAGATTATGGACTTGAAAGCGTGTTCAAAGCTCAGTTCATTTTCCTAAACACGAGGGAAACTGTATTATCCCCCAGGCTGTACTGGAATGATACTGTCAGCTGAAATGCCTGTGGGGTGCTCCTGGTGTTTTAGCATAGCTGCAGGGGTTGGTTCTGCAGGGTGTGCAGGGCTGCTCTCTTAAGCAGCTGTTTCTGTCCTTTCATAATTTGGGTACAAAGAGGAGAGGGAGTGCTGGAAGCTGCTGTTTAAGGTGTA
This sequence comes from Cisticola juncidis, assembly GCA_013400215.1. NCBI lineage: Eukaryota > Metazoa > Chordata > Aves > Passeriformes > Cisticolidae > Cisticola > Cisticola juncidis. The sequence goes on along the minus strand of VXBR01009115.1, from coordinate 31,524 downwards.
TCTCTGCTGTGAGGTGTTTTCTCTGACTTTGTTTCAATGTAAGCATGTAAGTGACTTCCATGTGCTGTGGGGTATGTGAGGAAACTGCAGGAGCCTGCATTTCTCAAGTGCTCTCTGTGCCTTTTAGAATGAAGCTTGTCAGTTGTGAGCACATTTTGGTTATTTTCAGATCCAGAAGTGGTTACACTTTCTGCAGGAGCCTCCCTGACTAACTTGCCTCCTAATCTGTGTTCTCCTTGCTGTTGCACACAGAGCAGGTGCCCCCTCAGGGCTATGTCACCTTCAGCAACGATGGCAGCTGTGAGTCAGGTGTCATCCGCAACAGGGACGTCACCTCCCCCATCAACGAGCTGGACGTGGAGAGCAGCAGCAGCAGGGGTGAGTCCCTGGCTCACAAAGGGGTGCACACCAGGTGCCTGCAGTGCACACCTGGGTCTGAGCCCAGGCCTTCCTTTCCCACCAAGATGCTGAGACTGGAATGTCTCTCCTCAGGGAAGGCTGGGATGGTTTAGCTGCAGAAGGTAAAGCTCAGTGTGGTAATTTCATCAGTTTGTACAAATAATCTGAAGGAGGGTGGGAAGAAGGCAGAGCCTGGCTGTTTCCAGAAGTGTCTCTGGTGCAAACAGACTTGGGGAAAGATGAGTGGTGGGGATCAGATGTGAAATCTCTGCCTCAGGGTCATCTTGTGTCCTGAGTGCTGCACATGAAGCCTTCCTCTGGATCTCCCCTTCCTTTACAGCTCTGGAGGTTTTGCTGGTAATTGTGTAATGAAACCAGAATGTAATGAAGTTGTGCTTCAACATTTTTCCCTGTTCCTTTCCAGAGGATGCTTTGTCCAGCAACAACCTGGGAACCATCAGGAGCAGCAGCAGCAGCAGTGAATGCCTAAATAGAGTCCCAGGAGTCAGCAGTGAAGGTTCCTTGGAAAGCAATGAGGTGGATTTTCCTTTCTCTGCCTTCAGCTGGGCCAATTTTTTCACCCCTGGGTGACTCTACTCCCATGGGAGCCTGTAGGACCAGACTGGGTGAGGAAAGGCTGTTCCAGGGACACAAAAACAAGGAAGGGGAAGAGGTTGGAGGTTACTCACAGCTAACGTGGGTCAAGGCAGCTCTGGGGCTGCAGTACAAGAGGACCTTTAGGTCTTGGAGGAGTCTACACTTGTCAGCCCCCCTGATCCTGACATGTCTGCACAATCATCCTTTCCATTCTGTGGGTGGTTTTTCCTTTTCCAGGACTCTGATCACACCAGCAGCCCCCCCAGTCGGAAACAAGCCAAGAGCTTCAAGGGCAAGGCCCGCTACAGCAACAGTGACAGCCAGTGGAGCCACTGCCTGGGGAAGGCTGGGGGCTGCAGCCAGCACCTTCCTGAGCCCCCCACCTACACAGGGCCCCAGGTAAGCACAGACTTCTCCTGCAGCCTCTGTCACTGTGCCAGGCCTGGGAGGCCCTCCCAAGGTCACCAGCACACCTCGGATTCCAAACCTCTGCCCAAACTGAAACGCTTGTGAAACAGCAATTTCTTGTAGAGGAGCTGTTTGCTGAGATGTTGCTGTTGCTTGGAGGGGTTTCCAAGACCTTTCAGGCCTGTGGGTGGGCTGGGGTAGCTGGTTCTGTGTCATTCTGCTCTGCACTTGTTAAAGAGGCCATGGCTGCAGCAGAGGCCAGTCCTGTGTGTGACTGTGGAGGGGACCACAGGAAGCTGTGGTTGCTGCTGGAACCCAGAAGGTGTTATAACAGCAGGGGGAAGCAGATATTTATGATTAGGAGGAGTGGTGATGCTTTTGTTGTAAGGGTGTAAATAAGTTTGTTCTGTCTGGGCTGCAGGACCTGGCAACATTCCTTGATGAGATTGGGTGCCTGAAGTACCTGCAGGTGTTTGAGGAGCAAGACGTGGACCTCCGGATCTTCCTGACCCTCACAGAGAGTGACCTGAAGGAAATCGGCATCACGTGAGTGTCCTGTCCCTCCCTTCTTTCCCCTACAAACCACATCCAACCTGCTCAGGAGGGTTTAGCTGGGGAGTGCTGCTCTCTTCTGGCTGCACTCAGCGTGACATCCCCGTGTCCTCGGCTGTGACACACTCCTGCTTCTGGAGGTACCTTGGGGAGACCAGGACGCTGCAGAGGTCCTCATGGACCTCACCTGCTGTGCTCAGGTGCAGGGGGTGCAGGGTCTGACCCCTGTTGTTGCCTCCCCAGGCTGTTTGGCCCCAAGAGGAAGATGACCTCGGCCATCGCGCGCTGGCACAGCAGCGCCCGCCCGCCCAGCGACGCGCTGGAGCTGGCCTACGCCGACCGGCTGGAGGCAGAGATGCAGGAATTGGCCATCCAGCTGCACAAGGTGAGGCTGCTGCCAGCTCCTCAGGCCCTGCACCCTGCAGGGACTCATCAGTGCTGTGTTTTTGTTGTGCCTCTGGTGTTTTTCCTTCACCTCAAGTCACCACTTGTAGTGGACACGCTTGGTGTCAAGTACACCACAAGTACAGCTTTACCCACTCCTCATCCTTTCTGCTCCTTTGTGTCTGTTTCCCATCCAGCTGAGAGCTATAGGAACCTGGGGCAGGAATCAAACCCCTACTCTTTCCCAGCAGTGCCATTTTTATGGTGAAGTTGTGCAGCCATCAGTGAACAGACTTGTGTTGGTTTGGGAAATTTGAACTCACAAATAACTTTGTTAACAGAGAGGAAGGGGGAATCATAACTATGGGGCCGGGCTTAGTGTGGAGAGAATCTGTACTCAGCGTATGAGCTTCATCCAGCTTCCTTTCCCACTGGAAAGGAACATTCTGGCTGCCTAAGGCATTAAAATAGCAGGGACTCGAGAGCAGCAGATGTTCAGTACCCCCAGGCTGATCCCCAGTGTGCTCTGCTGCAGAGGTGTGAAGAGGTGCAGGTGATGAAGGGCCAGGTGTGCCAGGAGCAGAAGCTGCGTGCAGTGGCTGAGAGCTGTTTGATGGAGCGGGATGAGACCTGGAATTCCATCCAGTGCCAGCTCAGAGAGGCCCAGGCCATCACCAAGGATGCTGGAGTCCTGCTGGATCAGATCAAGTAAGTCATTCCTTCTGACACTGCTGGGAAATGGGAGTTGGGGTCATATTGGCAGCCCTACAGGGGATGCTCAGGGTAAGGCAGAGCTCCCCTGGCACCTGAACACATTTGGATCCTGCCTGACTTTCCCTAATGGAAAGCCACAGCCACAGGAGCACATGTGAAGCTGTGCTCAGATACATGAGCTGGAAGTGGCCTTTCTAGGGGGTGCTGGGTGCTCCTGTTTCAATTAGAAGCACCCAAAAGGCTGAGGCTGTGCTTACCCAGTGCCCAGGGTAAAACTTGGTGATCAGATGACTACAAAAGGGAGTTTTTAACCATATCCTATCAAAGGATGGGCAGTGACTTGCAAGTGAAGAATACTTTTCCTACAACTGTGACATCTGGCAGAATAATCTGCCCTGTCCCACCTCCTGACACTCCTTTATTGCCTTTGTGCTGCTTTTCTCTGTGCCCCAGTTGGATTCCTGTCACGGGCCTTGTTCTGTCCAGTGATACAATAGGGATATCCCTAAAAGTGGCATAAATCCTGCTGCTTATGGATCCTAGCCCAAGGGAGTGGGGTCTGCTTGCTGCCAGGCCAGGGTGAGCTAAGTTGGGCCCAGAAGCCCAGCAGAGCATATTCCCACTGGAGCAGGCACAGCCTGACTTTTCCCTGTGACTGAGGAGCTGAGGCTGCTGTAGAAAGGCCCTGCCATGCTCTGAACATACCCTGCTGGAATTGGTGGGATGCTGGTGACAGCCTGACAACCTGGGTGCCCCTCACACTGTCCCGAGGTCATTTCCTTTGCCCTTAGAAACCTTGGATTGGGCCTGATTCTCACACAGACCAGGCACAGCCCCTGGCTGGGGCTTCCCGCTGCTCACCCCGGCCCCTCGTCTTGTCCCCCCACAGCTCCTCTGTGCACGGGGCAGAGCTGGCAGTGGCTGCAGATGGGGAGCAGTGCTGGGAGCTGAGCAGTGCCAGCGCCCCCAGCTCGGGCTGAGGCACCACTTCCTCCTCCCGGGGAGCAGCAAGGAGCAGGTTGTACCAGGGCCTTAGAGGCGCTGCCCGGGCACCCTGTGCAGGTACTGCAGGCTGTAGGCGTGGGCAGTGTCCCTCCAGCATGTCCCTGTGTCCTGCTGATGCCCTCGGTGTCTTTGGCAGGAGCTGCCAGGCGGAGCTGTCGTCCCGGCTGGCCCCGGAGCGCGCGGGGGACACAGTGCGGGAGCAGCACGGCCCAGGGGAGAGCCGGCGGCCCGGGGAGCGCCCAGGTGAGCAGGGCTGCAGGGAGGGCCCAGGGCAAAGCCTGCCTGTCTGTCCCTGCTGAGGGCCAGGCAGCTGGGAATGGACAAGGCAAACCCCCTGCCTGTCTGTCCCTGCTGAGGGCCAGGCAGCTGGGAATGGACAAGGCAAACCCCCTGCCTGTCTGTCCCTGCTGAGGGCCAGGCAGCTGGGATGGAAGTGAACAAGGCAAACCTCCTGCCTGTCTGTCCTTGCTGAGGGCCAGGCAGTTGGGAGTGGACAAGCAGACAAGCTCTTCTTGCTCAGGAGGGGCATTTAAAGCTCTCGGGGCATTTGGAGTGGGACTTGCAGAGTTTGTCAGCAAGGTTCAGGGTCTGGCAGGTGTTTGTGGTTAAAAATGCAGAGCTGTGGGCAGGCCCCAGTGACAGCCCTGCTTCAGGGACCTGTGGCTGCACCTCGGGTTTGTTACCACCCTGTGCACTGGAGCAGAGTCTGAACCAGGAGATGTGGTTATTCCTTAACCCAGTTTGGGAGAATTTGCTGTTGGATCCATGGGACAAACCTCTGTGGCTGGGCAGGCCTGACCCAGCACCTCCTTATCCCTAGGAGCTGGTAAAGGATCCCTGGAAGTTGAATGGAACTTGGAGCATCCTGGTCTAGTGAAAGGGGTCCCTGTGCATGGCATGGGGTGGAATGGGATGGCCTTCCAACCCAAACCATTCCATGATTCTCAGATTCTCTGATCTTGCTGCCTGTGACATGTTCCTAGTGATCTGTTCTTTGCTGCCTGTGTCTTAAAAGAGAGACAAGTAGAGATCCTGTTGATTTCAGTCCACTACACTTAATCCCTTTGAGATTCTCTTAATAAACAACCCAGGCAGTCTAAAAACATAAATTCCTAAGTGGTGGAATTGCCAGAAAACTCCTCAGTTTGGCACAGGCAGCTCCAGCTCTCTTCCTGTGTGATTCAGAACCCTAACTGGGATCTCTTTGGCTGGGGATGCTTCTGTGCTCTGTACCAGAGAGCTGCAGTGGATTAACTGTGTCCCTGTCCTTGCAGTGCTGGAAGGGTGGCCACCTTCCCTGAAGTCCCTGAGCTTGCCTGAGCTGTCAGCTGTGCTGGAGGAGTGTGTGGGAGAGATGGGTAAGGTGGGAAGGACTCTGGGCACATGGAGGGACTCTTGTGCTGGGTGGGGTTTGGTGGTTTGGAGTGGTTGCTGGGAGAGACCCCACAATCCCTGCTCGTTCAGGGAAGTCTCGAGTTCTGGAGTTGGGGCTGTTCTTGCTGCAGCTCTTGGGCTCTGCATCATCCCCTGGTGACAGGTCCAGGCTGAGAGGTGGGACTGAGGGGTGGTCCCTGCATCTCCTGCTGAGCGGTGAGAGCTGCTGGGGAAGTGGTTCCCTCATCCTGTGTCCTCTTCTCCTGGTGACAGGAAATTGTCCCAGCAACTTGCAGACAGTAGAGACACCCCTGTTTTCAGAGCAGGAAGGCAGCACAGCGTGCAGCCTGTTCTTTCCTGCCTCCTGGCCCCTTCCTAACGGTGCTTTTTCCCTTTGGTTTGTCCTCAGGAAAAGCTCTGCAGACTGTGACTCAAAACCTCCAAAGGCTCCAAGCCCTGGGGCAGAGCGGGCAGAGCCGGCCAAAGCCATAACGAGCCAGGAGGGTGAGTGGGGACAACTGCCCTGCCAGTGCCAGGCTGTGGCACTGAGGGGACACCATCCCTCAGTGCCAGTGCCAGGCTGTGGCACTGAGGGGACACCATCCCCCCCTGCCAGTGCCAGGCTGTGGCACTGAGGGGACACCATCCCTCACTGCCAGTGCCAGGCTGTGACACTTGAGGGGACACCATCCCTCACTACCACATGCCCAGGCTGTGTCCCCTCAGTGCCAGTCCCGGGCTGTGACACTGAGGGGACACCATCCCTCACTGCCAGTGCCAGGCTGTGACACTTGAGGGGACACCATCCCTCACTACCACATGCCCAGGCTGTGTCCCCTCAGTGCCAGTCCCGGGCTGTGACACTGAGGGGACACCATCCCTCACTGCCAGTGCCAGGCTGTGACACTTGAGGGGACACCATCCCTCACTACCACATGCCCAGGCTGTGACACTGAGGGGACACCATTCCTCCCTGCCAGTGCCAGGCTGTGACACTGAGGGGACACCATCCCTTGGTGCCAGTCCCAGGCTGTGGCACTGAGAGGACACCATCCCTCAGTCCCAGGCTGTGGCACTGAGGGGACACCATCCCTCAGTGCCAGGTGGTGGCACTGAGGGGACACCATCCCTCAGTGCCACATGCCCAGGGCTTGCCCGGAGCCCGCACACCGGGGCTGGGCTCTGACTGGTCCTTGTGTGCCCTCTGGCTGGTTCTCCCTTTGGAAAGCTGTGGCCCTGTGCCCCTTTGTCCCCGCAGAGGGTGACTGTCCCCTCTCTCCTGGTGGCTGCAGGATTCTGACGTCGGGTGACCGTTCCACCCGGAAGCTGAGTGTGCTGGGAGGGAGCCCGGCCGTGCCGGCAGCACCGCGGCTCTGCCGGGGCCACCGCGGCCAGCGGGGCACAGAGGAGGCCGTGGCCACCAGAAAACACAGCTGGGAGGACGAGGGACAGCAGAGGACAACAACCAGCAGCTCCTGGGGCCTGACTCAAGGCTCCTAGGATGTTTGTTTGAAAGGTTTGGGTTTGGAGGAGGAGCTCCAAGCCTGGAAGTTTTGTCTGCCTTAAGCTTCCTGCAGCCCTTGTTGTTCAGGTCAGGGTGGTGGTAGAAAGGTGACAGTTGCACACAGCAATCAATTCATTATCCTTTTCTGCATCCCAAGCTCCCCAGGACCTCTGAAACGTGTCCCTGGCTCTTCCTGTGCCGTGGGGATTGGCCCAGAGAATGGATCTGAGGCCATTGAAAAGGCAGGTGGTTGTTGTGGAGGGTGAAGGGAGTGGAGTTTGTGATGTTTGGCTCTTTGAGCTGCAGTGGAGCTCAAAGAGCAGCCCTGTTCCTGTTGGAATGTCTGCTCACTGCTTCCCCAGATCTGGGCTTCAAAGCCTGTTCCTCCAGCCAGCCCACTCTGTTCACTCGGGGTTCCTGCTGCCCTCGGGGGCTGGGTGTGATCATGGTGGTGGTTTAGGAATGGCATTCACTGAAACACTCCCAATTCACCCACTCCTCCCCTGGGCTGGGGTGGAGAGGAGAACTGGAGGCACAAAAGGTGAAGATCACTGGTAGAAATAAAAGCATTTTACTGCAAACAGCAATAAGGAACAGTAACAGTTATAACAAAATGTACAGGAGAGGTTCTGGTCCTGCAAAAATGAACCCTGTCCTGGCCAGAAGCAGGACATCACTGTTATCCATCCCCAAGGACATGGCCTGGGGTCAGTACTTTATGGCAGAACTCACTGCCCTGGTTTGCCAGGACCAAGATCCCGGCAAGGCAGATGTTCCCCTGGAAAGACAGGGGAGAGAAGGAAGAGCTGGGACTGCTGAGCTTCCCATGGCTCTGGCAAGCAGGGGAATGCCAAGGCAGCAGAGCAGGAGCAGGGTGCCCACCATGGGAGGTGGGCAAAGGAGCCACAGCCCAGATGGAGCTGTGGTGCCAAGCTTTGCTCCTCACCACTGCCTGCCTTTGATTTGCTTTGGTGTTGGGAAATGGTTCTGCCAGGGCATTCTTGGATGGGCATTGCCAAGGACAGGCCCTGCAGGGAGAGTCTGCCCTGTCCCTGGGATTGCTGAGGGGTGTGGTGCCAGGGACCTTGGTGTGATGTGGTTTCCAGTGACTCGGTGTTCCCATTTATTCCTGAATCCTGTAAGGGGGAAAAACACAACAGTCACAATCTGAAGTCTATGAGTGATGGCCTTGATGAATCAGGACAAGTCCCTTTGGGAGGAGGATGGAACTGTGTGTTCCCTCTGGTTTTTGGGCCATGGGCACAGATCCCAAATATAAAACCCCATCCAGCTCCATTTTTGCAGCTGGTCACCCCTTCTGATGAGCTGCCTGAGTCCCTTCAGGCAGGGGCACGAGTGGTCTGTGCTTCCTGGAGCCACCCCCTGTCCTAAAGCAGGCAGGTCCCTCTCAGCTGTGCCCCTGTGTCCTGGCAGTGTCCCTGCTCTGGGTGCTGCTCCCTGCCCGTGGCTGCCTCCCACCCTCAGCACCAGGCACTGTTTTCATCCTGAGCAAATCCATGGAGTACGTGGGCACCCAGTGCCAGCTGCAGGAGGAGGTTGCAGGAGCTTCACCCTGAGGAGTTTGGATGAGGTGGGGGGAATTCTCCTCCTGCAGCATCCCAGGAAACTCCTCAGAGGGCTGAGGCTGTGCTGGGAACTGTTCAGGGCTGTGTCCCCCATTCCCTGTCACTGGAGGAAGGGGGGAGTGCCAAGGTCTCTCCCTAGCCTTGGTGGTGCCTCTGGCTGCAGTAATACGGGGTTGTTAGTGCTGTTTCCCTTGAATTTAAGGCAAATCCCTCTAAAAAATCCTAAGGGAAAAAGGGCCTGGGGGCACCTGGAGAGCCAAGGAAGCCCTGGCTCAGCAGTGCCCTCAGAACAGGGCCTGTGCAGAACAGTGGCTGGAAGGGAACTACAGGGATTTGGGGCTGGCTGTGATTTGAGGCTGGAATAAAAGGTATTGGGGGATTAACATGATCTATCCAATAGATTAGAGTGTCTGGGAAATGGGAGGAGAGGTGGCAGTGTGTGTGTGTGAAGGAGAGAGGCCCCAACCAGGTGCTGCAGGAGCCCAGGGCGAGAGCACACAGGGAGCAGCAGGGAGGGATCTCCTACAACAGGGTACCCCGAGGAGGCAATTCCTTAACTGAGGATGTGAAGCAGCATTCCTTGGAGCCAGGGTGGCTGTGCAGGCAGCAGGAGGCTGGTGCTACCCTAAGCTGAGCTGTCCGAGGAAAAATAACATTTGCTGATTTGGATAAATTAATAAAAGCTGAGAAGTCTGTGTGTGGCCTGTGGGTTTCTCTGGAGGGAGCTGGGGCATCATGAATAATGAGTTCCTGATTTCTTACAGGACAATCAGGAATGCACACAGGGTTTTCCAGCCTGCTCTGCCAGGAGCTTGCAGGCTCAGGGGAGTGGGAGTGCCTCATCCCTGGCATCCCAGCACTGCCTGTGTGGGGGATGTGGGAGTCCAGGGGCAGCTGCTGGGGTGAGTCCAGAGGAAGCCATAGAGGTCCTGCAATCCAGGGCTGGAACCAGAGAGAGAGCTGGGGGTTCTCACCTGGAGAGGAGAAGGATCCAGGGAAACCTCAGAGCCCCTGCCAGGGTCTAAAGGGGCTCCAGGAGAGCTGGAGAGGGGTTGGGGACAAGGGATGGAGGGACAGGACACAGGGAATGGCTTCCACTGCCAGAGGGCAGGGATGGATGGGACATTGGGCAGGAATTGTTCCCTGGGAGGGTGGGCAGGCCCTGGCACAGGGTGCCCAGAGCAGCTGTGGCTGCCCCTGGATCCCTGGCAGTGCCCAAGGCCAGGCTGGACAGGGCTTGGAGCAGCCTGGGATGGTGGGAGGTGTCCCTGCCCATGGCGGGGACTGGAATTGGGATGGACTTTAAGGTTCTTTCCACCCTGTCCATTCTCAGATTGATCTGTCTGTGCCCACCAGGCCTTTCCCTCCCCTGGAGCAGAAAAAGCAGCAGGCTCTGCTTGCTGAAAAATAAATATTTATTTACATCTGAAAAGAGAGTTAATGTGTAAAATGGTCTCGTGGGGGTTCCATCGATCCTGGAGTGTTCCTGGACTCCAGCCTGGTGCAGCCTCTTTGCTTTGTGTGCTCCAGGCAGCTCCTCCTGGGGCCCTGGGAGAGGCTCCCCAGCCTGCCAGGGAAGGGGCAGGACCTGGAGAGCCTCCTGTGGCCACGGGCAGCTCCTGGAGCCTCCCAGCCCCTTCCTCCAGCCTGGAGGGGACTCGTGCATTGCAGAGGAAGGAATGCAGTGGGAACAAGCTCTGGCAGCTGCTCCTGAGGGTCAGAGCCAGGGGCTGGGGCTGTCTCCAGCTGCTCTGGGCTCCTGCAGGAGAGCACAGGACCAGGGCAGGAGCAGCCCTGCTCAATCCACACCGCCTCGGCTGCTTCCCTTGCCCCTGGGCTTCCTGGGGGGCACAGGCTGCTGGGCCGGGCTGGGATGGTGTTTGGCACCCCACTGGAAAGCAGAGTGCCAGGATTTTAGCCTCTGGCCAGCAAAAAGGTTCCTGAGCTCCTGCCAGGCCTGGAAATCAGCTTTATCTCCACAAGGCAGGAGGCTGGGCTGGAAGCTGAACTGGGATGGGGGAGGTTGGGCTCTGCCCCAGTGAGTTGCTGCTCTCAAATGCTTCACTCCCAGGTGATTTTGGGGCTCCATCCTCAGCTCTGCCCACGGTGAGGGGGCACCAGGGGCTCTGTGCAGCTGGAGAGCAGCGAGGAGGGGATGGGGCTGCTGTTCTGTGTTGGTGATGAGGGTGGGGAGGAGGTGCAGGAGCAGCCCCTCACTGTGAGGGGCTTTACAGGGTGGCTGGGGATGCCTGGGAGTCTCAGGGTGCTGGAGATGGCCCTGGGCTGGCACACAGGGGAGGACAGAGGAGCCCAGGCTGAGAAGTGGCACAGGGTGCAGGGTTTGGGCAGCATCTCCCATTCCCACTGCTGAGGATCAGGCTCCCCGTGGCTGCTGCAATCCCACAGGGGCTGTGGCTGCCCAGGGGCTCCCCGGGTGGGGGGTCCTGGGGGAGGCTGCCGGGTTCTGCTGCTGCTCAGGCAGCGGGAGGGAGCAGCAGGCGCTGCCCACACGGCCCCGGTGGGGCCCTGCCGAGGGGACAGCGACGGGCAAGGGCTGGGGCTGCCACCTCCTGCTCGGGGGACAGCAGGGATGTCCCAGCCCGGCCATCCCAGCCCGGCCATCCCAGCCTGGCCATCCTGTCGCATCCTGCCCAGCAGAGCTTCCTGCAGCCTCCCGCCCTCCAGCCAGGCCTGTGGCCACTGTGGCCAGCAGCCCCTGTGCCCTGGCTGGTCACTGCCTCACTGGGCACAGCAGAGCACCGGGTGGTCGAGCTTCCAGAGCTGCCACTTCTTCTTCATCTCGGACTTCACCTGCCACGGACGGGAGGGAGCAGGGCCTTACCCCCGGCAGTGCCCTCCCCGCAGGCACCGGGAGGGGGAGCCGGGCAGGAGTGCGGGGACAGGACAGGGACAGGACAGGGACAGGGACGTTACCTCCTTGTTGGCAAAGCAGTACAGCACAGCCACCAGGAAGCCCTGCAGGGAGAGCCAGGAGTGAGCCGCCCCTGCTGTCCCTGTCCTGGGGCTGGGCTGGGCTCAGGCTCCCCCCAGGCCACCTCTGGGTGCTTGTAGGGCTGAGCTGCCCGTGCTGGCGAAGGCAGAGGGTGCTGCCCTTCCCATGGAAGCACCGCAGGGAGAGCAGGCTCAGAGAGGGTCCCCCCGATCTTTGCTCCGTGATGTGCCCACAGCAGGGACTTGTTTCACTCCCCCCTCACCTGGAAGGAGTTGAGGAAGAGGGTGAAGAACACCTTGATGTAGCGCAGGATGCCCGTGGTTTGCTCGTCGGTGGCGAAGATAAAAACAACCTCGTGGATGCCGAAGAGGGGGATGAGGGTCAGGGTGGCTTTGGCCAGCCTGGGGGAGAGTCAGGGGACAGGAAAACTCCCAGTTACTCCCAGGGCGGTCGTTTAGGGATGTGGCGGGTGGAGGGTGTGGAGGCGGTGTTATCCCGTTATCCCGGGCTGTCCCCGCCCCTCTCCCGGCCCACCTCAGCTTGTAGTCGGCGTAGCCCTTCTGGTTGGCCCGGAGCTTGGCCAGGATCACCTTGAGGATCCGCATGAAGATGAGCAGGTTGATCTGGGAGGGGGAGACAGGGCAGGGGCACACAGAGCCCAGCACCCCCACCCTGGCAGTGACGCTCACCCAGGAGATGGCACCCCCTGTGCTGCCAAGGCTGCTGCTGCCCTTCCTCCCCTCCTGCCATCCCAAAATCCCGGCTAGGAAGCAGCAGGGGCCAGCCCCAGCCCCTTTTTCTCGGGTTCTGGACCCCAGCTTGCCTCATGAACCTCCAGAACCGGAGGGCAGCAAATTGCTGAACCCCCTGTGCATTTGGCTGGTCCTCGCAGGCCAGCTCTCCCTCCTGGCCTCTGCTGGAACTTCCCTGGGGATCACAGCCCTGCCCACGGCCAGGAGCCAGGGCTGAGCTGCTGCTGTGCCAACAGTCCCGGGCTGGCAGCTGTTCCCTACCAGGGAGGCGAGCAGGATGGGGATGCGGATGATCCACCAGTAAGCCATGTTCTCGTTCAGCGCCCAGCACCTGCAGGGCAGCGAGAGCAGCACATCACTCACCCTGCTGGGGGCAGCACGAGCCGAGA
>VXBR01009115.1:0-18050 GCA_013400215.1 Cisticola juncidis | reverse complement strand
AGCTCATCCACAGGGACCAGGCACCCCAGGAGCTCATCCACAGGGGCTGTGGTGCTGCACAGGCACCCCAAGCACTCTGAGAGCTCGTCCTGAGGCTGCACAGGCGCCCAAAGAGCTCAGGCAGCAGATGTGGGGTGTTATACAGGCACCCCAAGGGCTCCCCCATGGGGCCACGGGTGCCCTGAGATCTCACCCAGAGAATCCCCAGAGCTCACCCATCAGGGGCATGGGTGGCACCAAGGGCTCACCCCTCAGGTGCCACACAGGCCCAGAGCTCAGCCAGCAGGTGCACAGGTATCCCAAGAGTCCACCCATGGGTCATGGGCAGCACAGGCACCCCAAAACTGTGACCTCCAGGTGGAGGGGCACCCCAGGACCATGCACAGCTCCCCAGGGCCTCACCCATCAGGACATGGGCACCACTGGCACCCCGGGAACGTACCCAGCGTTCTGGGGCTGCACGGGCACCGAACCCCCCCAGCCCTGCCCTGGGCGAGGGTCCCACCCTGCCACCAGCCCTGCCCTGCCCTGGCGAGGATCCCCACCCTGCCACCAGCCCTGCCCTGCCCTGGGCGAGGGTCCCCGCCCTGCCACCAGCCCTGCCCTGCCCTGGCGAGGGTCCCCACCCTGCCACCAGCCCTGCCCTGCCCTGGCGAGGGTCCCCACCCTGCCACCAGCCCCGCACTCGCCTCGTGGCTCAGCAGCGCCTCCCAGTCCGCCACCTGCAGCAGCTCCACGCCCCAGCGCCGCTCCAGCAGCGCGTCCTTCACCATCACCGAGGTGGCGCGCAGCCCGAAGGAGGCGAACAGGTTAGCATGGATGTAATTCCTGGTGCAGCGCAGGTTCCTGCGGGAGCCGGGGTCAGGCGGGGCGGGCACGGCCGGGAGGGCGGGGCAGGGCCGTGCCCACCTGCAGACGGTGAGGACGAGCAGGGCGGAGATGAGGGTGAGCAGCGACAGCGAGTACCCCACGGTGTAGAGCACCTTGAAGCTGAGCATGAGCCGGCGGGCGCCTTCCTGCGGGGGGCACAGCGCCAGGGAGCCCAGGGGGTGCGTGTCCACCCCGGCCAGGCTGCCCTGGCCACCCCCTGCTCCCGGCCGGGGTCCCACCTCCTCAGCAGTGACCTCCAGCTCATCCTCGCACTGCGAGTAGTCCCTCCAGGGCTGGCTGCCGTTCACCGTCACCCACTGGCCGTCGGTGCCGCACCTGCGGCTCACCAGCCCGTGTTTCACTGCGGACACAGCGCCGGCACAGTCCCCAGGCTCCCCCAAGCCCTCCCCGGGATGATGGATCTGACCCTGCCCAGTGCCTGCTCCAGGGCTGGCACGGCCAGGCACGGGCTGGCTCTGCTGGGTGTCCCCTTACCCCGGGTCCCCTGATGGGTCCCTCTGCCCTGTCAGGCGAAGGAAGGGGAGCCCTGAGAGCCTCTCCAGCCCCAGAACGGCTCAGCCCTGGCTTCCAGCTCGGGGCTGGCAGGAGGGCATCCTCACCTTTCTTAAACCAGGGCAGGTNAAACCAGGGCAGGTAGAAGGGGCAGGAGACGTTGACGGCGGTGCCGGGGCTCCCGTCGGGCCAGCAGGCGTACATGTCAAATGTCCTGTTACAGAACAGCCCTGCCGAGGGCAGGGACAGGGAAAGCCACTGGTCACACTCGGGTGGCACAGACACATCAAGCCCTGCTATCCCAGCACCCCTGAGGGGGCTGATGCCACCCTGAAATGGGCCCAGGTGCACTATACCAGGCTCAGCCCCCCGGGACATCCCAGCCCTGGGTATCCCATCTGAGATATGGGGGTCCCTGTCAGTCCCTCGGCTCGCCCTGCGTGGGTGACCTGAGCAGAGGATGCTGGAGCAGGGACAAACCCCAGCCCTGGCTCTGCTGCCCCCGAGCTGGGCACGGTACCTGCTGGGTAGGGCTCGCTCGCCATCCTCCTCAGGCACTCGTCCCGGTACCGCAGCCACTCCTCGAAGGTCTTCTCCAGCACCTTGGCCCCGCCGTGCTGCAAGCCCAGAGCGGGATCAGAGCCCCCAGCCCCAGCTGCCCCCGTGAACCGCTGCCACTCCCTGGGGCTGGGCAGGAACCCAGCGCGGAGCCGGGACGGAGCCGCCCCGCGGGGCAGAGCCCGGTGGTGCCAACCCCGCTGTCCCCGGCCCAGCCCGGCTCTCACCGGCACGGAGGAGAACAGGCACATCCAGGCAAGTTGGACGAGGCTCCGCAGGGATCCAGCTCCCAGCACGTCCCTCATGGCTGCTCCCAGCCTGACCAGTGCTCCCAGCACCGGGGTGCGCCTCAGGCTGGGCCGGGGACCCCGATCCTGGTGAGAGGTGAAGGAACGGGCACGGCTCGGCTCTGCCACCACCCGCACCCTTTTCCTTCCCGAGCCAGCAGAGAGGATCCCGGGCATGTCCTGCGCTGCCACAGCGCCGGGTCACTGCCCTGATGGAGCCGAAACTTCGGGGAGCACCAGGCAGGGCAGCCAGAGTGTCAATGGATGCTGGATGAGCCTGCTCAGCTTCCCCGCGGCGCTGCCAGCCCCGAGGGGAGCGAACGCCACCGTGACAGCCCCAGGGCCACCGCTGCCACCCAGCAGGTGGCTGGCACCCCTGGGTGACCCGGGAAGGGGCTGCAGGGACAGGAGGCAGCGAGACCTCTCTGAGGTCCCGTGGGTTCCCCCAGCCAGGCTGGGCCCCCCATTCCAGCTGCGCCCTCCCACGTCCCGCCCCGGTCCCGCTGGCCGAGACCCCTCCCAGCCCAGCCGGGGGTTGAGGGGAGGAGCAGCTCGGTCAACCCCGGTCCTCCCGGGGCTCCCGGGGCTCCCCATCGCTCCAGGCTGGACGACCCCAGCCCGGCCCCCGCCCCTTCCTGCAGGACCTCCCGGTTTGTCCCCACAGAGGGTCCCCAGCTCGCTGCGTGCGGGGGTCCCGGGGCTCCGCCGTTTCCTCCGCCCGCTTACCCGGCTCCCGATGTCCCGGTGCTCCCGATGTCCCAGTGCTCCTGGTNAGCCCTGCTGGGGGTCCCAGACTGAGTCACACAGGGACAGGATTGGGGGTCCAGGTCCAGTCCCACTGAGGGTCCCGAGCTGCCTCACATGGGGACAGGGATGGGGGTCCAGCCCTGGGGGTCACAGGGACAGGATCAAGGATCCCGAGCCCTTCAGTCTCCCCAGAGCCCCTGTCCCTCCCACCAAAGCCCCAGGGAGAGCCCGTCACCTCTCAGGCTCTGTGTCCCTCTGGCTGTCCCCTGGGCATGGTGACAGCCCCTGTGCAGGCAGGGTGGGCTGCGGGGCCACCCTCCCCTGGGGACCGGGAGGCCTTGGGGACAGAACTGGATCCAGCACAGGGACACAGCCCGTGACACCCACGGGTGCCATCATCCAGCCAGGGGAACTCCAAGGGCAGGGACAAGCCTGGTGGCCCTGGTCATGCTGCCTGCCCACCACAGTGGGGACAGAGGGGGCAGGGATGGGGGCAGGGATAGGGTTTGCCATCAGTGGAGCAGGGGAGATTCCCCTGGGGTCCCCAAAATCACCAGCAGCCCTTGCAGGCTCCCACGTCCCTCCCAGCTGTGCTCACTGCAGCTCTGCTTCCCTCCTGCTGCACTGCCCTGCAGCAGGGTGGGCTCATCCCCCTAAACTGCCTGAATGCACCAGAAAACGCATTTATTCTGCAATAATCAGATGTCTGCCTCGAAGCTGCTGCAGTGGGCTGGGAGCAGAGACAGGAGTCAGACGGATGGGGAGTCACAGCTGTGGCTCCAGTGATGCAAACCGTGCCTGGTTATTCCAAGTGAGAAATAACACCCTGGTGGAGCAGCCCAGGGGAAGGATTTGCTGTCTGGGGGGAAAATGAGCCCTCAGGTGCCTTCCCCAGCACGAGCCAACACCAGAGTGTTCACTCATTAACAGATTATGAACTTTGGACAAGAGCCTGGAGGGACAGGACACAGGGAATGGCTCCCACTGCCAGAGGGCAGGGATGGATGGGACATTGGGCAGGAATTGTTCCCATGAGGGTGGGCAGGCCCTGGCACAGGGTGCCCAGAGCAGCTGTGGCTGCCCCTGGATCCCTGGCAGTGTCCAAGGCCAGGCTGGACAGGGCTTGGAGCAGCCTGGGATGGTGTGAGGTGTCTCTGCCATGGCAGGGTGGCACTGGATGAGGTTTAAGGTCCCTTCAACCCAAACCATTCCATGATTCCATGATAACTCAGCCCTGGGGCACTGATGGGGGATGATTCCAGCCATGTCCCCCTTCCCACACAGACACTGCACGTGTGCAGGTCTCCCTGTGTGAATCCATCTAATGGCAGCAGGAGCAGGGCGTGGGCTCACCCCAAAGGATTTGGGGGCGAGCCCAGGGCTGCAGCACGTGGATCCATTGCCTAGACAGGAATCACAGAACTCCAGACCTTGTTGTCCCGGTGTGTCCATCTGGATGGGATTTTCTCCCATGTCCCTTGAACGGGGACATGAGGAACGAGCTGTTCCTCTCCATATTGATGCATTTCAGGGGGGTCTCCATAGCGACTGCAGCTCAGCTGGGGCCAGATCCCGATCCATGGGGTGCTCAGAGCCAGCTGGAGCCTCGGGAAGGGGGGCAGGGACAGCACCCCACTCCCAACAGTGCTGTCCTGCCAGGGTGGGCTTGGGACACAGCTGGCACCGAGGACACACAACTGGTAAATTTATTTATTTATCAAAAGTGATGTTCACCAGCAGAGCTGGGAAAATTGTCCCAGAATGTCTCAGAATTGAAGCTGTTGGTGCTTTTTAAGCAACCTGAGAGCTGTAGGGGTGCTCAGGGAGAGGAGAGCATTCTCCAGGGTCCTGCATGGGAAAACCACGGAATTGTTTAGGTTGGAAAAGCCCTCTGAAATCATCGAGTCCACTGAGGCAGCATTGCCAGGTCCACGATTAACCCATGTCTCTAAAACACCACATTTACAAGTTTTTGGAACATTTCCATGGATGGTGCCTGCACCACTGCTCTAACCAACCTGTCCCAGTGCCTGATCACTCCTCCAATAAAAAAATTTCCCCAATATCCAACCTTAACCTCCTCTGGTGCAACTGGAGGCCGTTTCCTCTGGTCCTGCCCGGGGAGAAAAGCCGGGGTCACTAAGGGATAAACACCCAGCCAGAGAAACCCCAGGGCTAAATCCCTTCCCCTGAGCACCGCTACCAGCAGCGACACCTCCCGAAGGCGGCTCTCCCTTTATCTATCCGGCATTGACCGGGAATTCATCCGTGTGTATTATTGCAGGATCTGCTAATCAAGGCGCTTTGCTCCCCATCAGAAGCCATTCGCGGAACAGAAGCGCTCATCAACACATCCTGACTCCCAATTATGCAGCAAACTTCCCAGAAAAGGCAGTGGGAGCGTTACCAGGTACACAAATCCATCGCGGGGAGGGACTCGGCTCCCTGCGGCTGAGCCGCTCCAGCGCTGCCCCTGGAGCAGCCCCTGGGGTTTGGTCAGAGTTGGCAGAACGGGAGCATCCGTTCCCATTGTTATAAATGCTAACGATTAATTCATGTTTTTATTAACTGTTATGTATGCTAAAGGTTAATTCACGTTTTTATTATGAATTAGAAGCTGGAATATATGGTATATATGTATGGACTGTGCGTACGTGTTTGCCCTCGTGTATCCCTTCACCTCACAATGAAACAAAAGCAGGCGACACCCTGGATCGCCGAGTCCCAAAATAGTAAAGAGAATAATGGGAGCTGGGCTCTGTCAAAAGAAGCCATCAGGAGGACCATCAGCATGGCAGAGCTACACCCTGATGAAAAGTGCAAAAGGCCATCAACATTTCTGCAGCCATTAATCAACCCCACCGAAACCGAGCATTCACACTTGGACCTCTGAAAAGAACTTTTTTCAAACTTTACCATAGACGCCTATACTTTTGAAAAGCTAGCCTGGGATGAATAGAAGTTATGGAGAAATATTGCCAGGGGTGGAATAAAGAGTATAAAAACTGAGCTTTGAAATGGCCGAATTTGTGAACTCAGGGGGAGACAGCAGCCGGCCAGGTCTGTGTCTCAGGGTTCACCCTTGGCCTTTTCCCGGGCAGAACCATCAAGAAGCCGCTTACGCTGCTTGTGGGGGTTGCAACCGAAACTCTGTGGTTCGGTCTTTTTGCCTAAATTCTGTAACTCGAAATTCTGTGATTCGATTTTTATTTGCTGAAATTCTTTGATTCGGTTTTTATATTTTTTTATATCTAAATTCTCTTATTAATTTTTGTATTAATAAACCAAATTATTATTTTTAGTTGGAAAATTGTCCTGGCATTCATAACACCCATCCATTTCCATCCCACTTCCAGCTTGTTCCCATCCCCTGTGGCGATGGAAGCCTCTCCATCACACAGCAAAGGTCACTCCCAAGGGGTGTTTCACCAGTCCCCACATCCCCGTGACAAATGAGTGTTCCCAGCTCAGAAAGGCACTCAGAGCCCTCGGCAGCTGCCGTCCCTCCAGAGAGCCCCCGGGATGCAAACCTGGATTCAAAGCTGGCCAGGTCTCTTCGGTTTCCAAGTGGATTCTCGCCCAATTCAAGCTGGAAGGTTTAAATGATAAGATCAAGAACTTCTCTGAAATTCATCTCTATTCACACCCTGCCCCGGGGCTGGGCTCTTTGTTCCCGTGCTCTGCCGAGGGCCTTGGCAGGCAGGGCAGCATCCCTGTTCCAGGTCGGAGTTCAGGTAACCTGGACACCGGGAATTCAAGGAGCAGACAAAAGGATGCATCTCTCATTTCCTCCCTGCCTGGTAGAACCCCAGCAGCTTCTGCTGTCAGCAACTCTGGGGCTGCAGCACAAGGGAAACCTGGCTGGAGCTCCTGGAGCTGCTCCAAGAGCTGGAGCCCCTCTGAGCCAGGCTGGGAGAGCTGGGGGTGCTCACCTGGAGAGGAGAAGGATCCAGGGAGAGCTCAGAGCCCCTGCCAGGGCCTAAAGGGGCTCCAGGAGAGCTGGAGAGGGACTGGGGACAAGGGATGGAGGGACAGGACACAGGGAATGGCTCCCACTGCCAGAGGGCAGGGATGGGTGGGAGATTGGGCAGGAATTGTTCCCTGGGAGGGTGGGCAGGCCCTGGCACAGGGTGCCCAGAGCAGCTGTGGCTGCCCCTGGATCCCTGGCAGTGCCCAAAGCCAGGCTGGACAGGGCTGGGAGCAGCCTGGGATGGTGGAAGGTGTCCCTGCTGGCCCCCTCCAAGTGAAAACGCTGCTAATTGTCATTTAGCTTAATCCTCATTAAGCTGGGCAGGGTCAGGGTTAACCCCAGGTGGAATCACTAAGGGACATCTTCACCAGGGCCTCCCCCCAGCTGCTCAGGTGCCCCTCAGGGCTCTGCCAGCTCAGGGGGCTCCCCAGAACTGCCAGGGGGAAGCTGGAAGATCTCGTTGGAATTTGCCAAGACACATTTGCAGTCACTCAGAGGAATAAGTGGCTCTGTCCTGAGTGGGGAGGCCCAGGGGCATCTCCACCCACCCTGTGGAAGCAGAGGGGAGAACATGAATAGCCCTGGTGTGGCTCTGGGGTGCCCCTCAGCTGCTCTGAGAACAGAAGTGTTTTTATACCTTTAATATACCTTTTATACCTTTAATATCCTGTTCTGTAAAACCAAGGGATTATGAAGTTGCCCTGTCCTGCCCTGGCTTCTGGGTCTTACCCAGCCTTCCAGCTGTCCCAGTTGTTGGATGCTTGCCACCTGCTGGGATTGTGTGATGGATGAAAATGTATTTTCACCCTGGACTGTAACTGGCACTGCTCTGTCAGCAAAGCATTCAAGTCACTTGGACCTGCCAGGTGAGAGATGTGCTCTGCATTTCCCTCCTGCCAGAAGGTCTGAGAGGGCTCCACAAACATCCCCCCAAATTTGCCAACACCTGGCTGAGAGCTGGGAAGGGAGGCACTGGGACTGGAGGCTCTGTGCTGTCCCAGGGCAGGATGCTCCAGGGGGGATGCTGGAAGCCCAAATGCCACAGGAGACAGGAAGGGTCTTCTCCAGCATTATTCAGGTGATTTGGGAATCACCCAAAGCCCCCAGGTTTGGGAGCTGGCAGTCCCCAGGCACAAGGAAAGTTCCCTCCCCCTCCCTTTGGGCAAAATGAAGTGAAAAAGCAATTTCTCCAATTCTTGGCAGTTCCTTGCACGTGTTCCTACAGGAGCTTCCCTGTCAGCTGCTGGAGCTGAGGTTTGGGAGCACCTGGGGTTGGTGGAGGGGCTGCTGCCCCCGATTCTCGTGGTGCTCACAGGGACAGGCTCCTGCTCAAACACAGTTCTCATTGGAGGCCCAAATATCAATCACAGAATTATGGAATGGTTTGGGTGGGAAAGGACCTTTTAAACCTCATCCCACCCACCCCTGCCATGGGCAGAAACACCTTCCACCATCCCAGGCTGCTCCCAGCCCTGTCCAGCCTGGCCTTGGGCACTGCCAGGGATCCAGGGACAGCCACAGCTGCCCTGGGCACCCTGTGCCAGGGCCTGCCCACCTTGGGCTCTTTCTGGCATCAGATTTCTGCATGTTCACAAAATAGTCACAAAAATGTGGGGGTCTGGGTTGTCAAGTAGATGCCACTAGCTGGGCAAAACCTGTTGTATTTTTGTGTCTGCCAGGACTGCTTGTGTGTGATTTTCTTTCTGATGGGAAAAGGACCTGCTAATCAGTATAAATCCAAAGCTGTGTAGTCCTTGGTTGTTGCTCCTTCCACTCCTGTTCCTGCTGTTGCAGGGGCAAGGACCACAAGCCTCTTGCTTCAGCAGTTTCCATCTTCCCCACAGAACTGAGATATTTTTTATCCTTGTTTTGGGCTCCTTCTGCTGCACACAACCATCTCCAGGGACGTGGCATGACTTGCTCAGAGGGTGCTGCACACCGTGTAGGGCTGGGCTGTTATCAAACACATTTACTGATGAGCTGCAGGCAGACATCACCCCAATTGCTGCTCTGCAGCCTCCCCATCCTGGGGACCAGCCCAAACAGGCTTTGGGTGAGCTTTTGAGGAGTATTCCTTCTCTCTGAGTTAATGAAACCCCAGGCTGGGTCCTGGGTTTGCTGGCAGTGTGAGATATTTAATGGAGGTCAGGTCAGGAGAGATTTCTGTCTGACCATGTCAGTTCTGTTCATGAAGATCCCCAGACATCCTCATCAGGGGCGTTTTTCTGATGTGACCACACATTCCTACAGCTGAACAACTGATGAAGGCCCCCAGCCTGCAGAGAAATTCTATCTCCTGCTCAGGGAGCCTGAGATCCTCATTACCTAACCAAGGGGAATAATAATTCCTCAAATCCCACAGGAACTGCAGTGCAACAGCGTTGGCACTGAGGCTGTGAGGTTTCCCTCCACCAGGCAGGGGCAGGAGGCAAAGCTGAGGCACAGGGAGCTGCTGGGGGTGGTGCTGGATCCACCCAGAAGGAAAGGCTTCCCCTGGGCTCAGTTTCACACTCGAGTGTCGTTTTTGACCTATTCCAGGTCAGGTGTCACTGCCCTGCTGTCACTCACCTCTCCCTGTGACTGTGCCTGGCTGCTCTGGCTGCCATTCCTGGCAGGAGATGAAGCTGCACTCAGGGATCCCTTTGGCTTTGCTGGGGGCTGAGGTGCCCCAGGAGGGCTCAGCAGTGCCATCCCCACCCTGGGCACTGCCCCCACTGCCTGAGGTCGTGCTTTGCACAACCCAGTGATCTCCCACTCTCTCTTGCTCACCAGCCCCTGCCCAAAGCCCCTCCATCCCTTCCACTCCAATCCCTTCCCTGTCACAAACCTGTTTTCAGGAGTTTTGAACTCCTTGCTCACCAGCCCCTGCCCAAAGCCCCTCCATCCCTTCCACTCCAAACCTTTCCCTGTCACAAAACTGTTTTCAGGAGTTTTGAACTCAGACCTTTGAACTGAGCAACATTTAATTCTCCTGCTGAGAACACAGGTTTCTGCCAGCACAGGAATATAAAATTCCCAGACTGGCCCAGCCCAAGGCCTGTTTATCCAAAACTCCAACTGCCCCTGAGAGCTCCCTCAGAAAGGGGGGGAAAACCAGGCAAAGGTGGCACCTCCATGGGAAGGAGAATTTGGGATAATCCTGGAAGAGCTCTCATTTCCACCCATTTGTGTCCCTAGTTGTGATGGCAGTGCCCAAATCCTGACTACACTAAATTATTGTGGATATAAAATACTTAATATATAATATAAATACTTGATATATAATATAAAATACTTTTTGGGGAAAACCCTCTGGAATTGTACTCTAGCCTAGGCATTTTAATGCAGTGGATGTTGTCCTTGGGGATGTGGGTCACTGGTGGCCTTGGCAGTGCTGGGGAATGGTGGGACTCGGTGATCCTGGAGGGCTTTTCCAACCTAAATGATTCTGTGGCTGCAATGAGTTAAATAAAGAGGAGGTGCCAAGTTTGGAGCTGGGGAAGAGGAGGCCCAGGAGGGTTCATTTCACTCCTTTGCTGAGCAGGGTTTGGGTTTCCTCATGCATGGGCAGCGTTTTTCTGGGTGATCCTTGTCAAAAAGGGTAACACTGGGTGAAGTGGCCTTCCAAACCTGTCCTCTGTCCTTCTCACCCTGCCTGGTTGCTCTGTGCCTTTTCCTGCAGGAGCCAAAATGTTGGTGAAAATCACACCAAAGCATCTCGTGATCATCATGGGTCTCTTCCAAGTGGGGATATTTGATGAGAAACAGGAATTTTTGGATGCCCTGTGCCTTGTGAGGATGAGCTGGACTTGCAGCTCCCAGGCTCACTGGGAGGGCTGTGCTGGCTTTAAACCAAGCTGGGCTGTGCCATCTGAGATTGGACCCCAGGAATTAGGCAGAGTTTGGGAAATCAGCACTTAGCGCTGGCTTTGGGTGGGTCAAGTGGCACTTTGCTTTGGAGGGAGCTAATGGAGGGTGGGTGTATAATTTTGTTTTTCACTGAATATAAATGAAAAGCCAATCTCCTCTCCTGACCTGTCAGACACAGACGGAGATGGATCTGGAAATCTCCTTGCTAGGGGGTGTTTTCTCATCCTAAGCAGCTTCTCCTGCTCATCTGCTGAGCCACCAAAGGCCAGCGCTGATTTATTACCCCTGGTGTTTGATCCATGGGCTTCGGCTTATCCTGGGCACCCAGCTCTGCTCTAATGCCAGCCCATTAACAGGAGAGCTGCTCAGCACTGTAATTACAGGGAACGTGACATTCCTGCATAATTTCCCTTCCCCAGGCTCCTGGGCACACAGAGCACTTTTTTTTTTTCTCCCCTGGCCATTTCCCCTCCTCCGGGGAGGGGTTCTTTTCCCTTCCACACCTCCGGAGGGATGAGGTCAATGTTAAATAAAGTGGGAAGGAAGGAGTTTGCTCATGAAACTCTTCAAAGGCCAAGAAGTCTGCAAGCTGAGCCAGCCCTCAGCAGCAAACAGAAACTTCAGAGCCTGTGGATAGGGCAGCAGCCCAGGCATGAAAACAGAATTTAGGTGAAAATTAATATCCCAGATGGGAAATAAGGAAGGCTTTGATTGGAAGAGCAAAAACTGGTGCCCAACTTGGAAGCAAAAGGCAAAAGTGGATGCAAAAAGCTGAGTATGAAGTGTCTGTACAATTCCATGGACCAGCCAAATGAAAAGCTCATCACTTCCTACCCTGCCTGATTTTGCTTTGGGTTTTTTTGCACCAGCCCTTCTCAGAGCAAACAATCTGGCAGATTCCATTCCCAGTCATTCAAGCAATTTGTGAAGCTAAAACTTGGTCTAACAGGTAGGCTGGGAAACAGCCCAGCAGAAACAGGTATTTTATTCACCATCAGGACCACACTCATTTATTTTTTCCCCCACAATATGTGAAAGGTGTCTTAGAGGATATTGAAGTGTACAGCATCTTTACAGGAGGATTTTTCTGGGATGCAAAAGAAGCCTGAGCACTTTTTACCCATTTTCCCCCCAACAGGGCAGGCACAGATGAGTGTTCCCTGATTTTTGTGCTTGAAGAATCTGAAGAATGTCTGCTCATTTTATTTTTTTAATTCCTAATTTTAAAAATGTTAGGGAAATTAGGTTAAATCACTTGTGTTCTCCTTGATAATATTTTCAACAGCACATTTATGGCCCAGACTAGACAAAAGCAGAGTGGCTCCAGCCCTTGGTGTTTGTGACCCTGGGGAAAGCAAAGCTGTAAAAAAACACCCTGAGCCTTGGTGAGTGTGGCCCAGGTGAGCCTGATCCCAAATAACCACGTGCCCCATGGGAATCTCATGAAACTGCAACTCCTCAAAAAGTCTAATTACTTCTTACCAGAGGGGAAAAAAGGGCTTAGGTTCATCTGCCAGGTAGGGTAATACAAGGATGTGAAAATTTGACTTAAAAATATGTGATAGAAGCTTTAGTGCCAAGCTCTGCTTAAAAAAACCCTCCAAAAGCTCTGGGGAAAGAACAGTAGAACATGAAGAATGAAAAGATATATACTGAAAAAAAACCCATAACAAATAAAAACACCCTCAACCACCATTTCATCTGCAACAATAGGTCTGATGGCTGAAAGGGCCAACAGAGGGAAGGATGAATAAAGCTGATTATTTATATGTTGAGAACATGACAGGTTCTGCAGCCCCAGCTGATGGCTTGCCCATTGCCACCAAAACATGCACCAAAATTGTCAATTTTCTTCGATTTCCAAGAAAAATTCCACTTTTGTACTGATGAACAGGAGAAAAAAACCCAACAATCCCTCATGTGTGGGCTGTGGAATGGGGAGGTTTCCATGGAGGTGAGCTCATGTACTAGGGAATAAGGAGGGGGTGTTTTCCTTCAGGTGTGAGTTGCTAGAAATGGGAAATGGGCAGAGAGAAAAGTTTATCCTTTGTGGATGGAGTCTGAGCTCCTGGCAGGGAGGCTGCTCCTCTCTGGGTTCCTGCTTAGTTCAAAGCTGCATCCACCCCACCTCCAGCAGCACCTCTGTGCTGCCTAACATTAATATATAAATATGAATTATATTTACTTAGAGTCTCAGTGTAGTGTTTACCTCAGCTGTGGAATTTATTTATTTTACAGTTGTGGCTTTTCCTCTCATATTTCATCATTAGAGTGTAACTCCAAGCAGAGCAGGGGAAGGGTTCCTTCCTTCTCTGATCCCACATTCTTGAACTGGTGAATTATTCAGGGTTTACTGTCTCATGGCTTTCTGGCACAAGAAACCCAGCCTCTAAACACATTTCCTATTTCCTAATGTAACTATTTCATTTCAGTACTTGTTCTTTCAGGATTTATTGCTCTTTCCTTGCTTTTGATTATTTTTTCAATCATGTACATGAGTATTGCTCACTAGAGTCCATGTCTGTGTGTTTTCTTAGCTTGGGCAGTTAGGAGTGAAAAACTGTGAACTGCTCTGCAAAATGTCCTCAGACATCCACAGATCAGCCTGACATGTAGATGATTTTCAACTCAACTCACCCTGAGATACAGATGACCCTGTGAGGAAGAGCTGTGGCTGCCCCATCCAGTGTTAACGCAGAGATCTGTGGTCACAACTGCTGTTCCTTTGTCCATGGGACATCACCACTGTCAGCACAGAAACCCCCACACTGCTCTTCCTTGATGCATCAGCATGGAAAATGCTGGGTTATGTCTGTAGGGGCAAACTCAGGACACCAACACCCTTTAAGAAGTTTATTACAAAGCTGCTGCCAGGATCAGTCAGCGTCAGATGGAGCTGGGAGCTGAGAGGCTGCAAAAGCCCTGTTGGTTGGCCTAGGCTGCCTTCTGTGGCAGGTCTGCAATTCTGTGGGTCTGCCTGAGACCCCAGGGATGCTCCTGCCCCTTTCCTGCTGTCCCAGACCCTTCTGGGGCCACCCAGAAACCTCCCCAGGCCTTTGGGGGCCCCCTGGCACAGTGAGGACAGGGACAGAAGAAAAGCTTCTTTGCAAGACACAGGCAAGAGAATATGGCTCTGCCCTGCAGCTGACCTGGATACTCTTAAAATATTGCTGTGACACTCAGGCTTGACTTTACTGATGGGCTGCAAGTGCAAAACCATCACTTGAAGTCCCCTGCAATCATAGGTAACAGCAAAATAACACAGCAATGCATAGAAAACATCAAATTTACTAAACATGAACACTCTTAAAAGCTTCTACGTTTCTATGAACCTAAAATGTGTGGTAAGAAACAGGGAAAACTGTGACTAATAACAAAAGAGATTCCTAAGACCTATGGGCAGGAATGTCCCAGTGCCTGGGCTCAGCACTGGTCATACATTCCCTGCCATGTCCAGCAAGCCCAGAGCCCAGCTCCACACCCTTCCCCAGCTCTGTTCCCATCCCTGAACATTCTCCAGTCCCTCAGTGTCCCCCCACAACTGAGGGGCCCCCAGCTGGGCACAGCACTGGAGCTGTGGCCTCACCAGTGCCCAGCACAGAGCCACAAGCACGGCCCTGCTCCTGCTCATGCCACTGCTCACACAGCCCAGGGGACATTGGCCTGCTTGCCCACCTGGGCACACCTGGCTCTGCTCCAGCCCTGCCCACCAGCAAGCCCAGGTTCCCACACTGTGAGAGATCAATGTGTAAAGGGTGGGAGTAGCCAGGAGAGAGAAATGCATGTGAATGGACATCACCCCTGGTGCAGTTGGAGACACCTGGTCTGGAAATGAGTGATAAGAGAATCCAAGAAAGAGTTTCAAACTTTAATCAATTACAAGCAGGAGATCAAATACTAAGAGTTGTGTAACGTTCTGCCATGGACTGGGGCCCCAGGCCAGAGACCTGAGCATCACAAACAGGCTTAGGTTGAACACCTCCTGCCACAGTTAATCCACCACACACATCCACAGACATGGATACGCCATTCCAATGTCTTATCAGCCTTTATAGGAAGACATTCCTCCTTAAATACAACATAGGCCTCTTCTGACACATTTAAGACAATGTTTTCTTGTCCCATCCCTTGTTCCCTGGAAGCAGAGCCCAACCCCTATCTGGCTCCATCTCCTGTTGCAGAGCTGAGGAGAATGAAAACATCCCCCTCAGCCTCCTCTTATCCAGGATGAGCCCCCCAGGCTCCCTCAGTCCCTCCACACAGGGCGTGAGCTCCACACCCTTCCCCAGCTCCCTTCTCTTCCCTGAACCCTTCCCAATTCCCTCAGTGTCCCCCACAACTGAGGGGCCCCCAGCTTGGCACAGCACTGGAGCTGTGGCCTCACCAGTGCCCAGCACAGAGCCACCAGCACTGCCCTGCTCCTGCTCATGCCACTGCTCACACAGCCCAGGGGACATTGGCCTGCTTGCCCACCTGGGCACACCTGGCTCTGCTCCAGCCCTGCCCACCAGCAAGCCCAGGTTCCCACACTGTGAGAGATCAATGTGTAAAGGGTGGGAGTAGCCAGGAGAGAGAAATGGATGTGAATGGACATCACCTCCTAGTGTATTTGGAGACCCCTGGTCTGGAAATGAGTGATAAGAGAATCCAAGAAAGAGTATCAAACTTTAATCAATTACAAGCAGGAGATCAAATACTAAGAGTTGTGTCATGTAGAACCAATGAATGAGAATTTCTTTGGTTTTTCTCATGCATAACTATGTAAAGAGTCTGCTAAAGAGCCATGTGTGGATGGAATGATTTCCATTGCACACCCTGGTCAGCATCCAGTCAATGCCTGACTCACTGTCACTATAAAGATGGTGTTGGGCAGTTTCCCTTTTCCCCACAGTTCTGCTGGCACTGGGACAGGGCCCTTGTCCATGGCCTTGGCCCAGCTGGGAAGGGCAGTCCCGGCCGCAGATCCCTGCTGCCCCCTGGCTCCCGCTGGGCAGGGGGGCTGAGCCCCAGGGGCTTTGGGCTGAGCCCCAGGGGCTCTGGGCTGAGCCCCAGGAGCTTTGGGCTGAGCCCCAGGGGCTTTGGGCTGAGCCCCAGGAGCTTTGGGCTGAGCCCCAGGGGCTTTGGACTGAGCCCCAGGGGCTTTGGGCTGAGCCCCAGGAGCTTTGGGCTGAGCCCCAGGGGCTCTGGGCTGAGCCCCAGGAGCTTTGGGCTGAGCCCCAGGGGCTTTGGGCTGAGCCCCAGGGGCTTTGGGCTGAGCCCCAGGGGCTTTGGGCTGCCCAGGGCTGCACCAGCACTGGCTGGGCCAGGGCAGGGCCGGTGCCCCCAGGCCCAGCAGCGCCCCAGGGCTGCTCTTGGCACCTTCTGCCCACCTGCAGGCTGGGCCTGGGGCTGTCCTGCCATGCACTGGGGACCCACCTTGGGGCTCAACCCAGCCTCCACAGCCCTCCCTTCTAAGTCACAAACCCCATCCCGGCTTAGCCCATCTGTTATACACAACTCAGACCCCAAGTGGGAACTCATTATAAAAGTTTTATTGAGAAGAAATAAAAAATTCACAAAGCAAATGGGACAGCACTGGTAGCATTGATTTATTAAAATGTGAATATTGATCTAATATCAATAGTCAACTGTGACGGACAAAAGCCTCTCTAACAGTTAAAGTTAGAAAGTGAATGTTTATTGCGAGAATAAGTGAAGAAGTGAATGTTTATTTGCTCACTGCAAAGATCACAGGTAATTGCAAAGCCTTTTATTTACAAAAATGTTGAATACACAAAATACAGATGCATATTCTTACCCCTGTCACTTCCTGTTCTCCACTTCAATTGACACAAAGGCCATTAAGCATGTGTACTTTGTTCCCTGAAATGGGTCAGGGGTCCTTTTGTGAGGAGTGGTCACCAAAAGGAGGAAGTAAAATGAGTCTTCCTCATTCTAAACTTTCAACCTTTTCAATGCAGATGTGATTGATGCTGGTAGAACTCCCTGTTTCTGTTTTCCAGGACTATTTCAGTGGTTTCTGGAAACAGGAGCTCTGGTGTTGTATTGATGAGTTTCTCTGTTTGACAAGCAATGAGTTATTAGATCCGGGGTAGCTTATCTTAAATCTGGTTTCTTTTAACCATCCTCTAACTTTTAACTGATTTCAGCAAAGCTTATCTATTCATTTCAGCTAAACCAGCAATATCTATTGTTAACTGTAACCTTAGCTCTTCTCAAATCTTCAAAATCAGTGTCTCAGCATGGCCAACCACCAGAGGCTCACCCACAAAATAGCGGCCCTGCCTTTTATACCCCGATGTTGCACCAGCCAAATACATATTCAGACATTTTCTTTATATATCCCTGGTGTGAAAAACGCCAGTCACTCGAGTTTAGAAATTTATGAAAATTTAATAAAGAATAAAATTGGTTACAAAAATTAATGCAAATAAAAGTTTAAAAAGTTTTCAGAGACAGGACAAATAATGAGACAAATAAGAGCAAANTGGATTTCTGGTAGATCTGGTTCTGGTCTGGTTCTTATGGATTTCTGGTAGATCTGGTTCTGGTCTGGTTCTTCTGGATTTCTGGTAGATTTGCATCTTTCCGTCTGAAGAATCCGAGGGGGGTTTTTCTTTTCTGTTGCAATCCTTGTTTCGGGGAAACATCCTCTGGGTCCATTTGTCTATCTCTTGAGCTAAAGAAAATACCTTACACATAATTCTTTTATTACTAAAACTTAATGTTAAAAACTACATTTACTATATTATTCAAATGTTAATACAGCATAACATAACAGCATATTGCATATAGTAAATATTTGCGTAGAGCCACACATAATATGCCTTTTTCACACCTGGCCCCTCCCAAAGTCTGTCAGTTGACTCTTGTTTGTGGAAACCTTGCAACTTGATGGGAGTTGAGGATTGTCATGCCAAGTCTGCCCTAAGTGACAAGCTTAGGGGCACAGGTACCGCCCTTCCCCATGTCTGACAACCCTCATGGCCAGGATTGTCTGGTGGCAACAACACAGACGGGAGAGGAGACGATCAAAGGGGTCCAAAAGCAACCTACAACACAGTCACACATCAAAAGAACCTTAAACTTCAACAAAGCTTTTTCTAACACCTGTCATATCTGTGAAAAATGGGAAATAATTAATTCACGTTCTTATAGACAATTATGAAATAGAAACTGTAATATATTGTATATGTGTGTATGGAGTTAAAATGTACAATGTAATTCATGTTATAACTGTGAAAAAGTCATATTGT
>VXBR01009112.1:0-17388 GCA_013400215.1 Cisticola juncidis | reverse complement strand
AAAAACCCACAGGAAAAAAAACACCCCATAGAAAAAAAACACCCCACAGAAAAAACCCACGAAGCCTCCGCTGGCAGCTCTGTCTTCGGAGCTGTCCCAAATCCCACATCCATTGGGATTTAAACCCCTCTGGGATGGGCACTGGGCACTGGGCACTGCCATGGGCAGCTGTGCCAAGGGCTTGTGGGGCAAAACCCAAACCCTCCCAGTATGGGAATGGGAACATCCCAGAACCGGAGTGGGATCTCCAGGGATTCTCATCCCTGCGCGCCCCTTTGCGTCACCAGGGTCCCCCCATCACTGGGGTCACACAGCGGGGTGTGTGACACCCCTGGCAGCTGTGTGACCCCCCTGGCAGCTGTCCCCACCCCCTGTGCCCACCCCGCAGCCCTGGCACGGGCAGGACCCCTCCAGGAGCCCGATCCCAATCCCAATCCCAGGAATGGGATCTTACCGGGCTGCGCCGCTGCGGTCAGCGAGAAGGGAGAGAAGAGACACCTGGTCAGAGAGTGACAGGTCAGCACCCCCAGGTCCCCAAAGCCACCACACCTCACCCTGGGACAGCCCCCAAATCCTGGGAAATCGGGGGGATTTCCCCACTGGAAAATGAGTTCACTTGGAGAAACCCCAAATAGAATCACAGGTGGGATTCCTGCCCTTTCCTACCTTTGGATGTGCCACAATCCAGGTAAAATTCCCAACCCTTGCACCCAAAGCACTCCCAGAGCCAAGCCCAGCTCTATTTTTCACATTCTATTTTAGGATGCTCCAAGCCAGCGAAAAAGGAAATTAAACTTCATTCTAGAAGGGCAGGATTTGTTATTTGCTTTTGGCATTTCAGCCCTAGTGACAGGACATGAGCACACAAAGCTGGGTTAAAATACTCCAGGAGATAAAAATTGCATTCCTTACCGGACTTTTCCTCTAAAAGAAGGCAGAGAGAGAGGAAAAAAAAAAGAGAGAGAATGAAAAGGTGAGGGATATTTTAATAAAGAGAAATCAAAGATTTTTGTCAGGTTAAAGACACAGCAAAGCAGAGGGACAGGAGTGCTCCAGCTTCACCTGTCAAGTGGGAAACTGGAGGGAAAGGGGCTGTTTGGGAATATTAAAGTTGTGTCTGAGCCTTCTTATGGAAAGAATTCCATGATTTTATCATTGCTGGGCATTCCCAGCCTGGTTAATTCCCAGTGAAGGCAGCAGAATTCCAGAGCAGGGGACTGGGAATGAGGGTGACCATGGACACAGCCCTGGCACAGGTGCCCAGAGGAGCTGGGGCTGCCCCTGGATCCCTGGCAGCACCTGGGACAGTGCCAGGCATCCCTGCCCATGGAATGGGATGGGATTCCAGGTCCATGGTTTTATCATTGCTGGGTATTCCCAGCCTGCTTCATTCCCAGTGAAGGCAAAAGAACTCCAGCTCAGGGGGCTGGGAATGAGGGTGACCATGGACACAGCCCCTGGCACAGGGAGCTGGGGCTGCCCCTGAGACAGTGCCAGGCATCCCTGCCATGGAATGGGATGGGATTCCAGGTCCCTCCCAGCCCAACCTGTGGGATTTCTGCTCTCCCTCCCAGCAGTGGTGCCCGAGCAGGGCTGTGCAGACAAGACAAGCCCAGGAGAGGGGCAGGGAGCTGGCAGCAAACCTGGAATTCCTGTGGATGCCAGAATCCTGCAGGCAGCTCCTGCCTGGGGCTCTGGGGCTCTCCTGGCCCGTGCCAGGATCCAGAGCAGCCCCACTCCCCAGCCCATCTGCTCCCTTTGGCTCCACACCCGGATCTGGGATCCTCCTGCCCAGCCTGGCTTTTCCCTGAGCTCATCCCACAGGGAGGCTCTGGCTGCAGCCCCAGGGATCCCCCCAGGCCCAGC
Organism: Cisticola juncidis; assembly: GCA_013400215.1. Lineage (NCBI taxonomy): Eukaryota > Metazoa > Chordata > Aves > Passeriformes > Cisticolidae > Cisticola > Cisticola juncidis. The sequence goes on along the minus strand of VXBR01009112.1, from coordinate 15,522 downwards.
AGTGTCCCCTGAACCCAGAACCCAAATCCCTGAACCCAGCCCACACTGGGATCCTCCTCACCCCTTCCCAAAAAACCTCCAACCTCAGCAGGAACAACACCACAGAAGAGAGCAGACAAAAATCCTATTTGCCAAAATGCACATTCCACAAAAATCTGCTTTTCCTAATATCATAATTATTGAATTGTTCATTTTGAGGCTGGGTTTTCCTCCTTTTTTTTGTGCTTCCCAAAGCACCCGACTGCCATTTCTAATCCTGGAATTCCAACAGACAGAAACTCCCTGGCTGGGAAGCAGGAACAAAACACAGGGATTTTATTTCAGTTTGGCTTGGGGAGTCATTCACACTTCAGATGCAGGTTATTTATAAATCACAGAAATCTCTGTCTGGGAAGACACTGAAGCCCACACTCAAACCTCCTGGAAGCCGAAAATCCAAGCTTTTCCTGGCTGAACAGATTGGGATGAGCCAACAGGAATCTCAGCAAGCCTTGGGAAAAGCAGAGGGGGATGGTGTCTATGCCAGGATGGACTGAGGAAAAATGACCTTTCCTGCCTGGAGCCTGCATTCACCTCCAGGGTGAGAAACATGCCTTGAAAATCCCATGGAAAATCCCACAGGTGCCTTCCTTGGCTTGGGAATCAGGGCAAGACCCTGAATGACGATGCCTGAAAATTCCCCTTGATTGAAAATCCTCTTTTTCCTCATTGGAAAATGAGGAGAAGAGGGAGGAGGAAAAAAAAAAACAAAAAACAAAAAAAGAAGGGAAAAAAAACCGGAAAAAAAACCCCAAAAACAAACAAACAAAACCAAATTAAAAAAAAAACAAAACCAGGGAGCAATACATCCTGATCTCTTTCAGGAGCAGGAAAGGGAATTTTTCAGACATTTTGAACTGGAAACAACATTTCAATGTATCTGAGCAACCTCTGCAGCCACATCCCTGCAGGCCAGACCCCAAACTAAAGACACCAAAGTCAAGTGNCTGCAGCCACATCCCTGCAGGCCAGACCCCAAACTAAAGACACCAAAGTCAAGTGGAACAAGTCTGGGATGATCCCAGTGGATCAGAGTGCCCTGGGAGCTGGGAAAGGCTGGGAATGGCTGGGAATTGCCAGGGACTCACCACGGGGAATGGAGAAAGCGCGATGTTGCCGATACCTGAGCAACACCTGCAGCCACATCCCTGCAGGCCAGACCCCAAAATAAAGACACCAAAGCCAAATGGAATGACAAATTTGGGATGATCCCCGTGGATCAGCAGTGTCCTAGGAGCTGGGGAAGGCTGGGAATGGCTGGGAATTGGGAAGGACTCATCACAGGGGATGGAGAAAGCGCGATGATGCCGATACCTGAGCAACCTCTGCAGCCCCATCCCTGCTCGCCAGACCCCAAAATAAAGACACCAAAGCCAAGTGGAACAAGTTTGGGGTTATTCCAGTGGATCAGCAGTGCCCTGGGAGCTGGGAATGGCTGGGAATTGCCAGGGACTCACCACAGGAGAAGGAGAAAGTGCGATGTTGCCAACGGAGGCCTTGAGCTCGTCCACGGTGGCGGCGCTGCGCAGGACGTCCTTGGCCTGCAGGGGCTTGATCTTGATGTTGAATTTCTTGTGTGCCTCCTCCTCCTCCTCTGACTCACTGGACGAGTAGAAGTGCTTTCCTTTGGTAGGTACAGCACAGTTAAGGAATTTTCCCTTCCTCGGAGTTCCAAGCTGGCTGGAGAGTGGGAATATTGGAGATCCCAAAATGCTGGCCCCAAATGGGGGGAGGAGATGGTGCTGGGCTGTCCCTGCTGCATCCCAGTGGAGCTGCTGCTCTCAGGGATGAACCCAGCCCAGGGGTTGTATCCACGTCTGGATTTCATGGGATTGTCCAGGCTGGAAAAGCCCTGGGAGAAAATCAGGTCCAACCATCCCCCAGTGCTGCCCCACATCCCCAAGTGCCACATCCACATGGATTTTAAATCCCTCCAGGAATGGGGACTCCACCCCTATCCTGGGCAGTTCCAAAGCCTGACCTGCCTGTTCCATGAAGTTTTCCCAAATTTCCAACCTGAAAGTCTCCTGGAACTTGAGGTAGTTCCCTCTCCTCCTGTCCCTGTTCCCTGGGAGCAGAGCCCGACCCACCCCTGGCTGCTCCCTCCTTGCTGAGAGCCACAGGCTCCTCCCTGATCCTCCTTTTCTCCAGGATAACCATGGACATTTTGGTCTCTATCCCATGGAAGTTCCCCCACTCCTCATTCCATAGCATTGAACCAAAGGAAATCCCAGTCCCTCAGGTAATTCCCTGGGGAATTCAGCTTCACCTGCGGAGTGCCAGCTCCAAATGAAAATCAAAAGGTGGAAATTAATAATAAGTAATAATTAACGATATCATTAATAAATAATTATTAATAATGACATAAAAAGAGCCAGTGGCCTGCCTGTGAACCCCAGCTCCTGTTCCAGGCTCTAACCCAAGAGGCAAAGCCAAATCCAAAGGATATATCCTGGTTCCTCAGGTCGGATGCTGTATCCCTCCTCATCCAGCTCGGGTGAGTTCTGCATAGGGAACAAAAAAAATCCAAACAAATCAGGAAAATCAGGAATGTTAACCCTTGGAAAGCTGGAGCAGCTCTTTCCTTCTGCACAGCCCAGGCCCCTGGGAGAGCAAAGGGCACCTTAAACTCCACCATTAATTTTGCAGAGGAAAGGTTTTAATCCTTGTTTATAACTCCAAGTTTTCTCTGGATAAATTGCAACCTCCTCTGGGCCAGGACAGAGCTCTCCAGAGCCACCTCATTCCTGGGAATTCTGGTTGAGGTATGGAATGGGTGTCTGGACAGAGCTGATTCCACCCTAAGAGCCCAAAATGAGCCTTGGATTCCCATGGGATGCAGCTGGGAGCTCCAGGGGACACTTACGTATCTGTCCCAGTCGATCTCTGCATAAAATCCATTTGGGGCTCCGTTGGTTTTCTTCTGGAAAGGAAAATTCCCGTGGTTTAAATGGAGGAAGCAGGAACACTGCACATCCCAGAGTGGGATCCCACACCCAGAAATTTAACAGCATTCCCCATATCTGGAATTCTACCATCCCAGAGAGATGAAAGGGAGGTGGTTTTTTTTGGAATATTCTTTATGAGGACATCCAACATTCCTTAGGGAAAAGGAGGAATTGGCTGTTTCTCCCTGTGCTGGGATGTTCCAGCCCCTGGGAAGGGCTGGCAGCAGTGGAAGCTCCCAATGCCAGGGGAGCAGGGAAACATTTCCTGGGAGATAAACCCCTTCCCAAGAAAGGGGAATCCCAAGGATTCAGATCCCATTATCCCGCATGCCAGGAGTTGTGAATTTGGGAGGGAGCTCTGGGAAGGATCTGGGATGAGTCCATGCCATGAAACACCAACACACACAGGAACTGCTGCTTGGGATGCAGGGAATTCTGTCTGGAAGAGGCTCTGGGCATCCATCACGTCTGGAACCCTTCTCTGGTGGGCTCTGGGCACCCAAACCCATCCAAAGTCCCGTGGCCACCACAATTTTGGGATCCTAAATGGGATAATCCAGCAACCTTGAGCTTCCAGAGGGAACATTCCCATTCCCTGATCCGGCCCCTCACCCCCATATCTCTGCTCCCCACACTGCCCAAGGATGGAGCAGCTTCCTAGGAAGATCAGGAAAGCAGGAAAACCTCCCCTGGATCCTGTTCTGTGGGAATTCTGGGTGCTGTTCCATGGGATTCCTGCTTTTCCCCCCTCCATTTGTACCTAACCCCATTTCCATCAGCCTGGCTGGCCCCAGGGGGTTTTCCCTGCCCTCTGGATTCCAAGGCAAGGGTGACTCCCTGTTTTCCACACCCCTGTGGGAGCTGGGAGCCGAGCTCAGGTTTCCTTACCCCGTTTTTATTTCCTCCTTCCTGCGTGCCCTCGGCTTTGCTATTGGAACTTGGATCATTGGGATGAGGGCTGGGCTGCTGCAGGGGTGGGGGTGGCAGAAAAAGGGTTAAAATACCTGCTCCTTGGCTGGGATTTTTGGGTTTTCTTTTTAAATGCACAAAACTAAATTGTAGGAGCTAGGGAACAGGGATTTGTCAGGAAAGGAAGGCTCAGCTGTGGCTCCACCAAGATTAAAGGTGGATTTTCCTGTGGGCTCTATTCAGCAGTCAGGATTTGCCTCCTGGCCACTCCAGTGGCTGCAAAAATTATGTGGAAAAGGGTCTGGAGGATGAAAAATTATATTAAATGTCTCCACCTCCAATCCCTCTGCCTCAATCACCTTCAGCAGCTTCGTTTTATTCCCTAAAAATTGCATTTCTGCATCAGGAGAGGACACCTGAGGCCCCTCTGCCCACACCTGGCAAGGAAAAGCTGCCCAGGGGATTTCTGCTGTGAGAGGGAACAGCCTGGGATGTTCCTGGGATATTCACAGCATTACAGATGGAAAAATCCTCCAGGATCATCGAGTCTGAGCTGTGCCCTGTCCCCACCTTGTCACCAAGTGCCACATCCTGGTGTTCCCTGGACACCTCCAGGGTGGGGACTCCTCCCTGACCACCCTTTCTGTGGAGAAATTCCTTGGGATATCCAACCTGAACCTGCTATTTATTAATTTATCCAGCCTAAACTTGCTAGTTCTTAATTTATCCAGCCTAAACCTAATAAATTTATTAATTTATCCAGCCTAAACTTGCTAGTTCTTAATTTATCCAGCCTAAACCTGCTAGTTCTTAATTTATCCAGCCTAAACCTGCTAGTTCTTAATTTATCCAGCCTAAACCTAATACATTTATTAATTTATCCAATATAACCCTGCTAGTTATTAATTTATCCACACTAAATCTCCTATTTATTAATTTCTCCAGCCTAAACCTGCTATTTATTTCTTTATCTCTGCTGAATAGAGCCCTGCTGAAGGCACTACCTTTACTTCCATCTCTATTTCCTAACAAGCAGCTTAAAAACACAATGAGGGCCCAAAGCTGAGGATTTGGGGTCAGATTGGGGGAAAACAAAAATGATTTCTTGCAAGGAGCAGCTTGATCCCCCATTTTTTAATCTTTTTTACAAATATCCCAGCACTGCTCTCCCTGCTGAGCCTCACAAGGAACTCAGCTGAATTTTGAGGTGAAATTCTAAAATCTGGATTTGCTGAAGAAGCAAAGCCCAGTCTGAACCCAGCATTTTTTGGATATCAAACACTAAAGGAGACAGGGCCCAATTCCTACCCAGCTCTAGCAGGGGTATTTCAGTCTAACACCAGGAATACAAGCAGCAATCATAAAAAAACCAACAACAACAAAAAAACCCCAACAAAATAAATCACCACCAAAAAAAAAACAACAAAAAAAAAAAAACCAAAAAAAACAAACCCAAAAACAATACAAACAGCTCCTTGTTTTCAGGTTAATATAGAAAATAAAAATAGAGGTTAGAAACAGCTGCTCTGGCAATTTCCCCTGAACTCTTCAGGCAGCAAATCTGGCCCAAGCCAATTAGCAGGGGTGGAAAGGAGGATGAGGAGCTGCTCTGGCAGGACACCCAATCCCTCTGCCCCTGGCACTCCCTCTGCTGATATTTTTGTAAAAAAACTTGGATTTGCCTTTTTTTCACATGGATTTTGTTCATTTATTTTCTATATTAAGCAGAAAACTGTTCACAGATGCTGATGGTGGTGGAAGGGGAGGTGACACTGGAGGAGCAGAGGACTGGGAATACTCACGATGCCATCCCTGTCTGGTGACCCTCTGGAAAGAGCAGAAAAAGGAGCTGGGTTAGTGCCCTAACCACACCAAATTAACTCATGCAAATTGTGTTTTTTAAATCAATTTAAATAAATTTAAATCAATTTGTTTGATTTAAATCATTTCAGCAAGAACTGGAATTACAACATGGTCAGGACATCTGAGTTACCTGCTCCTCGTGGAACCCACGCAAGGTCACAGAATTTTTTTTACCTTCATTATTAATTATTACTAATTTATCAGCTGATAAATTTTGGGTTTATCAGTCAATGAAGTGCTGCTGGGGGTGGCAGTGCCCCAGCTGGCTCCTGCACCCCTCCCACTGCCACATCCCTGCCCCTCCTTTTGCAGGTGACAAAAATCCCCCCTGGAGGCATTTCCAGGCTTTAGCCCTGCCAGAAGGACAGACTGGGAAACTGCTGAGGCTCCTCGGGCCCTAATCCCCTGCTGCTTATGGGATTTGGGATCTGGGCTGGCTCAGGCACCACCCAGGGATGCCCAGGGATTCCAGGAATGCAGGTGGAAAAGCTCCTGGCACATCCTGAGCTCCCTGCACTGCCCGGGATGCACCACCAGTTCACACCTGACTGGGGCACCAGCTCCTGCTGGGAGCTCCTGGGTTTCTTCCTGACCATCCCTTAAAGATTCCCAACTAATCCACCCTGTGTCCTGCCTCTCCTATTTAGGCTCCATCTCCTTCCACAAGAAATCCTTGGGAAGTGGCACGAATCCCTTCCGTTTTTACATTTCCTCCTCAGTGCAGGATCCCCAGCACAGGGAGTGTCACCCCCTGTCCCCATCCCAGCTGGAATTGCTGTGGAGACCCTCCCCAGGGGGGGAAGAGCAGCAGCTCCTTCCCCACAGCAGCTCCAGGAGAACCATCCCAGACCCACCACCAGCTCCAGGAATCCAGCGCGGTGTCCTGGGGCTGTGGTGGCTGCAGGGGGTGGCAGATGCCACCATCCCTCCCTTCTACCCCTCCATCCCTCCCTTCCCTTCTCCCAGCTCCGTCCCTCTCTCCATCCCTCCCTTCTCCCGGCTCCGTCCCCGCCGCCGCCGGGGATTTGGAGAGCGCCCAAAGCCCTCGGGGGCGCGGCCGCGCCGTGACCCCGCCGTGCTAATCACTGCTGCTGCTAATTGCATCGTCCTCGGGGTGGCCTCTCCGCGACCTCCCCGCACCCTGGGATCCCTGCTGTCCCTGCCAGCCCGTCCCCAACCTGCCGGGAAGGGCGGGATGGAGCCATGGAAATCTCAATGCTGGGTAAAGGCAGTGCCCAGCCCTGGCTCCAGCGGTTTTCCAGGAGGAGAAAGTTGGAAAAGAGCCTCATTCCCTCATTCCCAGATAAATTATGGATGGACTCACACCCAGCTGGAACTCCTGGCTGTCCCACAGCTCAGTGGGTGGATGCCACCACCCCCGGGGACAGCAGGGTGGCACCTCGGGGATGCACATCCCTCTTTTGGGATGTGCTCCCTGTGTCCCTGTGCTCAGCCCCTCTTTGCAGCAGAAGCCTGGCAGAGCTGTCAGTGCCACCAGGGTCACCTGGCCAGGCCTGGGATGTGTCCTTGGCATGGGACACCTCCAAACAGCTCCCAGCAGGACATGAAACAACTCAGGGAAGCAAAACCGAATGGAATAAAAGCAAAACCTTGGAGTTCCTGCTGACAGACACAGGCCACCCCAGCAGAGCTGCAGGAGGCACTCCCTGCTCCTGTCCCCTGCTGTCCCCAGGACGTGGTGGCACAGGCTCCTCTGCCACAGCACTTGGGGACATCCACCCCAAAGCCACAGCAGTGGTGGCTGAGAATCATGGAATTGTTTGGGCTGGAAAAGCCCTTGGAGATCATCAAATCCAACCACTCCCAGCACTGCCCTCTGTCCCCAAGTGCCACATCCACAGGGCTTTTAAACCCCTCCAGGGATGGGGACTCCACCTGTGCCAGGGCTGGACAACCTTTCCAGGAAGGAATTGTCCCAAATATCCACCCTGAGCCTCCCCTGGCCCAGCCTGAGGCTGTTCCCTCTCCTCCTGTCCCTGTTCCTGGAGCAGATCCCAAATCCCCCCGGCTGTCCCCTCCTGTCAGGAGCTGTGCAGAGCCCCAGGGTCCCCCTGAGCCTCCTTTTCTCCAGGCTGAGCCCCTTCCCAGCTCCCTCAGTGATTCTCCATTCCCTTCCCAGCTCCCTCAGGGATTCTCCAGCCCCTTCCCAGCTCCCTCAGGGATTCTCCAGCCCCTTCCCAGCTCCCTCAGGGATTCTCCAGCCCCTTCCCAGCTCCCTCAGCCCCTCCTGGTTCTCCAGACTCTCCCCAGTCCCCACACAGAGCATCCCCCACCAGATGTGGATGAATCCCCTGCCAGATGTTTTCCAGGAAGTGAAATCCCTGTGCTGCACCAGCCCCTGCACCCTCCTCACCCCCCAAACCATCGGTGTAAATCGAATTTGCATCTCTAAGGAGCTCCGAGTCTGTGCAGAGATGAATCTGCTCCAACTCCCAGGATTCATTTTCCATGGTCCCCAAAAGTTCCCCCCCTCACTGAGAGCTCCACAACAGCTCCCAGGAAATCCCACATTTTCTGAGTGTGCAGGGGAAACAGCTGGAATGTGTTTGCTGCCAAAAACCTGATCCAGAGATAACACCAGCCTGGGATGCCCCAAATTCCTGCCTGTGCTGGCACAGGGAGCAGCTCCTGCCTGTGCAAACCACATTAAAATCCCATGAGCTCAGATCAGCTTACGTGGAATCAGTGTCCTTTTCTTTCTTCCGTATGCCAAAGGCCTTCCTGGTGCGTTTTTTCAATCCTGAGGGGGAAAGGAGCACAAGGGGAAAGGAAATATTAATATAACCCCCCAAAATATATCCTCCTAAAGGTTCTCCTTCCCTTGCTGGCTGCAATCCATAAATAAGGTGAAAAAAGGGAGAGCCAAAGGCAGGGGATGACAGAATCCAGGAGCTGCCAGAGGTTATGTGGATATTTGTTTCTGCCATTTATTTGTTCATTTAACACTCATTAACTCCCTCCCAGTGTGTGGGGCTGAGTTATTTCCCACTTCATATTCCACTCTCAATATTTGTTTCACAGTTAATATTTCCCAGTCAATATTTGTTTCACAGTTAATATTTCTCACCTAATATTTGGTTCAGTTAACATTTCTCACTTAATATTTGGTTCACAGTTATTATTTCACAGTTAATTGTTTCACACTTATTATTTCCCTGTTACTATTTGTTTCACAGTTAATATTTCCCATTTCATAATTGTTCCACAGTTAATAGTTCCCAGTTAATATTTCCCACTCAACATTTATTTCCCAGTTATTTTTTCACAGTCAATATTTATTTCCCAGTGAATTGTTTCACAGGTATTATTTCTCTGTTAATATTTGTTTCCTAGTTAATATTTCCCAGTTAATATTTCTCACTCAACATTTATTTCCCAGTTATTATTTCCCAATTAATATTTCCCACTCAGTATTTGTTTCAGAGTTAATATTTCCCAGTCAATATTTGTTTAGCAGTTATTATTTCTCACCTAATATTCAGTTCAGTTATTACTTCTCACTTAATATTTGGTTCACAGTTATTGTTTCCCAGTTTAATTGTTTCACAGTTAATATTTCCCACTCAACATTTATTTCCCAGTTATTATTTCACAGTCAATATTTATTTCCCAGTGAATTGTTTCACAGATATTTTTTCTCTGTTAATATTTGTTTCACAGTTACTATTTCCCAGTTAATATTTCTCACTCAACATTTATTTCCCAGTTATTATTTCACAGTTTATATTTCCCACTCAATATTTGTTTCGGAGTTATTATATCCCAGTTAATATTTGTTTGACAGCTATTATTTCCCAGTTACTATTTGTTCCAAGTTTCTTATTTCTCAGTTAATATTCCCAATATTTGTCCTATTTGTCCTATTGTCCTAATATTTGACTCCCTCCTTTTCCGTGCTGTTTGTGGGCACTGATGGAAGGAGGAAAAGCCCTCCTGGGTGTTAAAATCCAGTTTAAACCCTGAGGTTGGCTGTGCTCAGCACTGGTTTTTATCTGCACAATGCCCAGGACCAAGGATCCTGGAGCCAGCTGGGAAATCCTGGAACTGCAGAGCCCCCAGGAGCAGCCCCACCACAGCCCTTGGAAAGCAGACAGGGTGGGTTTCTCCAAGCTTTTCCCTCTTTTTGCAGAATGCCAGGATGGTTTGGGGATTTTAAAGCTTTTCCTGTTCCCCATGGGCAGGGATAGCTTCCCCCTATCCCAATTTTCCAGCCTGTGGGATCCATATATTCCATAAAACCAGCTGAACCCCACAGGCTCATCCATCCTGCCCCATTCCTGGATGGCTCTGCTTTCCCAAATCCATCCTTTTCCCATCCTCACCAAGGCTGAGGAGAGTCCTTAAATAACAGAGGAATGTTCCCATTGATCCCCCCTGGAAAATCCTCATCCCCCAAACCCTGAGGGGAACAAGAAGGGCAGAAACCCCCAGGACTGAGCTGTGTGTGCTCTCCTCTGAAGCAGAACCAATCTGAAATTTGTCCAGCAGCTCGGTTATGTAAGAGTTCCATCTGCCTGGATTGGGGGAAACAGGGATGTTTGGGAAAGGGAAAACAAAAAGGAGAAGAGAGAGGGGTGCTGAGAGCAGATCCCCCACAAAAACCCACCCTGCTCACCCCAGTGACTGCCCCGAGGGGGACACCACAAAGGGACAGAGCTCAGAGGGGGACAGGAATGGGATCTCCCAGGAATGGGATCTCCCAGGAATGGGATCTCCCAGGAATGGGATCTCCCAGGAATGGGATCTCCCAGGAATGGGATCTCCCAGGAATGGGATCTCCCAGGAATGGGATCTCCCAGGAATGGGATCTCCCAGGAGCTCCCCTGCCACAGGAAAATTCCCCATCCAGATGTGCAGGGCTGGGATTCCTCAAGCCCCCTCTCAGGTGGTTTTAGGGCTGAAGCACCCTCAGAACTATCCTGGCAAGACTCAACCTTCTAAAAAATAATCAAATCTTTTTGTAAAGATCTCAGCCTTCAACCACAGAAATTCCATGTGGAATTCTCTGGACTGGAGATTCCAGGACTGCCAGGACAGACCCAGGCTGAAACCAGCTCCAGTGTTGGTTCACCTCACTTTAAACACAAAAGTCTCTCCAAATCCAGGGCATTATCTACTTCTGAAATCCCTTTTTCATGCTATCCGTAAGGATTCCATCTGAGAACCACAATTTACTGTTTAACACTGTGAAACTTGCTCTGTTTCATTCTTAAGAAGGGCCAACATAATTTTCTGCACCAAAAATTTGATTCTAGGAGCAAACCAACCCATTCACCCAAATCCAGTCCTCCACCCCCAGCTGCTGCCTCTGGACCCCCAAATATTGAGGGAGAAAAATGATTCATTGAGAAATGGAATTCATAAGGAAAGCACCTCTCCAAGAAGAAAGGAAGAATATTGATGCTCTCTGTGATGATTAAAGTTAAAAAATGAAATGCTTGAAATGAATTCCACATCATCTGTGCACCAAGATAAAATTTATCTATGGCTGTGACTGACTCAAGAGCAGGGACAGAAGGAAAAAGAAGAGGAAGAAGAGAAGGGGGAAATGAAATAATCACTGTTAGGTTTGATTTTTCTTTGGTTTGGGCATGGGGGAGGTTTCAGAGCTGGATTTGAGCAGCCTCTGCTTTGCCCACCACACAGAGCTGCACATTCCTCCTGCATTTTCCTTGGGTGAGCCCAGGGATGTGGGAACTGGAAGGAGGAAGAACCTTCCCTGCTGAGCACAGCAGAAAGAACAAAGCTCCCAGAACCCTCAGGCATTCCCAGAGGGAAAAATCCCTCAGTAAATTCAATTTTAAGGCCCTAAATCAACATCCCAACTGCTGCGAGTCACCCAGAAGATTCCCCTGCTCTGCCACAGCAGCAGCCTGGACACCACCAAGGCCATTTTGATGTAAAAATGGGCACTTTTGGTCCTCTGCACACCCCAAAATCCTCAACTGCTTCACCCTCAGCAGCACAAACACCAAGCCCCAGTCACCACCTTGCTGCAGCCACTGCTTCTCCTAATTTTGTCGAATTTATTCTGGGTAATTAAGTTAATTAATGCCTTCCTAACATTGCAAAGGCTTCCCCTGCCCCTGGCTCTGCAGCAGAGCTCGGGGATAACCTGAGCCCTTCGCCACAGCATTAATATTTCAGCTTCCCTCATTTCCAAGTCTAATCTCAGATCCCGTTCCAGGGAGGAGATCCTGGAGCAGCAGCACCTGAGGCTGGTCCTGCACTGCCCTGGGGGCACAAATCCTTCGGGATTGGCCACGGTGCCACCGGGATCCAGCCACAAATCCAGCACCTGGGGAGTTGGGAATGTTCCCCTGGAGGGGAGAAGGCTCCAGGGAGAGCTCAGAGCCCCTGGCAGGGCTTGGAGGGGCTCCAGGAGAGCTGGAGAGGGGCTGGGGACAAGGGATGGAGGGACAGGACACAGGGAATGGCTCCCACTGCCACTTCCCAATATCCCAAATAGGATATTGGGAAGGAATTCCTGGCTGTGAGGGTGGGATGGGGCTGGGCTGGAATTCCCTGGATCCCTGGCAGTGTCCAAGGCCAGGCTGAAGCCACCTGGGATAGCAGGAGGTGTCCCTGCCATGGGATGAGCTTTAAGGTCCCTTCCACTGAACAATTCCATGATTTTATGATTACAACCCTTCCCAGCTTACAAGAGTTACTCCCTGTTGGAAAACGAAAAGAAACAAAAGAGGAAAAAGGGATGTTCCATCACACTCTGCCACAGCAGGACATTGTTGGCATTTTGCCTTTGGCTCCAAGGAAAACAAATCCTTGAAAATCAAAGTGAGCAGCAACAATCCTGGGCTTGGGTTTCTTTAAAAAACACAAATAAATGCTGAAGAGTTTGTTCTGATCAAAAAATTCAGTAGAAAGGCACTGAAGGAGTAACAGGGTCACTCCAGGAATGGGAATGTGGGAATGAAGGCTCTCCCTCATTCCCAGTGGATCTATCCCAGTAGACAGAGGTGATCCAAAATCCCGTGGCTGATCCCAAATCCAGCCCCATTCCCAGCCCTGAATCCACCTCTGATGAGCTGAACTCCCAAGGGGGCTGAACTCACATCCAACCCCTTTCTCCCAACTCCCATCCCATTCCGGGTGGGAAGGGATCCCTGGAGCTTCTGGGGTCACCCCCGGCTTTGGGGCTGTGTCCCCCAGTCCCAGAGCAGGACCCAGCCCCACATTCCCAGTGGGATTTGGGCTTCCAGGACCTCCCAGACCTTCAGCACTTTTCTCCTTTTCCCCAAATATTCACAGGATTGGAGAATGCCAGAGCCCTGGGGTGAAATCCTGCTCCGTGCACAGTGAGGGGTGGTTTGGAATCATGGAATTTTTAGGCTGGAAAAGCCCTCCAAGATCAAATCCAACCATTCCCAGCACTGCCAAGGCCATTGCTGTCCCTGTCCCCAAGTGCCACCTCACAGGGCTGTTAAATCCCCCCAGGAATGGGGACTCCACCTGTGCCAGGGCTGGAAAACCCTTCCCATGAAGAAATATTCCCAAAAATCCGACCTAAACCTCTCTGGCATCAAATACAGCCAGATAGAAAAACCCCAAATCACTCTGCAAGCAGAGCTGAGCTCAAAAAACTCCGGTACCAGGGACAAGATTCCAGCTGCAGAATATTCCCAGGATGTGGGAATACCACAAAACACCACAAAACACCACAAAACCCAAACCACGGAAATCACTGATATTCCACATTTAAATGGAATAAACGACACAGGGCAAGGCCCGAGCCCAAAGCAAAGCTCAGCACTGGGGAGAAAAACTCTCCTTAAAACCCAGGGCAGCACCAGCAGGATGCATCCCAATAAAATCCCAGCAATCCCTGCAGGGTTTCAGGAATACCCAGCTCCAGAAGGATGCAAATCCCTGCTCAGAGGCTCCTTGGGAATCTCTCAGTTCCCACCTTCCCCCTGAGATCAGATTTGGACCCTCAACCCAGAGAGCCCCAGGTGTGCAGGGACTGAGGGCAGGGGGACAATCCCCAGGGACAGTCCCGAGGGCCAGGGGGGAAAATCTCACAGGACAATCCTACAGGACAATCCTACAGGACAATCCTACAGGACAATCCTACAGGACAATCCTACAGGACAATCCTACAGGACAATCCTACAGGACAATCCTACAGGACAATCCTACAGGACAATCCTACAGGACAATCCTACAGGACAATCCTACAGGACAATCCTACAGGACAATCCTACAGGACAATCCTACAGGACAATCCTACAGGACAATCCTACAGGACAATCCTACAGGACAATCCTACAGGACAATCCTACAGGACAATCCTACAGGACAATCCTACAGGACAATCCTACAGGACAATCCTACAGGACAATCCTACAGGACAATCCTACAGGACAATCCTACAGGACAATCCTACAGGACAATCCTACAGGACAATCCTACAGGACAATCCTACAGGACAATCCTACAGGACAATCCTACAGGACAATCCTACAGGACAATCCTACAGGACAATCCTACAGGACAATCCTACAGGACAATCCTACAGGACAATCCTACAGGACAATCCTACAGGACAATCCTACAGGACAATCCTACAGGACAATCCTACAGGACAATCCTACAGGACAATCCTACAGGACAATCCTACAGGACAATCCTACAGGACAATCCTACAGGACAATCCTACAGGACAATCCTACAGGACAATCCTACAGGACAATCCTACAGGACAATCCTACAGGACAATCCTACAGGACAATCCTACAGGACAATCCTACAGGACAATCCTACAGGACAATCCTACAGGACAATCCTACAGGACAATCCTACAGGACAATCCTACAGGACAATCCTACAGGACAATCCTACAGGACAATCCTACAGGACAATCCTACAGGACAATCCTACAGGACAATCNTCACGGCCCCGGCGCCATCTTAGGGCACGTCGGGCTCTCCCTCCCCTTCCCCACACACCAAAACATCCGTTTGAAAACATATTTTTATATATAAATCGACATTAAAAAGCCCCAAGTTGGTATCTTTCCTTCAAAAAAAAAATATATATTAAAAAAATCCCATTGGAAGATTTTTTTTTTGCCATTCCGTCTGTCCCAGCCCTGTTTTCCAAAGAGTCTCCTCAGAATCCATCCCCTCCGCCAGCTCCCAGCGACAGCTCTGACAATATTTATGAAAATATTTATGACAATATTCATGAAAATCACCATTTTTGGGGTGTGGAAGGGAAAGATTTGTTAAACCTCACCTCCATCCTTGCCTGAAGCAGCTTTTCCTTCAGCCTGTGGTCAAGGCCACGCCAGGAATTCCCACGCCAGGAATTCCCACGCCAGGAATTCCAGGGAAAGGGAACCCCTGGGCTGCCACAATAAAGGAAAATCCTCCCAGTGTGGCCACCAAACCGCTGCCTGGAAAATGGAAATATTCCCATTTCCAGGGGTTTTACCCAAAATGAGGCACCCAAACCTTTCCTGGAATTCCTCATTCCCATCCAGCTCCCTGGATTTTTCAGCAGGGATTAAGTCTGGGATTAAAATAGGAGTAGAAGCCTGACCTAAAGCCAGGTTTAATGTCAGAGCTGAGGGAGATTTTCCCTGCAGAGCTCCAGGTGAGAGCAGCCAGGAAAACACCAAGCAATAATGGTGATTTTAATTAATTAATTGTGCAGTATTTATTATATTAATTATATCGTTTTGTTATATTAATTATACAAAATATTTTATATATTCCATATT
>VXBR01009111.1:1933125-2085808 GCA_013400215.1 Cisticola juncidis | reverse complement strand
TTATATTTAAACAAAAGCATGATATTTCTTAGAAACCAGTCACCACATCTGCTTTAATGATTTATTTAGATGTTAATATTATATTTTCTTCCAAGGAATCTAAAACATTTTTATGGTTATTTCATATACAAAAATCCTTTTTAAAATGAGAATATTTAACATGTAGACACTCAACATATATATACAGTTTTTCTCCCTGTTTAACTCTCCTTCTAAAGCTGGATCTTACCATGTTAAGCTCCATTTGATTTCTTTCTTCTGCATATATTGATACCATCAGCCTGTAACACATAGAAGAAGGAAGTTCCTTTTCCAGCTCTAGGGAAGAGTGATCATGGATTCAACATGCCAGCAGAGAAATTCAAACACAGGTCAAGTATCCTGTGTCCTGTTAGGATTCTTGGATTGCTATAAGTCATCTGGGGATTTTTTGAGTCATCTCAGTTCAACTTTAGGAGACCTTTCAGACACATCTGGTTTTTGGTTTAAACTTTAAAAAAGACAATTTCAAAAAAGGATATGGTTTTATGAATCACACACGGTAACATCCAGCTCTGAGGGAAACCAGGCTAGCAAAATTCTATCCATACAGGGATGAGATGTAAATATCAGAAATCTTCAGAGGAGTGGAAGTTTTACTAGATAAATCCAGTAACAAAAGTTATGTTGGACAAAACATTCCAACTTTGAAATCACTAAGAAAGTATTCTTTTAAAGATATTGAAATACATGACAAACTTAATTAATCAGAGTGGAGGCATTATGTTTCCTCTATGCAATAGTCCTAGTTTTAAAGAAAGAAGTTACATCACAATATGAGAGGAACAGAGATCAGAGAATCATCTATATAGTCACCACAAGAAGTTCCCAAGGAGTTGAATGCTATATGTCTTAATTTCTGATGTGAGCTACCCTATTTCTTTGTACAGCAAGTCCGTTAAGCATATTGATGTAATAAAACAAAGAATCAATCTTACTGTTTAGATCCACATTGCAAAATTGTGTAAAAAAATTCAAATCAATATACTTTTTTCTTTTCTCAATTAGCTTTGTAGTCTTATGGCAAGCTATACACTTGCAATAAAGTTAGACTATATTCTTGAAAATGTGTTGTATGTAGAATTGCTAGGATGGAACACAACAGTATTCTCATTCTATTTAAAGCAACAATAACATTCTTTGCATAACCTAAAACTATCACATTAGATATAGGTTTCTTTCAGTGGATCCCTACTGAAAAAGACATTTTCTAGAAAGATTTTAACACTGAATGAAACAATTCAAAATTTACTTCAAAGGCAATCTACCTTTCTGTGTTTTTTAACTACACAGTTCATTGGAACTTTGAAGGAAAATAAGGTGGAGGCTGAAGAAAATTTTCTACTGGTCTTTTTTCTACTGTATGCTGCATTTAACTTCCAATTACATTGAGATTTCTATTAACTAATCACCCACAGGGCCCTAGATGTGATCTGACAAAAACATAAATACAGAGAAACAGAAGTAGGGGACAACAAAAGCAAGAAACCCTGACACCTGGATTGGTGATTTATCTTCTAATTGTGCACCCCAAACACATTTTATGCTTAGATGGAAATAAACATAATTGATAGGCCTTGCTTAATATCTGTACTCCAGATGACTATCCTTCCTGTGCTTGATAAATAATAGAAAGCATTTTAACCTTGAAAGAGGCTGGGAAAACTTCAGAAAGGTAAACCTTCATCAAGTGAACAGTGTCTATTAGGTAGTCTGTACTACGGCAATGGTTGATTTCCAGACGGATGACCTTGAAATTTACTTTTCAAATCTACTGGCCTGATAGAAATCTTGGTGACCTCAGAAAGGTTTGTTTTTCTTGTATATATTTACATACTATCATTTGCATTCTCTCTCCTTACAGCTCTATCTATCACTTCACTTGGAGCATTATTTTACTATTTTAACCTGTAACTGTACGTAGGGCTTATGAAAAATTACTGGCATTTATATTTAAGAAACTTGTGTGTGCATGGTTGTAAATATGACTTGACATGATAGCCCTAGGAAAGAAATGTGTATTTAACTTTCATAAGGACATCAGGATACTCCATTCCTGACTTAGCCCTATAGAAACCAAAATGCAGCACCTTTACTCCAGCAAATGCTGACATAGACAAAATAATATTCTGCATTTAAAATTTTCTTCAAATCCCTCCTCTACACACTGAAATTTTACAATAGAGCTGTTTTATTGGTGAATCAAAATGGGACTACTGTAGAATATGTCATGTCTTCAAAGTAAGTTACCAGTATTATTTCCCATGCTGCTGAATGTTTTCTGATTTTCCACCAACATAGCAAATAAACCACAGAAAAGAAAAAAACCCAAAAAACCAATAAAAACCAAACAACAACAACAAAAAAAACACACCCAAAAAACAAACAAACAAACAAACAAAAATAAAACCCTCAATGGGAATATAACAAACTCACTCTTTGACAATGGCAACTTGAATGAATAATCAGAACTTTCCATATAGTACATGTTTAATGTGAAAACAGTAGATTTGATAAATTTGTCACATATAAAGGACACCCTTAAATCAACTTCTGTTCAAATAAATTGTTTTTTATAAAGAGATTAAAGAGATTAAAGTGAGATTTAAGAATTACAGGCAAATGGTCTCATAGGCACATGGAGTCAGTCAACACTCTATTTGAATATTTTTTTTCTATGAAAGGTTTTCTGCTTAAATCTGTTTTCCTAGAAGAAAAGTATTACTAGTATGTAATAGAAAACACCATTTCGAGGTTGTGTACAAGAAGAAGTTAATTGTCTAAATGCCACGTAAATAATCTGTCAGATTTCATATCTTGAAAATCTCCTTTCAGTGACATCCAAGTCCTGAAGGAAACACCTATGATTTTGACAGTATCTCCCTCTAGACAGCTCCACTTCAGTTCAGGGCCTCTCAAAATAATAATTTCTACCGCCCTTACTGCACTGAGCAAGCTGGTGTTTTGCTGAGCTTCATTTCCTGTGCTCCACACACCTTGCTTGGGAAGTTTGAGCTGCTAAACCAATATTTATTGGTTTGCAGATGTGTCACTCATGAGTGGAGGAGGGTGCTCTGGTGAAGGGCTGTAGTGCTGTCCCCCCAAAATGAAGAGTTAGACAATGTCCCGACTGGGTAAACAAAACAAATAAAGACAACATTGAAAACAAAGGCAATGCGACTCTCAGAAATTTAGCAGTATTTTATTTGCTTTTAATGCAATTTATTGTGAAAGGTGTGTCTGAAACAGTCTGCAGGTATCTTGGAGGGACAGGGCAAAGCTCTTCATAGCCTGCAAGATATTGGTATTGATGCTTGTCCTCAGTGGCAGATTTATCAGAAAGGAAATACAAGTGTGTTCATGAACTACATTTTTGGCATTAGACCTTGCCTTTACATAATACAACAAAGAAAACCAAAAACTATTAGGATAACTTAATCTTTTAATCTTATTTCAATACCTTCACTGCCACAATGTTAATTGACGCCTTCTATTTAGTGTAAATAAGGCATAACCTTTAAAGAAATATAAGCTATAGTCTTTCCTTGAAGCCAAATCAGCCCCTCCAGTGGAGTCAATGGCACTGGTGTTTTAATTTCACAAAGAAATCCAGAAATTCAACCCAACGCTACAAAAATTTCTACTAGTATGGAGAAATATTTTATGGCCCTAAAAGTAACTTTAGTATTAATATTGCTATCCAGTGCATTCCAGATCAGTTGTTGCAGTCTTTGTTCTGTTTTACCTTAAGACAGAGATTTTTTTTTTTTTTTACTAATTTATAGTCAATTTCAGAGTTTGGCTAGAGTCTGAATTTTATTGGAGCATGGAATTATTATTGTTTAACAGATCATTACAACATTTAAAAATTGTATTTGATAATAAATGTCTATTTTTGACTTTCATCAAAAATTTGTTGTTGGGGGTTGAAGTTTTCATCATACTGTAGTAAAATATTATATGATTTTCTGAAATGCTTAACTAAAAGCATGTCATATCTCTCTGGAAGGCAATCAGTGGATTAAAGAACTAAGAGGAAAAGGAAACTAAAGATTTTTTTATCAACTATAATTCTCTCTTGTTCTTACTACAAATAACTTTCCTCCTGTTTTATATTTAACATAAATCTTCACAGTTTTGGCTTGTCAATTTAAATCAATATATAAAAACACATACTGATTTAATAAAGTAGGGATCAGTTCCAGAATACTTAAATCTTCATTAGCTTTCACTGGATGTAGCATGAGCATTTATAACTCTGTCCTAAACTATTTTTAAGTCTGGCTTTTTGCTTCAAGACACTGTAGAAAAAAAAATCCACATCAAAACCATTTTAAATTAGTTGACAAATACATATTGGGATGAAAGTTGCCACAGTTGGGGAATGCACAAGGTGTAAAGTGAGTTGCACTAAATCACCTACATGTAATAAAAATTACTTGGTCTCTAGGACAAGAAATCCTTCAATTACCCAGCAAAAGCCTGAACTTGGATGTCAGTTATGTAATAATGTATCTGCTATTTTTGAGGAAACTCTGCCAGATTTTTTTTTTTTTTTTTTTACCTTGCAGATATGAAACACAGGCCTTAGACACATAGGGGTATAGTTACTTTTCAGGCCTGCAAACTGAATTTCTGTCACTTCTGGAAAGTCACTTTCTGCAAATGGTTTTTGCTCTGGGAAGGGATTTTGAAAAGGGTTTTAGAATTCTGAAGTTGCATAATGGGTGGCAGGGGGTAGATACTCCTTCTCCAGAGTTATGCTATATTTTCACGGATTGTGGCCAAATGCCAAAGGGCTTGGAAGTCATTATTCTGAGTCTCCAAATGATTTCTAGGGATTAAGTGCAAAATAACTGCTTTGAACTGATCATTTCACCCTGCAGTTCATTTTCCCATGAGACATGAAACAGGACACTGAAATCTTCCTTTCTCTTTCTGGGGAAATATAATTGCAATATCTCAATATACTGTTTGACAGGGTTTTTTGATACCACAGTGTTTCCCCAAAATCCTCAAGATAATTCATACTTTATATTTTTATTATTGTTTAGAACAAATATAATCCTTTATTTCATTTTTTTGCTGCATGAAGAGATTGTCAAAGCTCTCCATTTGGGGTCAGGCTTTTAGGTGAGCTGGACAAAGTCCAACAACTATTTTGGGGAGGAACTCATCAGTCTGTCATTACCATGGAACTGAAATTGTCTGCCAGTGTGCCCATCTACAGTAGAATCAGGCATGACAGTCACCACTCATAGGCAAATGTGGGTGTAGGAGACCTTTTTTCCCAAGGTCTGAAACAGATTTTGTGGTTATGTCCATCCTTAGAAACTCTACAGGATGGGGCCATGGGCTTGATGCTCAGCACTACCTCTGCTGTTCAAGTGCTGACATACACCTCTGTCAGCAGTTTGGCTAGACCAGCTGGGGGGACCCACACAACAAGGGAGCTTTGTCTGGGGACAGAAGTACCTCCAGACTGGTCTGACTGTGCCATCCTCTTTGGGAAGGAAGGATTTAGTTTTAGTAGGAGAAGTGCCAGTTGTCTGAGAGAACGGGTTTGGAGGCAAAGTGGGTTTAGATTTCTCATTATCCTGTTTTTATTATTTTCCCCAAGTCAAGTTTGTTTTGTCTGTAACTGGGTGATATGACCCTGTCCTTGACCATAAGTCCTGGTCACTTTTCAATCCCTTTGTTCTTTTGAGAAGGGGAAATGATAGAGCAGCTTGGTGGGCACCTGAGAGCCAACCAGGGTAAAGCAGCACAGGTCTTCACAGGTAGATTACTAGAAGACAATATTTATTAATACATATCTAGAAAGTGATAATAGAAGATATTGATCACAACTTTTGCCAGTAGTCATCGGTCTTCTTTTGAGCCATTATTCTTGAATGCTGCAGTGGATTGCTGTGTCCCTTTAACAATTTTTCCTAGTCTTTTGGCCTCTTGTCTTTAAAGCTTTGTAGTATCAGCAGCTCTTTTATGACTCAACACCTACTCATGCACAGTTGGGCAACAGGTAATAGAGTTGATTTAGACCTGAAATTTTAAATACTAGAAGCTGTCTGGAGCTCCAGTTTGGCATATTAACTGGTCAGAAATTAAACTTCATAAAATTGTTTATGGACAATCTACGGTAACACAACAAACAACCAAGTCAACATTAGCTTCTTTCTTTCTTCACAACACAGTGGAACTTGTAAAATGTGCTCTTTTTTTAACCTTTAGGAAAACCAAAACAAAAAACAATTCTTCTAGAGAAAATTTTAAATGTTTTTGCAAAATATTCTAATTGATTTCCTGAAATTCAAAAATAGGTTTACACATAATTGATTCCTTTCTTAACTGTCAATTTGCCATATTTTCTAGATCCTTTGATGATCAGTATGATAGTAAATGGTCACCTACACAATGACTGCAAAAGATTTTATTTAAAAAGATACAAATAAATCATAAACTAACAATCCAAACAGGCTGGCAAACAGGGAAGGCAAATTATAAAAATGAAAATAATAAACAGGAATAAACTGATTGTAAATTAATGTATGGGACCGTGGCAACACTCTAAAAAGCAATGCTCAAAAAGTTTAAGTGGCCCTTAAATTTAAAAAGATTGAGAAAAACTTCTCTGAGATGGACTGTTGAGAGTACAAAGACCCTTTCCCAGTGATTAATGGCTCTTTCAAAGTGTAACTACCTGATTCAGAAACTGCGTTTCACAAAGATCTCAAATTCTGTTTCCTTTCAGACTTATTTTGATTCCTTTCAAGCAATTTTTTAGGTTTTTTGGGAGTTAGCTCATAGCAGATCTCTTCATCTTCTGTCACTCAGATGTACAAGGAAGAGTGAAAAGAGGAAGATTATTCGAAGAAAACAATTATGTGGAATAAGTTTCTGAAAGACTGATTTGAGTATCTATTTCTAGACCTTGGTCAGGTTTGAGAGAAGTGACTTTTTTGAGCTAGGGAACAAAGTGGTGGGGTGAGCCATAAAAACATAAAAGGCTTTGGCACCTTGTGGTGAATGGCTCCTAAGAGTAGATGAAGTCCAAATTCAGTGAGCTGAACAGATTCAGCAGAGAGCTTTTAGAAAGGATTGACTCCAAAGGGGCATATTCAGCAGCTTATTTGCTCTGCATTACAAGCTAGAAAAGATTTAGCTTCTTCACTTTTCTATCTCCAATTTTTTATATGGTTTAAATTGTTGATTCTAATAGCTATTTGCAGTTTAGGAAGAAGGCAGAATGATACTGATTTCTATCAAAAAGTCCACATTTGGAAACATTAATAAATCATGATATTTGAGATAAAATGTTTCTAAGTCCCTAGAGTAGGAAATAAAAAACACCAGGATACAGTAATTGTTGGTAAATGATGAATTTTAAACACTTTTTATTTTAGATAGTAACCACAATGGCCACTAATTCTGAAATAATAGAGTTGCCATACTGACTGTTTTATTTGCTTAGGGAAAAACTTAATTATATACAGTAAATACTCTATATGAAGCTAGGTGAACTACCCTGCTACTACTAGCTGATTAATCACAAAAATGAGCTGTATTTCCAGTCCTTTTCTTCTGAAGAACTAAAAGCAAATATAGTTGAAACCATTTTTTTCTTGTGATGTGGTGAACTGCACAAAGTTTTTGATTTTAATTATTCATTTCCCAAGAGACAGCCTGTTGCATTTTGCAATGTGGGAGTGGGCAGGACCTTCTCAGCCCTGCAGCTTGTAATCAGATCTGCCTTTAAAAGCATCTTCCTTGGCTCCTCACTGATTTTTTTGTGTGTGGTGATGAACTTGAATAACCACTTTAATCACATATGTATGACCCTGAACATTTCTGGGACTTTGGCAACACCTTATCAGAGCTACACTAATGCAAGATGTCTGCCATTAGTTTTACTAATGCTTTTGTAAAACCTTTACCCTTAAAAGCAACACTCTCCAGACATCTTTCTTGTCCTTTTGTTAAGTTATTCTGACATAAAGTTGCAGTAAGAGGAAAGTTTATGGTATTTGTTACTGCTATTCAATAGTAATGTCACTATACTATGCTACTCTCTTTGTTATCTGTAATCCAAATCATTCAAAAGAAATTTTGTTTAAAATTTTTATTTATCTTGAAACAAGCTGATAAGGGGACCCATTCTAGGGGTAACAGTAAACTGTAGGAGTAAGAATCTGCAACCTGATTTTAAGGATATTAAAGAAATAACATTAAAAAGAGTTTGTAATTTCATTTCATTCACTCAAGGCAGCTGTCTTATAGAAAATCATCATATACATATCACTATTTATATTTTTCAAAAACTTACTTTGTGTTATAAATGAAGATTCCCCTGGTGCATTTTCTTTTAATGATGATTTTCAATTCTTTCTCAATTGTACAGGACCTATTTGGAAGTACTGCCATGAGCAAAATCTGACTGTGAGGCAAATGGAGCAAAGGCACAGAGAGAAGCTCTGTGTCTGAATATTCTTGTTAAAGAACAACTGTAAGAACACGATCTGTTCATTGAATACCAGTCCTACAGAATCACACCTTTCCTAGCATATGTATTTTATAGGTTTGGCTCAAACAAAACAGACTATATTATAATCAGCTGTACAAACAACGAAGTGGAATATGAATGGAACCAATACACCTTGATTTAAGCCATTATTGCTCTCACAGTGCTGTACTGACTTCATATGTTGGGCCCTATGGACACACTGTGGATTTGTGGTCATTTAGTGGAACATTTTTAATGCAGTGTAGAGTATAAACTCAGATCTTGCTAGACATTAATGATTTTTATACATAGCTCTCTCACAGGCAGCTTTAAGAGACTGCTCCTCTTGTTATGTGATACAGTTGGATAGAAGCAACAGGCCAAGGAGCCACAACTCTCCATGGCATTTAAATTTCCTAACCTCACCTGAGACTCAGGGGAGTTCTGTTACATAAGAATTTTCTATGTAACAGAAAAAGTATTAGATACTTTATCCTTTGGCCAGGAAATATCAAAATATATTATTAAAAAATATTTACTCTTGCCTGTTTATTTCCCACAGCAGTGATAAGATAACCTCCTTTTCACCTACCTCATCTTGAACAAATTTCATTCTGGCTATCAAGGGACACATGCAAGTGTGCTTATTCTTGAAGACATTTTATAGTTGGAGCATTTCTGCAAGAAATTTCTCTCTGCCTTTGGCCTTGTCATTGCCCATTTATAGTGTGTGGCAAACCAGTTACTTCTCTGCCACCCCCAGAAAACTCTTTAGATATATGTTCTATTTTACTGAATTTGAGAGCCCATTTCTCACCATTGTGATATAATGCCACTGTAAAATGATGTTTAGCAAGGTCTGTCAAATAAAAATGGCTGATGCTATATTTATTGAAATATGGTTTTGATAGGTACTTTTTGATATTGACTCAGAAAATTATCTACTAATAACTGTGCATAGATATTTTACTAACAGCAAATTATTAGTATTAATAACTAAGAAGGAGGGAGGTTTGCTCTAGATCTTAACAAAGTTTTGCACTGATTTGAGTGTGACACAGACAAAAAAATCTCTTTTGCATCAGTTCTCCATTTGTCATTACATGGCAAGACCAGCAATAATAAAGAGTCACTCTCCATTTCACCCTCCCACAATTCTCTTCCCACACGACTGCCTAAGAATGGTGGTAAAAAAAAGGCCTTCATTGATGGCTCTCCAGACAGAAGGAGATTTTTAAAGGGCTTAGTTCCACTGAACATGAAGCACCATCAACTGAGGTTAAATATCTTCTTCTATGATAATACTTGAGTGTATTTAAAGTTGGAAGAGATCAGAATTGTCCTCATGGAATTATTCTCCTTGGATTTTTCATACCTGTATTGACAAGGCACCGAAATTATAACCTCTAATCCCCAAGCATGCCTTTCTGCAGCTGAGTCTTAATTTAATAGCAAAAATAGAGGTAACCACCCAATTCCTTGCCTTTTCTGCTCAGTACTGTTTCTCCTTTGTTCATCTCATTTAACTTCCTTATTATTGTGTGCTGCTTCTTTTGTTTAAAGCTCCTGTCACAGACTTCCCCACAGGTTTTGCCACACTTTTTATTGCACTTTTGATTGCATCAGCTTGTGGCTTTATGAGCTGATTGAGTGATTTTAGGAGAGACTGGAATGATTTCAGATTAGACGAGAAAAGAGAAATATGGGGTAGCAAGGTGAGTAGAGCAAGCTGCAATAAAAGGAACAGAAAATACATTTCTCTGAGGACTTAGTTCACATCTGTTAAAAGGAAGACTTTTTAAAATGGGAAATTCATAATGTTTTTTTTCTTTTAACATGCAACTCCTTCAAGTAATTATGTTACCATAGATACACTGTTGACCAATTTATAATCTTAAAGGAGGTTAATTAGAGTAAGATTTTTTTAATGGTATTTTTCAATGAACAGACAGAGTTCTTGGAAAAACATATTCTCTTTTCGGTTTGAGGGTTTTATATATTTATATGTATAAATACATATATATACATATACTTATAAGCAAATCAAACGAGAAATTATTTTTCATGCCAAAACAAAAAAGCCCAGCACCCCTAACTAAACCAAAGACATCTCTGTTTAATTTTTTGCTTTAACTGCCTAAGAAATAAAATCCTATGAAACAATAATAGGCCTCTTGTGACCTGCTGCTGAGATGATAATGGTATCTGAAGCATTATTTTCATGAACAGAGCTTTCCTAGACAATGCAGCATTAGCTCATTGTAATTTCATTACATGTTAAAAATTCAGCTCCCTGGGGACCCTCAGGCACAGCATGGTCACACAACACAAATCCACTTCTTGTATGCAATTTATGCTATACAAAGATAAACACTAAACCACACATAAATCTGCTTCATTATATCAATTGGTTTTCATTACAGAAATTTTAACATACCATCCCAAGTTCTTGCTCTATGTACCTATGCTTTAAATTGGCCTTCATGTACCATTTAATGTTGCTGAAAGGACAGCATATAAAGCAAAAATACTGGGAAAAGCAACAATCTCCTGTGGTTTTTCCCTGTCCCTAGATACCAGTGTGACTTCTGTTAGGTCAGGGCTCTGTGTCTCCGAGGACCACTGTAGGTAAGGTGTGAAATTTTGGGTTTACTCCTTATTGTGACATTCTTTAGTTGGCTTTTAACACAAACCACACTGTTTAGGAGTAAAAAAGGCTGCAGACACCTAAACAGTGATTGTTATGTCTGATGTGAGTCTTTTTCCTCATACAGAGTGAACTAAACAGTCTCACTCCCTCACCCCCGGTTTGAAATGGTAAAGCAGTTGCCCTGTCTAAGGGATAGGCACACGTCTTTCCTTCCTGTGCAAAGGAAGATATTCTTCAGTGGGAATTCATGGACTTATTTAGTTCCTGTGCAGAGAATATCTGCTTAAGTGTAATGCAATAAAAAGTACGTTAGCTCTGTAAGAGCAGACAGTCTGTCTGTGGTAGACATTAAAACAAGCATGTCTCAGCAGTCTAACAGGTCCTTCTGGGTATGAACAAGCCAGATACAAAAATCCTTCTCCATCTGATTGAGATAGAATCTATAAAGATAGATATTTACCGAGTCTGCAGCTAAATTCAAGGTTCTGCAAGTCCTGTAGGCAGAGGGTACTTTGGAGAGGAACAGCAAATATGCTAACAAGACCTCTGGACAGTCTCAAGTCTGGGCTTTGTTTACAGACGGCTCCTTCTGGAAGGGGTGACAGAATGCAGCCTATGGGGGGTCACATTACTGAGTATCTACAAACACAGAGATGTCACCAAGAAAGCCTACAGTCTGTATTGTTTAGGGAAGAGTATTGTATGGATTAAAAAAAGTTGGAATAGTAGGATTTAATCTGAGAAGAATTTCTGAGCACAGCACCCTCTATTATATTCCGTATCTGGGCTACTCGTGGAAGAGTATTCAACTCCAAATTTCATCTGATTTCATAACCTGTTACTGACAGCTGTTCAATTTCTAACATGGCCAAATCTAGGATAACAAATGAAGGTGTGTGAGATCTGGATGTTTGTTTGCCTACATGGGATTTCTATATGAATCCCTGCAGACTCACATATTCCTGATTTTCAAATTATATTTTCAGAATGAATAGCAACAAAAATGGCAATATAACAATATATGCTGACAAGTATATGATCTAGCAGGCTAAATGGATAAAATGGAATAATTTATAGGATGTATTTTAGATTACTAGACTGTTTTATATCATACTTCCTGTTTTATAAAAATTTTACAATGTTGTTTGAAATCGGAAAATGAAACCAAAGATGCTATAAAGCTGTGTTCTCACATGATGTCTCTTGGCAAATAACAAGCCATGCCTTTTCCATATAATTTGTGTCTTTTGTTGGTTTTATTTTGTAATAGACAATTCAAGACACCAAACTAGTGGAATATACTAAGATGATGATGAAAGGCTTTGGTTTTGTATGTGTAAGGTAAGACAGATTCAGATATTATAAAATCAGGAAGAATTGTTGCTTCAGCTTCTTGTAATGCACATCATATCACAAAATTGAATTAATTCTCACTTGTTGCAAGACAAATGTTTGTAAAGCACTGAGTTTTCACTACTCGGTCGCTCACCGTATCACGTCAGAAAGCTGTTCTGGTGGTAATTATGCTGTTGAGCCAAACAAACAAACAATCAAAACAAGAACAGAAACCTTGTGTCTGCATTCATCTTCCTTCATTTCAGCCACCAGAAGTTATATTTTTTCTGAATGATTGTAGAAGTGTTTCAAGTATTTCTTCACTAAACAGGTATTTTCAGACTGTAAACCACCCCTTACCTTTCTCTTTGTTAAACTAGCACTTAACTAAAGATTATGTACAAAATCTCAATCCAAGCTGTGTTTCTGAACAGACCTGCTGCTGAAAGTATATGTATGAAATGTTGAGAGATATTTGCCCTGGCTACATCCAATCTGGCACCTTCCTCACTACCCGGAACTGTTTAACAGCAACACCAACCCTGAGATAATTCATATGCTCAAAATATCTGCAGATTAAATGACCTCATTATTTCGGAATAGGTTTGGATATCAGATGCACATTTTACTCCATAACACTATATTTATACTGAGGTCCCTAATGTTTCTGTCATTTGCACTTTTTTAACTAAACAAGTAAAACTTCTAAGATGTACATCAAAAAGTCTCATATCACGATTTTTTTTCTAGTTTAGGTCTTATTACAACTTCTTTAACATCCTGTCAAAAGATTTATATATTTCTACTCAATGTAGCATCATTTTATCCTTTTAAGAAGTGAGATTGAAATATGTAGTAAGCCACTGTCAAACAGCCATTTATTGCAGTCTTTTTATGTCCCTGCTTTTTGTCATAATTGTTCTCAGTCTTGTGAAACCAATGCTTTTAAACAGAAAATGTGTGCTGGTGTGTAAGCTAGTTAATGTGAAGAATAAATATGCACATTTTGTCTCTCCCCGTATACGAAATGTGAGCAAGTCATGATCATTCAAACGTAATCATTTATCAGCTCTCTGATCTCTCTGTCTCTGCAAAGAGGGTGGCTAATGCTTTTTTTTCTTATTGGAGAAAGGGTGCTCAGCAATATTTGGAAGTTGTATTACCAGTACATCCTCTTCAGTGGCTATAAAAGAGTCAGATGAAGCCAAAGAAAGTATCTTCAGTTCAGCTGTGACCATTCTCTGCATTTCATCTTATACAAGCAATATTGTAATGAGATGTGCCAGTTCGTGGTCAAGATAATCACAGAATAGGACAAAAATGTAAAAGGAAGGACAGTGAGAACAACAGTCAGCCTCACTTTCTAAGCCCATCAGGAAATTGGAGCACATCGTGCTAGAAAACATGTCTGAATGCATGAAGGACAGAGAGGTGATTAGAGACAATGAAAAAGGTTTCAACAAGGGCAAATCATAGCTGGCTAATTTCATGGCCTTCTACAACGGAGTAGTTGACTGCATCAACAGAAAAAGAAAGAGCTATGGTCGTCTACTTCTGATACAGGATCCCACAGCATTCTGGACACTAAATTAGACAGAAATGCATTTGACAGATGGATGATTATCTGAATAAGGAATTGGATGGATGGATGCACACAAATAATTATAGTAAATGGCTCAATGTCCAAGTGGAAATCAATAACCAGTAGTGTTCTTCAAGGGTATGTACTGGGACAAATACTATTTAATACTTTCATCAATGACAGAAACAGTGGGATGGAACCCACTTGCACCCTCAGCAAGTTTGAAGGCAATGTCAACCTGCATGGTGAAGCTGATTTCCTAGAGGGAAAGGATATCATCCAGAAAGATCTTGACAGGTTGAAAGAGTGATTCCATTTGAACTCCATGAGTTTCAACAAGGCCAAACGCAAAGTCCTGTACTTGGGTAGAGTAATCTCCAGTATCAGTACAGGCTGAAAGATTATTTACTTGAGAGCAGGCCTGCAGAGAAGGACTTGGGGGTGTTGTGGAAGGTTACATATGACCTGACAATGTACACTCACAGTCCAGACAGCCAACTATACCCTGGGCTGCATCAAAAGCAGTGTGGCCAGCAGGGTGAGTGAGCTGATTCTCCTCCTCTACTCTGTACTTGTGAAAGTGCAGTACTCCACACCTGGATTACTGCATTTCTGTCTGGGGCCCACAGCAAAGGAAAGACATGGACCTGTCAGACAGGGTCCAGAGTCTGACACAAAAATGTTCAGAACCTGGAACCTTCTTCCATGAGAAAATCTGAGAGAAGTGAGGTTTTGCAGTCTGGAGAAGACAAGACTCTCTGAGACTCCTTTGCAGACTTTAAATGCGTGCAGGGGTTTCAAAGAAAGACAGAGAAAGTATTTATAAGCCTCTTACCAAGGCCTGTAGTGACTGCACAAAAGATTTTGGGTTTAACATGAAGAACAGTAATTTCAGATTGAACATAAAGATTCATTTTTTTAGGTTAAGGGTGATGTTGCACGGAAACAGGTTGTCCAGAGAAGCTGCTAAAGCCCCATCATTGAAGGTGTTCAGGGCCAAATTGGATAGTGCTTGGAACAATCTGGTCTAGTGAAATATGTCCCTGCTTACTGCTGTGCAGCTTGGACTAAATGATTTTCAGATTTCTCTTTTAACCCAAGCCATTTTATGATTTTGTGAAGATACCTTAACAGCATTAATTATCTGTTGGTATATCAGCCTTTGCCAGTCTCTGTCTGTCTACAGTAAACCATTCTTTTTGTTAGATAAATAGATATGCAAGTCATACAAACTGCCTTTCCAACTTCAGTCAGAATAAACCCATTCTTCAAACTCATACATTTTCATGTCTTAAAATACTGGTGTAGAGCAAAACAAATATTCTATTTCTTCAGGCAGAGAAATATTGGATTTTTCCTTCAATCATCTCTCAGCTTTAGAAAAAAAAAAAAAAAAAAGTTGTTTTATTGCAACATGCTTCATTACTATAAAAATGGAGTCAGCTTTAACATAAAAGAACAAAACATTAGCAATAACATCGCTACCATATTGTGAAACTATTGCTAACTTCAAGCAAATTTCTAATGTCCAGTGATTCTGATCTCTAGCAAGCTGCTGTCTGTATTTCCATTGAATTGTCTTTCTACTTCAAAACTAAGTAATTACAGTGATTTATTTTCCAGTACATTTCAGTACGTGCTGAATTATCAGATTTAACAGGGCAGGTTTATACAGTCTCATTGGACACCTTGAACAAGGCTATCAGGGCAAGTCAGTGACAGTGTAATTTCCACAGAACTTCATCAACTCAACCATATGAGGTTTGGCCCTTGTGTATTGTTATCAGCATGTCTCAGCTCTCCAAGAGCTCTTTAGGTAACCTAAAAAGTTAAGAATTCCTTTTGATATAGAATTGACAGATACATTTATGTCTTTCATTGAACTAGTTTTGACCCATCTAAGTAGGACTGGTTTGTATTGCTTATATAAAGGTAAGATTATATGGTCTGATTCGCATTTTACTTCTTTGGATTCATAATTTGCCAGACTAGAAGCAAAGAGGTTGGTGGTTGCTCCTCAGATTACAGAATTTCAAGGAAAGTGTTAGTAAGACATAGTTACAGGCACACCATTCTCAGATGGGATGACTCTGAAAATATTGTCCAGCACTGAATTTTTTTTTCAATCTCATCTCAAGAGACATGTGTGAAAGATTTTTTTTTTTAAATTAGTTCAAACAAAATTAATTCTCAACATCCTTACTACCATGGTTTCCTTAGAGACTTCCTGGGAAGAGTGAGCACAACTTTGTTCAATTGTGAGATGGATAAAATGGATGAAATTTCTTGGTACAACTTAACATCAAGGAATTTTTGAGAATTTAGATGTAAAATCTACTCCCCAAATTTTATAAACTTGTACAACAAAGTTTGTGAGTACCATGATTCAAAGCAGTATTCAAAGCATAAACTTGAAACAAACTTCAAAGCCTTTTCAAATTCTCTACAATATGCTTAACTTACCAATTTGTAAAGGAAGGCACACACACTGGACTTGTGAGCCTTGAACTTCAGTTATGATTTTTTTGTTGTTGTTGTTGTTGTTGTTTTTTGTTTTAGATGTTTTGTGTTGTGTGTGTGCTTTGTTTGAATTTTTTTTTAATCTCATATGAAAAGACCGTGTTATTTCTAAAAGTCTCAAAATTAAGAATCCTTCTGTAACTGTCAGGGGAAAAGAAAACAAATCACAAAACATATCTTGCAAGAATTTCTTCTTGACATTTTCATAAAAATTTCAAGTTAGTTCAAAGTAGTTTAAATGGTTATTCCAATGGAACTAATTTTTAGATGATACAATGTTTGGCTACCACTAATTAGGGCAGCATTTTCTTTTAAACTTTAAGAAAAATTTTAATATAAGATAGATTACTCAAGAGAAATTAGTACTGAACTTTTTTCTTTTTTGAACTTCAATATTGCTGATAGTGTATTTACAATATAATGAATATAATGAATTAATTATAGCATCATAGA
Organism: Cisticola juncidis; assembly: GCA_013400215.1. NCBI lineage: Eukaryota > Metazoa > Chordata > Aves > Passeriformes > Cisticolidae > Cisticola > Cisticola juncidis. Next base: position 2,068,729 of record VXBR01009111.1, on the reverse strand, counting down.
ATGTCTTGAATTGAAAGTGACCTTAAAGTTCACCTAGTTCCGAGCTCCCAATTTACATTACATTTGCACATAACTTATATGCATTTGCAGTACATATTTCCTGATACTTCAGTTTTCCTAAAAATTCCAATGAATATTTTACTGGGAAGAAAAACATATTTTTATATGAAATGTAATGAAAAACATAGTTTTAAAAACAGGCCCTTTTTGATATTTTTCCTTTGGAAATAATAATTTTAAATATATGGAAAAGATCAACATCAGGGAATACAAAAAATGAGAATCTTACTGCATGGAGTTTTGGACATTTGTTTCTATTCTAAACTGTTGGAGTCCATGTTTCCATGGACCCTCCGCAGAAAGTGAGAAGTACAGAGATGGAATTAGAGCCTTTAGTAAAATTAGAATATATAAAGCTTTAGATGCATAAAGTAGAAATCTAACCCTCAGCTTTAAACTTCTATGCCCTAAGTCCTAGTTGTCAGTGTAGAAGGACACAGCTTCAGGCCTAGTGATAGAGTATAGACAAAACAAATATAGGGTAAAGTGCTGCTTGTAGTTCTGCATGAACTTTGTGTAGAAAAGACAAGTTTTTCATATATGCTAGGAGAGAAGTGTTCTACATAACAAGATGGACTTTGTACCAGTAAGATAGAATTTTACGTTAATAGATATGTGTGTAGGTTTTGATGCCGCTTTTCGTAGTTTTACGAACTTTAGAACTGTACCTAGATTGGTTAGTTTATAGATAAAATATATGAATATGCATTTTGCAATTTGGGATAAAAAGCCTCTGGGTTGGAGGTGAAAGGGGTCGACTGATCAAATCTGATCTAGCGACCCAACCTCCACCTTCTGCAGCCTGAGGAAGGAGCCTTGCTAGAATGGAATTCTAAAGGTACCATCTATTATTGCCTGGGATTTGGGCCCTGGGGTCCCCCTCCCCTTTCTCCTCCCTGCGGCGCCTGCTGCCGGTTCGCTGGTCGGGACCGCAGGGAACTCTGCCTGGGTTGGGACCCCGGGGCCCCCATTGCCAACGAGACCCCCTGATCGGGAATTCTGTGGGGCTCGAGACCCCCTTCCTGTCCCTGCGATCCCGTCACTTCCCCCTGCGAGGGTTCGGGACCCCCGGGACCACTCCTTGCCCCTGCGGTCCCGTCCCTTTTCCCTGCGGCGGTTGCCCCGGGACCCTGCCCGGGGCTGCCAGGGAGTTTGTGAGGGTTCGGGACTCCGGAGACCCCTGTCTGGGATTTGTGGTTTTGTGATCCCTTTTTGTTATTGTGACCCCAGGGTTGGAAAACCCTGGTTGGGGTCAGGAGAAAGGAGGCTGATTTATTTAGAGGCTGTAATGTCAGATTTGTGCTTGCTTGTAGGGTTTTGCTTGTTAGAGATTCTATGCCTGCTTGCTGTTTCATTAGAACTTTGTGTGTTAAGATTTCTATGTTTTGGTTATTGTTTTACTTATACTTTGCTTGTTTATGTTTATAACAGATTGTATTGTAAGACTGCTCTTAGAACTCTCGCACCTTCAGATACATGCTTGTATATAATAAATCACCTTGTTTAGATACTAAAATGTTGTAAGACTGTAAGAGATTTGTGTACCCATAATAACGACCTTGGCACTAAATAATGATGAAAACCAGAAGTTTCTCTAAACTATTCTCTGAAACATCTCATTGCATTGCGTCCTAATTCAGCTGTTTAGGAACTGAAATGATAATTTTGCTTGTTTAGTTGCCTGCTGGAACTTAAGCAAAAGTTATTTTAGGTTCATTTATCATTTAATTCTTCTCCAAATTGTTGTTTCCTCAATGGTTGTGCTCCCATGAAATCTACAGCACATAATTCTCCATGAGCTTTGGCACATCCCATCAGTTGAGCACAAGGGAAGAGGGAGGCACCTGGCAGAGGATGTGGCCAGACCTGCAATGGAGAGATGAACCACCCAAACTAAAAGTGACCAGCAATTCAGCCAAGAATAAATTGTCTGTGAACTCAGAGGGGATGTTGTAATTTGGTTTAAGAAAAGAAAACCAAAGTAGTTTTGTTTGTATCTAAACATCCTCCAATGCAGTATTTTAGTCTTTCAAATAATAATTTGGGCAAAATCATAAATCGCCTGAGGTAATTCTGAGCTCTGTGCAAAATGTACTGTCTCTTTAGGCAATACTGGATAAAAAATTCTCATATCAGTTTATGCCAATTAAAAAAAAATAAAAAGAATAGATTAGCCATGATTTTTCTTTTGCCATGTGATATTTTTCAGTTTGCTCAGAAAGTACTCTCAGCATTTACTTACTCACAGGCAAAGTCTAGGAGCACTATGCTTTATATTTTTGAGGATAGGTTTCTAAAGCTCATATTTCAGTTTCTTTTGCTTTCAAAATATAAGAGAAGTGCTTAAAAGAAACCTACTCTAAACTGCACCAGCTATGTAAGGATTTTGAACAAGAAACCCAAAGGTTTTATAGCTCTAAGGAAGACAGAGATCATAGGGTACTACATGAAAGGCATCTGTCACTGAAAAGCTGAAACAAGACATTTTAAGTGATTTAGCATGTGTCTCTGTGTGCATGTGGGAGGGAGAGGACACGGTGTGTGTCAGCAAACTTGTAGATAATTAATGGATGATGATAATAAAAGAGGAAAAAAACTCTGTTACTTAATACCCTCAGGCTTACATGAAACCCAATAGATGCAGATTGCACGAGGTAAACAGAGGAAAAATTACTGTGCATGAAGTAATAACTGAAAGCTACATTCATGTGAGCATATTGGTTTTAATTATTCATTGCCAGAAAACCTGTAGATAAAACACCTGCTAATCTTTAATCTGCGAAACCCTCAGGCCCATAAGACCTATTGAGGATGTAAAGAGATTTATAAAATGGGGGATGGAATCAAGGAGGATGTATAAATTTTCCTCAGTGTTTTATAGCAGTATAAATTGTGTAGAGATTCCATAAATTAGCTTAAATAATTCAGTTTCATTTAGCTGATACTGCTGCATTTTTAAAGTGATGCAGAACAGTAATCAAGACATTCCAAACTATTAAAAGACTTCAATAATAATTTCTCTACTTTTGTCATCTTCATCGGTTGTTCTTTCTGTGGAAGAAATTGGACAGATGGTTAGTCTGAAATCATTCTTAAAACATATCCCACATAACAAATCTAATTTTTAACAAAAGGTACAATCTCAGTGATTGACATAATGACAAAACTTACCTTCCCAAATGAACATCCTAAACCCACAGAGAATAATAATGAAGCAAATTAACAAGTAAAAACAGAAGAAAAAAAAAAAGGAAGAAAAAATAAATCTGAAGTTTTTAAAGAGTTTTTCATATGGTTAAACAAATTTGGAGTTTGTTTTGCTCCCCATTCATGTTCACATCACAAAGTAGATCTAAGTTATCTTAATATTTCATTCCATTTCATTCAATCTGAAGATGAAGCATGGAAATATCTAGAGCCCTGAATATTACAAGAGGAAATTTACAATATTTGAAACAAATCCATTGAGAAAATTGAAATGAAATGTTGTCTATTTTGATTAAGTGATGGACAAGGCCCATTCTTCTCTAAATTCCTGGTTGCTGCATGATTCCCAAAGCTATTTCCATGTTAGTCTGACCAGTATCCAAATTTAAACAAAATCCTCTGTTTTTGCAAAGTGTTACAGAGAAACTTCATAGCTCTAAGGTCTAATACATCTCCCACCAAATCGTGAACAGCCCCACTTAACACCCTTTCTCACTGTTAGTACTTCCAGAGAACAAAATAATAGGAATGAGGATCTGGCTTGGTATCTAATCCTGCAGGGACCTGAATAAATCTCTTTAGCTTCTCTCAAGTCTTCAGAGGCTGGCAATCATTAGCATACAAATAATTACAGAACCAATACCATCTTAGACTTTAAAAACTATTTTGACTTTCGTCTGCCATGCAGTACTTCAGGTATTTCATGTATATTCACAGAAGTCAGCAAAATGTATGACTTACATGGCTTGTATTTGTCATTCTGCAGAATATAGATTAGCAAAACAGATGTGCAAAGCCTGGGAGAAGTCTGGCTGTGCTGAATTTTACCACGGGCAGAAAGAAATCTGCATCTTGCTATGATTAAACTCAGCAGGAAGAGTCACAATAAATTGTGTTAAATCAAGCATGACCCTAGAAAGTCTTAATACAGATCAAACAAATTTAGAAATGATTTTTCATGGTTAGGCATACAGAATACAGAATAGACAGAAATGCAGGAAGGAAAACAAAAAATCAAACTACCATGACCTATATACGGTGTCATTATTTGTATTACTAAACTCATATTAACAAAGTAGTATATTAAAGACATTCTGTTTGTTTCTTGAAACAGTTCTAGAGATTTTCCCCTGCTGAGTCAATGGCACTGGAAATATCTAAATCTGTTATTTTTTACAGCCTGGAGACATGCCTAACTTCTCAGTTAAGCAATAAAACTAGAAATGAAAATGTAGAGAAGGTATGATAGGGCACAAATACTGCATTCTTCTCTGACATTTTTTGCTAGCATTGCAATATTCCTGTTGTCTCCTATGTGTTCATGACAGATTGCTGCTCTAAGTGTGGAAGATAAAGAGCATGCAACCTGGCACACCTCACCTGTGATGTAGATACCCAGGTATGCAGTGCAGGAGAGCAGAAGATAGCTAAGCATACGCAGCAGTCATTTTTCCTGAAATTTTACTGAAAGCAAAAATGTTAGTTTCTGAATCTAAATTGGTACCAAAAATAGTGTTAAAGCAAGAAAAAGAATTTAAAAATTTTGTGTTTAAATTTGTTAGAATAGTAATGATTGTCTTGGGCAGGTATAAAACTTAATATCTGCCAATTTAGTGATAATTCTAACAGGATTTTACTTGATGTGTTGCAGAAAAAAGATTAGAAGTTTGACCACATATACAGCATATTATTAATTGTGTTTTCTCTTTTGCTGACTCTATTCAATAAAAATGCAGAGGAAAACAATTAAATCTCAGTTAAAGGAAAAACTGGGCATTAATGTGCAAAGTATCTCATGTTTTATTGATGTAGCTAAGTGTTTACAAACCTACAGAACAGAATCCAGAGGATTACATTTGGTCTGGACTTTTCAAACATTTATAAAGATTTCTCCTGTTGGAAGTTCTGTTCCCATTGCTGGACTGTAGAAACATCATAATTGACACCTATATTTCTTAATGTTAACTGAGCTGTCAAAAAGAGATGTGGGTCTTCAGGTATGTAATTGCATGTATTTAAATCTCTGCCACAGTCATTTTATTTTTGTGTTGGTTATAAGCATTTTTTTTTTTTGCTTACTTGTTTAGTACTTAAAATATGTATATGAAATGTCTTGGTTTGGATTTACTGACTATATTTTATTGCAATTTTCATTGAAAGTCTTAAGCTATGTTTAAATCCTGGGACTCTTCATGTGCCCCACTGTGAAAGTTTGTCTTTCTGAGTACTGGCATTAAGCAGACAAAACTGAGGGACAGCATATGAGGCTACTTCACATCATCTCTGCAAATACATTAGAATCTTATGTCAGGCATTACAACTCTGCTGGAAATCATGAATGTAAATGACTTAATATATATAAAAATGTGATATATTATTTAGTATATTTTCAAATAGCTTACTTCAAAGCAGAGAACATTAATAAACATCAAGGAATTTAAGGCAGTGGTGGTAAGAGAATGCAGAGAAGACATGCCTGCAGCTGAAATAAAATTTTATTTCTCCTCAGCTAGCTAGTCTGCCAATGAAATGCTGGGGCACTGCTACCTCCCAATTAATAACAAATGTGGAAAACTAGTTTGAATTATGGCACAGAAAAAGCAGGGAACATAGTCCTAAAATAACAATAATGAACAACAAGAAGACCCCTTTCCTAATTCTATGTTTACTCAGTTTTATGGAGGTAAACTGTCGCAGCACATGTTCCTCATACAGCACCAAAAAAAGGAATAAAACTGAAAATTAAGGATCTTAATTCAGTTCAGTTCAGCCTTCAGTTCCTAATTTAACAATGCAAACCATACTCTAACTTCAAGTTTGATGGGAAATTTATTGCTGGTCCTTAATGCCTGTCTTTGTAAGAGTAATTTATCAGGCATCAACAAACAAGTGTTAGTCAAGAGGCCAAACCCTCTGCAATCTGCTTATACATGATTATTTTTGCCCCTCTGCAGCCTTCCACCCCTACAGATCTCTTGAGTTCATTGTTTCTGCATTCTGAATCCAAGGTTTCACTTTCCTCCACAGCCTCACAACCAAATCCCTGACCCTTCACATCTGTCTTCTCCTTTCTGGTGCTAGGGCTTTGCAAGCCCTCTCCCTTCACAAATGTCAGTTTAAACTGCCCTTCTTCAATCAGCTTTTCAAATGGGTCACCTTGTGAGACTCACAGCCTCTGATACCACAACCTTCTAGCCCATCAAACCCCAGCTTCAGCTCCTCTTCAAGGTTTGAAGTCCTCTCATTGGATTGCCTCTTATTTTCAAAAGAAGTACAACACTACAGCAGCAGCCAGCAGAGTCAGAAAATCAACCCAAAAACTGTTTCTGGGGGAGCCTGGAGAGAATTTCTAATTCACAGCTGTGCAATATAAGCAAGTTTTCCTTAAAGGTGTCAGCGATCAAAAGTCAGACCTACATTTTTGCTCTTCCTTTCCAGCCACCTCCTCATTGTCAGTTTTTAGAAATATCTTTCTTACAGTTCTCAATTTTTTTGAGTAGTCTTTTTGAACTCTCTTACCAGCCTGCTGCTCTGTAATTACCATTAGCACAAGTGCAGCCAGGCTGCCCAAAGCCACGGCATGAATGTGCTCCCCTCCACAAGCAAGGTGATGAGCAGTGCCCGTGCCAGTCTGCTCCAGAAGTCCCTGTTTTCCTGAGGAAGATCTTTGGTGGCTGCTGGCAGTGCATTGTCCAGGACTGCTGTGGTAAGGAAAAGTGTGCTGTTCATCATTGTGACAAGTCCATTTCCTCTGCCAGCAGAACCCCCTGACTTGGGAAAGGAAACCAGGCAGTTGTCAGGTAACCAGATCCAGCAAGCGGTAAGTGGATTACAAAAGCTAGAAAATCTGTAAAATCTCCCTAAAAAAAAAAAAAAAATACAATGATATGACTCTGCCAGCCCACAACCTGTGGCTCTTATCTGATCCTGTCTTAAAAGCCATTGAACAACAGGGCAAAAGGAGATGTTTGTGCTGGTTTTTGCATGAAAAGTAAAAGGGCAAATGCTCTGAGGGAAAATATGTCCTACCCATGCATGTGCTGGCCAGCTTGGTTTATCAAGGGGGTGGGTTTGCTCCGTTCAGGCTGATGCTGCCTTGCTATTGCCCTGGCTGGGAGCCAGGTCACATCGTCCAAGGCATGCATGAGGGAACACTGGCTCTGTACAGCATTTGGGGGAACAGCTGTTTCCCTACAAAGAGGATCAGGATGCAGGATGAAGTTCTCACATACCGTGCTTTTACAGATATGCAACAATGATGAAAATGCTGAAGTAACATTAGTACTGCAAAAGAAGTTTCCTTGGTACTTACTACTGATATTTGGGACAAAGGTCTTGGGATAAAATGTCTGTCTTTGCTTTAAAGAAGTTCCCATTCTTGTGGTACTTCTGAAAACAAGAAGTCTGATTAGGAGAACTCTTCCTTTGATAAATAAATGCCTCAGTGTCTGAAGGCTCACTTGGCAAGAAAGACAGAGAATTGTTGCTAAGTTTATATCATATATGCTCTAATAATATAAATTGGAAATCCAAAGAGGTGTTTTGTTTATTCAGAACTTCTCACATTTCAGAAATACAAATTGCTCTTCTAACAGGAAACTCAACTCTTTGGAACTCTCTAGGACAACAGTTTTTTTCGGAATAGTAGTTGAGACATATAACTATGGACAGATTATTTTTCTCCTTCTTCCTATTTTCACAGCATAAAACACTGACAGAAGAAGGCTTCAGTAATAGGAAGGTAAATATATTTTAATCCAAAATGCAGTAGCCCTACATGAAAGATAATTTTGTATTGGACATCTATATAATGACTGCTCTAAACCACTGTTTGACCTAAAATGAAATGCCCCACTTTCTCTTTGCTCTCCTGTGAATTCATTAGGATAGCAAAAGGATATTTAGAGAATGTTTCAGTGACTTCTACAATATGTTGGACCTTCATGTACTCCTCCTCAGGACAAAAAAACCCAACCAAACAAAAAGCTTTAAAACAGAATGCCAAACAAGGTGCAATGCAGTGCTTCCTTCTGTTTAGTCTTCCAAATGTGTAAGTGATACTGTAATTTCCAAAGTAACCGAGCCTCATTATAATGGCTTGTAATATTGTGGACTTTGGTAATACAGAAAATACTTAACTATAACTAGTAAATTGATGGGAAACGTGTTAAGAGATAGTAGTTTTTAAAAAATCAAGAAAATTGAATTGCTTTGGAGATCAGAGCCAAATAATCACGGTATATTTAGATCTTGTATTAGAAGAGGTCAATTTTAATAAAATATTAAAGTATTTTGAGGTATATTTTACATTTAAGCCCGATGGCATAAAAATATGAAATAAAATGTACCTTAGTGAAGATGGAAGTCTGTGGAAGACAGCTTAGTAAAATACAATATTATTTCACATATTTTTATACAAAAGTCCTGCCAATCTTTGCTGTCCAAGTAAAACCAACATTAAATCTGTCTGCCTAAATAAGTTAATACAAATGCTAAATATTTTCCCTGAGTGCAAAAATGGTCAAGCAATCCATAACTTCTTCCTCATCTGGGAAGTATTTTTGATCCATAGAGTAATGATCTCATAATCCAGCAGGATTTTCCTGTGTTGAGAAGGATAATGACAAACCCATAGCACAAACATGCTAGATGATGTGATGGAATATTCAAGTATCTGTGACTTGCCCTCAGACTACTACCCCTGCAGAAATGCACAGAGCAGCTCTGGGAGATCTGTGAGTTTTCAGAGCTGCATCACCTTGACCTTCCCTCCTAAATCTGAGGAGCAATCTGGCAGAGCAAAGAGAATTAATTCACTTTCTCTTTAAAGAACACTTTTTTCAGTCTTCCTGGGAATAGAAATACTTTTTAAATTTCACTGAATGAAACTATGCAGGAACATTCTAAAAAAAAGAGTAGGGTTTGCTCTCCTTGTAACAAAAGTCATTCCAACAGCCAAAATGACACTAAAGGAAAAAAAAAAAAACCAACCCAAAAAAAAGGAAAAAAGTATCCTATTTTATTGTTGTTTTTTAAAATCTCCTGAATAATTTTTTATAATTTTCCCTTATGTTTTTAAAAATAAATCTTTTTATCTTATATGTGTTCTTCTGCTACCAAATCTCCTATTTATCATCTGACTTCCTAGACAATAGCAATTCTACAAACTGGTAGTCTTAGGGTGTCTTTTTTGTTTGCTATGAAATTTGGTTTTTTCTTTTAATTTGTCCAGGAAAAGCTAAATCAACAATTCATTTTCAGTGTTCATTTCCAATACCTTGTACAAATTCATGCAGGGACAGGTGGGCTGGTCTTCTACTATGGACAACCCAAGTATGATCTTATTTATGCAGAAATTAATTTTCAAGCAGGCTGAAAATCAAACAATGATTTAGGAGAACAAGAGGAGACATTTTGAAGACCTAGTATCTCTGAAAAGTTTGCAGGAGTTACAGTTGTTGGACTAGGGAAGAAAAGGCAATACAAGACTTCTGCAAAGTTAGTAGTCTTTTCTCTTTATCCATCAGTAACAGGGATAGAAAGCTAAACCAGGAAACAGAATATATGCCAGGGAAAATATTTTCACTGTAGAGACAAAGGGCTGGATCAGATTGCCAAGGCAGATGAGGGGATGATCTTATACAACCTGAGCAGAAAATCAGAGCTAATATGGAAATAACTCAGCTAGGGCTGTGGTCTATGTGAGGTCCCTGTCAGCCTTATTTTATAGGGAAAAATATCTGGCTGTACTATTTTGTTAGTCTATTTCATTGAATTGGCTCCATAACCTCCTTGTGTGAAAAGAAAGGTTGAAACCTAAGCAAGTTCATTAATGTATAGACAAACCAGGACTGGGTTTGCTGCTCCATACACATTTTAATTTCCCTCAAAGTAATTTTCCTAAATTCTATCGAACTTTTGTAGACACCTTCAACTATATTGACCTATGTCACTTGGATGATCAGTTTTCCATGGCAAATGTTACAGTAATTAAATAAAAATGTGTAGTGCCACAATTTCATACTCATTTAAAATGAATTTATTTTGAGATTTCTTTCTTTTGTCTGCAGATGATCAGGTTTGCAGCTCTATAACATTCAGTTTGCACAGTTACAAGTGATTCTTCAAAGGTTTAGCAGTACAGTGTAGATGATGTGTCCCTGGAGTGAAAAAAAATTAAATACTCAATATTTAGATGTTATTTCTGTCTTTTTCTTTCAAATACTCTTTGACCAGAGGCTGTTTTTCTTATGCTCTAGGCATCATGTTTTTTGTTTTTTGTTGTTTTTTTTTTTTTTTCAGATTAAAGTAATAATGTGCCTAAATCAGAAGACATTTGAGAAGTTGATTACTCTATCATGGCAAAATGATAGAATTATATCATGATTCCAGTTGGACAGTCCCTTAAAGATCATCGAATTCCTATCCCACTGCCTGGACAGGAATATCTTCTACTAAAACAGATTGCTCATGGATTCATCCTTTAACACTTCCAGAGACACTCACAGTTTCTCTGGACAATCTAATTTTAGTGTTTCACCACCCTCACAATAAAGAATTTCTTCCTAATATCTAATATGTCAGTTTAACTGCCCTCTTTCAATTTAAAGCCACTCTCACTTTTCTTATCACTACATGCTCTTGTCAACAGTCCCTCTCCAGCTTTCCTGCAGCTATCTTCAAAGGCTCCTCCACAGTCTCTCTGGAACCTTCTCTTTGGGTTGAATGACCCCAAATCTCTTGTCTTCATGGAAAAGGTGTTCCAGGAAAAAAAAAAAAAAGTAGTTTCAAAATAATGTAGCTTGAGTACTGAAAATATATATTTTGTATTTATGTGCATTATGTTTGTTATTTTATTAATAGTTAACCTTTATAGTGATAACTTCTGTTTCAGGATGGCATTTTAGCATCTTCAAAATGTGTATTTCATGGATTGAAATTAAATTTTCAGCAATAACATAGCAAAGGTGATAGCTTTTATGGAAACCTGACATCTGAATCATGCTACGAGTTGTTAGGTTTTTTGGTTGTGTTTGGGGTTTTATTATTAATACAACAGAAATACCTCAGCCTCAATTTCTCTATTCTCAAAATGATTAATTGTTTGAAAGATCTGTCTTGAGTAAAATTAACCTCAATTTTATTTAAATATACTAATTATACTCTTTGCAAACCTTTAAAGGGTCTGCAAACTAACAATGTGGAATCCGTGTTTTGCCAAAGTCTATCCTTTTCCTAAGAGGTCAATAAAGCATCCACAAGATGCCATTATGTAATACTGTTTTTCAGCATTCTTTGATGAATCTTCACACTGTGACTTCTTGGGTTAACTCCCCTGGATTACATTGTTATTTGTGTTTGGTCTACTGGACAGTCTTCTAATTATCAAATATGATTTTCTTTTAAATAGAACATAAACCATTAAAACTCACTTCTTGAAGTTTTGCCCATGCTAATGACTCTGTGTTTATTTTCCACATAAGTCTGAATGAATTTCCATTATCATCTGTTGCAATATGTCCATGAGTTTGAAATAGCATCATATACAACCATAAAGAAATATTAGATAAGAGTGTACAGATTGTAACCAAGGAAGAACTCATTCTTTCAAAAATTCAGCTAATTTTGTTATCTCTTCTTTAAAAAATTGTACAGACACATTTGAAGTATTTGAGTATGAATGTACTCAAGGGGTAACATCTTACTTGTTTTACTTTCTTTCCATTAATTTTCATAGTATTTTGTTACTGAGCTTACGTACAACCTGAATTCACCTTCCTTGACAGAGGATGAAAAAAATATATTTTCAGTTAACTGTTAAGCTAAAGTAGAAGACCCATTCTCATACCTTTCTCTCACAGACTGTTGACCATTAAAAGTGTTTCTGACTTTGATTTAAGCCAAATGTTGAGGAATGATCTGATCCTGACCTGGTCTCTAGTATGGGATGAGCAAACTTCTATAACTTCAGTTACTGTAGTGGAAACATAAATACTTAATATAATAATGAAATTCAATGTCAAAATTCATGACAAAAAGTGTCTTTTCAAATGGTGTAAGAAAGTTTAAAGACTTGCCAAACAAAAACTGTTTTAAAATTAGCTGTTACTATGAGGTTCGAGAAAAGTTTTGAACTGAAAAATTGATGCTTGTTAAGTTTTCATTTACTTGACAGAACTTCTTGCTAAGTATTTTTATTTTGTAGTTTTCCTCAATGACTGAAAAAGATAAAATTCTATTAAGATTTTTAATACAAAACTAGAGTAAAAATTCATTTCTCGTCTGTTTTCTTTGGCCGTTCTCAGTGTGGATATATTCCAATACCAATAATAAAAATAAATGAAAGACAGTTTTGCCTGATTTTATCTTGTCATGAAGGACAAATATATTGGAAGAAAAGTTTCTAAAACTGTGGAGAAAAAGTACTAGAGATATAACTGGAGGTAGACAAATGCTACAGTGTCCAAATTCCAAATCTGCTCTGGTCTGTTAGCACTAAATAACTTGTAATTCAGTGGGGTTTTTTATGCTCAGACTTTTAACAGATTTTGAAGATGAAATCCACCCTTCATTTATTATATATTTTGAATATATTTTGAAATATATCTCACTGTCAAAATTCTACCAAGCAATTTTAAAATTAATTTCTATTCATTTGAAATCTTATGATTTTTGATACCTTTTTATTTTTTTTTTTAACTTAATTAATTATTTATATGTTTGGCATCAGCACACTAAGAACTGCCAAAGACAAAAGAAGAAGGTAATATACTTTGAAAAGGCCTACATAGAAGTACATTAATTGCTTTGAGAAATAGGTGAGTATCTGTACTTTGGAAAAAAAAAGGGACATAATCATAAAATAACCTAATGTAGACATTCTATAACTAACTCAAGAGTACACCATCCTGGGCATAGCCCTTAAAAATCTAACCTAACTTCAGTCTTTTGAGCAGGGGACTAACTTGCTGAAGCCCTTTCCAACATCACTTATATGATTCACTGTTTTATACTAATGAAGTAATAAAAGCAATTACTCTTTTAGCTACAAATAATTTTTAAATTATTTATTATCAAGTAAGCTGTGAGGTTTTCACTTCCAGTGTTTATTATAAGTCTCAGATTTTTAGCTCAAGCCATACATTAATCTTGCCCAACACTAGCACCAAAAGCATTAATATTTAACAGCACTATGTCTTTGGTGAAACTATAAAGTAAATATTACTTTAACAAACAGAATTAAATACAGTAAATGCACTGTGCTCAAAAGCAATGACTGGAAAAATAGTTTCTCTTCTTTCAAAACATTCTTTTCAACTGGTAAAATAATAACTTTTTTATTAGCATTTGTAAATTGTAGTAATTTAGTCCAGTAGTCTAGAATATATTTAGTGTATACAATTATATTTGTTGACATTGAATTTACATTTTATCCCTAGTTCTCCTAATTTTGTCCTTGTTTCTATATAACTAGAGTAAAATCTTTGCCTCTATAAACCAAATAAAGGTTCAGATTTTTTAAGTCATTTTCTCAAGTGTTAGTAATAAAAACTCAGATGTGTTTATGAAGCAAAATCTTAAGGAGGAAGCGATGTACAGCTTCTGAATATGTAGCCACCAAACATGTGGTGCATGCAGGTGTGTAGTAAAAAAGAATTAGATTTTAAAATCATCTATTCTGAAAGAGAAGAAACACCAAAAGATTAATCATCCAGGGGACTAGGGAAACTGGTAATGGTATTCTCAGCTGAAATAATCAGTAATTTAAATCCATTAAATATTGTATGAAGTAATGTTAGACACACAACTAAGTGTAAGAAAGGAAGATTAGAAAAAGAATGTGAAAAGGAATGTGTGGTTAAAAATAACCAATGGCAAACAAGCTTTGTAGCTCATGAAGGGTTCAAGACAATGAGAAAGTCTAGCAAGTCTCCAGTGATTGAGAACAAATTATGTTGGATATAAATAGGTTTATATTAGACAAAATAATATTAGAAAACATTGAATCTTAACACAAAGATAAAATTATTATTAACATGATAGACCTATTTATGAAAGAGGATTTAGAACACTTCAAGAAAATGAAAAAAAATACAATAATTTCTGACCCTATTCAGTAACAATGTATTATGCCAGAGGAATGGAATCTTGTGATACCTAGTTATAACTTAAAAGGAAAAAAAAAAAAAAGAAACAAAGAATTTGGAGAGTTTGGTAGTTATGATCCACTAAGACATTGCATTATGCACCCAAATCCAGAGGTAAAACCATTGGAAAGTATCTTAGTAAAACTGTTGAAATTTGAAGCCCAATGTATCTGTGTCTCATGAGGAAGAATGCCAAGGACTACATGATTCTATTGTACTTGTTTAACTCGAAAAAAAAAAAAAAAGGCCATGTATGGAAAGGGGCTTGGGTGTTATGGTCTGGAAATAAGCTGTAAAAACTGAAAAATACAGCACTATGCTAAGGTTTGCAATGAAAAGACAGGCTAAAATATATTTTAATTCAGGTTATATGCAATAAATTTATTTCCACAACTGAAGTCAAATATGGCTTCAGTAGATGATTCACCATAAACTCTGGCTTTCAAAGAATCCTTTGAAAGCAAACAGAATCCTTTGAAGGCAGACACCATGGATAATAAATTATAACAGTCAGATTACATTACTAATAATTTTTTACTAATTAATAATAATTTGACTAATTAATAATTATTAATTTTTTTACTAATAATTTTGCAATATATAAGTATGTGATAACATGAAAGTCATCTACAAGGCCTGAGAAAGTATTTTTGTTATGCATCTAGATTATGACAAAGACAGGATTATGACAAAGACAGGAAGAGATTTTGGCCACAAATCATTTGGTAGAAGCTGTGTCCTGTCCCCTCTGCCAGGGGCTAATCCCCACGTCAACGTAATAACCATCACCTGCAGCATTGCATTTATCTCTGGGTGTCATGTCATGTTTTAAACCCAGCTTACAGTAGCATACCACACTGTTGCTCACTTATTTAGCCCCTGTATGATGGGAGAGACAATCAGGAGAATAAAAGTGAGAAAACTCATGGGCTGAGATAAAGTCGGTTTAATAACTAAAGCCAGCAAAACAAGACAAAGATGTTATTCCCCTCTTTCCAGGCAGGTGCTCAGCCATCTTCAGGAAAGCAGGGCCCCACCATGCATAATGGTGACTTGGGAAGGCAAATGTCTCGACTCCAAATCTGCCTCCCCCTCCTTGTTCCTCCCCCACCTTTCTTTGCTGAACATGATCCCATATGCTGTGCAATGTCCCTTTGGTCAGCTGGGGCCAGCTGTCCCACCCTTGTCCCCTCTCAAGTCCTTGTGCACCCCCAGCCTCCTTGCTGGCAGGGCAGTATGAGGAGCAGAAAAGGCCTTGTAAGCACCACTCAAGGGTAATGAAAACATCCCTGTGTAATCCATGTTGTTTTTAGGACAAGTGCAAAATACAGCCTCATGCTAGCCACTATGGAGAAAATTAACACTGTTTCATCCAAAACCAGCACAGCATTCTGGGCAGGGAATACTCTGTAAGACTGGGAGATAAGTATTATTATCCTGGTTTGGTGCTGTTTCATCCACATGATGTCAGGAATCAATTGCCTGTTCTTGGGACTTGTTTTTGAAAGATCTAGTGAGAGTAATCCAAAATATATCTAATGAGTTTGCTGGGAACCTCAGTAGTGTGGCACATGCAGGTTTCAGTGTTCTGACATGCTTGTTTACTCTCTTCTGTCCCAGTGCTAATTAAGAGAGCAAGTTCATCACAAAAGTGACCATTTGAACAGTTTAGAAGGCTAAAGAAATGTAAATACAATAGGTCAGTAAATACACATGACAGCATTCCCATTCAAGGTCTCTTGGTTCTGAACAGTTTAAGAAGTAAACATCATTCTTCTGGAATAAAAATATGCCAATATCTCAACACACTGAATGGTAAGTTAAGAAATAGCAAGTGACTCTGTATGCATCTGTAATAATAATGCACCCATTAATGGTTTTGTTTTAAGCATTCCATGTTAAGGGAAAAAAAAAAAATAAGCATCTAACAGTTGCTCTAAAATGTTGCATGCAGGTAGGCAAGAAGACTTCATGCACATCCTTCAAATCTTTGAGTAACATAACTGTATATTGATTTTACAGTTATAAAAGTCTGAATGAAGTAGCAGTGCATGAAACAGGATATTGCAGACCCCTTAGAGGTCAATTGGACAATTAACTGAAAAATAACTGAGTGTTAAAATAAAAGGCTGTAAAAGTTGCTGTTACTGGGTAGTCTATAGCGTAAAACAAGATTTATTAGGAATTAGACAACAAAAATTTACTATGTGGAAAAAAACCCCAAACAATCAAACCTACAGACGAGTCTCACTAGGGACAAAGAGTCTTGAGCTGACAGTGGATTTCAGACTTTAAGAGAGTATTACAAGCAATTTAGAAGAAAGTTTTTCATTTATCATTTGCAATGTAATGCTTGCAATTAAGAATCTAAGAGCTTTTGTCTGGCTCTATGTTAATTTTTTATGTTGCCTAAACTAACAATAAAACGTGAAGTATATTTGTGAAAATTACTTGGCAATGTCCTTCCAAGTCACATAAAAGCATTCTTCACGGAGCAGTAACGACTTGTTGTGATACCTCTTTTATATGTTCCACATATATTTCCCCTCTCTATCTCCTTACTGTCTTCTCAGAAATCTTCCAAATACAAACAGAATGAAATGGTAATGACATTTTATGTATTCTTTGAGAGGCAGAAATTAACCAGTTTTTTACCAGAGTATCTCAAGATCTAGAAGTACTGGGAATTATCACATGAGATACTGACATAAGGGTGATTTTTACTACTGGTTGACTGGAAAATACCTCAAAAGAAGAGGATGTGAAGCTTCTGGTGGACACATTCTTGGTTTGCTACTGAGCATTAGTCAAAAATGTGTATTTGTACTGATTGTGTTTACTGTGTAGCAGACCACATTAGCAAAATATTAGCTCTCAGATGAAGGAAAGTGATTATTCCTCTTAGCTCAGTCCTTGGAGGGCCACATCTGGAATAAACCATAAAACTTTGTCCTCTAGTGCAAGAGGGGTTAGTGGAATTTAGTGGAGGACTATTATCATCAGCAGGGAGCTGGAACCTTGGTGAGACCAAGAGAAGAAAGTTTATTTAGCCTGCAGAAATGAAAGCAAAGGAGAAACCTAATTAGTCTTCCTCTCCTAAAAGAAGATTTGTAGACAATGGACCCCTACATTTGTCTGAGGTACACAGGAATAGGACAAGAAGCAACTGACCAAAATTGCAACAAAGAGAATTCCAGCTGGCTACAAAGAAAAATCTCTTTACATGAGGGTGATAAATATACAGTAACTGCCCCAAGAGGCTTTGGAATCTCCATTCCTGAAGGTTTTCAGAAGTCATTTGAATATAACTTTGAACAGCCAAATCTCACAAAAGCTCTCTCTGCTTTGAGAGGTAGGTTGGGTTAAATGATCTCCAGAATTTCCTTCAAAATGAATTGTCCTGTGAATTCACCATTCTGATTCTGTTTCTCTATAATGTTTGCAAAAGAAGCAAAATTCATGGACAAGAGGTTCCTGTGCACTTTCACTAACCCCTTTTATTCTCATTTTTAGTATTCTGTATTTAAAATTATATTTAAATTCTTAAATTTTGAGAGGTAGACTTAATTTCCATCACATAGATACAATGGACTCAGCACCAAAAAGGCAATCTCAGACTTACTGGAAGTGTCATGGAGTAGTAGCCCACTAACAGGCAAACACCACACAATCTCTGCAGGATTTGATCTCCCTGTCAATTCAGGGAGAAACCCGGAAGCTGATGGCTTGTAACAGCAAGCAAAGACAGTGCTTAAGAAACGTGTTTCTCATTAGCTTAAACTAAAATATACTTTATTTGACACTTTAATCACTACCTCTCAATATGCTTCTCTAATTTACTACCATAACAAAAGAAGTTCCATTTTGTTTTGCGATTTGCAGATTGTTAAGATCATGGTGATTTTATTTTTTAAACCAGACATCTTATATGTTAGGATAATGTTTTCTATTCAAGAGCAATAAAATGCCATAAAATATTTTTTAGATTGCTTAAATTAGATAAAAGCCTTTAAATACTTGCAGGTTAAACTTTCTGACAAGTAGCGGAAAGAAAACATGAAGGAGGAACTGTTCCTCTTTACATCACTGACAATTGCTGTGAGTCATGAAAGGGAATTCCACCACACCATATCAAGAATTACCAATCCTAAATCCAAGCAAGTATTTCCTGAATTTCATCCTCCAAAATGTTCTTTCAGTTTTCATTTGTTTCATTTATCCAGACTGAAATCCATTTATCCATGAAATTCATCCGAAAGGTCACTGTAATACAATAACCACAAAATAGGGATTTAAAATCCACTGACTTTTTGTCATGTTAGTCTTATATGAATTCTTGAGTTACTACAAGGAAACTTGATCAGTGTGTAATCCACTAACATGTGGTTTCTGCTTCCTATGATACCAAAGTTCTTTTACTATTCTGAATGTTCTTGACATATACAAACATTTTAATACAGTGGAAATGAAGATAACCATTTTATCACTTGAATACTTTAAAATATGCAGCCTTGTGCCTTGGAAACATCAGAGTATTTCTCACATTATGTAGAAATTGTTATGTTTAAGATATACGAACAGAAGGAAAAACAGATAATTACATCAATTTTTGAATCATGATAATTGCCTGCATAATGTCTGTAACATGTGTGAATCCTCCTTGGAAGTGCTAAGAACTATTCTGATGTAAAGAATTGGATCAGCATGAAAACATGACAAAAATCAGAATTCATCTTGTTATTTATGTGGAAGTGCTGTGGACGAGTGTTGCCATGATCCTTCCTAGTTTTGTGAGTGTTCATATTAAAGCAGAAGTGTGCAGCTTCTCATACTTGTAAATGCAAACAGTGGACCATGTTCTGTAAACACTGCCCTTGTTATGAAATTCCTTCTCCATGAGAAGGGGAGGTTGAATGACAGCCTCCTGGACCAATGTGGGTGAGAGGTGGAATAACCACCCTCCAATCCATGGTCACTTTGTTACAGCTATATTATAGAGACAATAAACAAAGGGGGGAAGGTCTTCTGCTCTCCTGCCCTGCCGCTCTGAACCCAGATCTGCTGTCTCCTGACTGTCCTTATCTAGCAAGGCTTGCGGGGATAGACGAGAGTGATTGTTGTGGTTTGTTTGCCTTTGTTCTGTTATGTCAAAGGCTGCTGAGGTGATTTTTAAACTTTCTTTCAGAGGTAAGATTAGAGAACGTGGCTCTTCATCCTGCAGTGATCTCTGAGCATTTTCTCAGAGAAAAAAATGAAACTCAAAATAAAAAAGCTAAGAAAAAATTGATCTTATTTCTTACACCCTCTAGACAAATTTTAACTACTTCTTTCTAATGTTAGGTTGTATTTTGCTGTTAAAATCATAACAGTATGCTGGCAATTTAGAAATTTACTGTTTTTCATATAATTAACATATTTACCTCTGTAGCACTAACTCCACCCTGAAAGAGACAGCAATAGCTCAGCATCTATTGATTTGGTCATGATTCTACTTTAATTATGATGGAAGTTTGCTCATATAAATACAATAAAATGAGATTGTATAAAAGTAATATTTTGGATATTTTTTGGGATGAACTTTGGTCTCGGAGGTCTATTCTTCATTCTACTACTACATTTATGACATGCAGGTACCTACCACGTTTCTAGGTTTTTTCTGTAAAAAACCCATAGATTACAATGTTGATTTATTTCCAAAAATGCAAAGGAGTTAGGTCAGATTTATTATACAGAGTTTGGTTTGATTTTGCAGTTATTTTTTTAACATAATTTATTTTACAAGCATGAAACTCGTACCCAATCTCACTACCCACCTAGGAGGCATTTTTTATTATGTTGATCTTCCAAATGGACAAATTCTGATCTATAGAGATGTTAATGTTGGCATTTCCATAAGCTCATGCAGATATAGCAACCTGCTCTGAAAGGGCACAGTATATTCATGGTCCCTAAGGGTGTTTTCAAAACAACGTTTTCCAAAATACCAAATTCCTGGAGTCCTGGAGCACCTAAGAGAAGCACTGTATATTTATGAGTTTTGCAAATAATAATTACAGGGACAAGTTATGTCAGTTATAAATTAATACAATTAATCCTGCTGATGTTAAATTTTTCCTGGTGAAATAAAGTTACTGTGGAAGTTAGCCTAATGCTGAGGGTCAAAATTGCTGCTAGTGAAAATGTACAGAGAAAGACAAAGGCTTCTCCAGCTCCCCACCAGAAGAATGATGCTAATGTTACTCCCATCCCCTGTCCCTGGATCTTTGCAGCCAGGTCCTCTGGGTGACCAGCTTCTGCACAGTGGAGAGGAAAAGAGCAGGAGCCATGGTGTATTGAAAATGGACAAATAACGCAGATTTTGGGTGAGGGAGCATCATTTACAAGAATACAGGTGGGATGTGAGAGGCCAGAGAGAGGAAAGCAACACCTGTTAGGTGAGAAATTTACCAAGTGTTCCAGATTTGACAGAGTAAGTTTCTGGGCATTAAAGGAGAAATGTGTGTGCTAGGCAAGGGGAAAAAGACTGGATTTGTTTGAGGTGTTCTGGAGCCATATAAGATTCTCTTTCATAGGCCTAAGTTTATCTTCTCCTTGATTTTATTTGCCTTTACTTCTAACAAGTTGTTTCTTTGGCAAATATAAACAGCAAAGTTAACATCACTGAAGTGAACAATTAGGTTTTTTTAAGGTGCATCTGTTACTACTTAATGTCTTAAATATCATTAAAACTTTAGATGGTGAGCTCAGTGTATTGATTTCTTCTCTGAGGGTATTTTGCTAACAAAAATATCTCACACGCTGGAGGTATTTTCAATACGGAAAAAAACCCTTGTTGCTACTGAATGTCAAGGGGAAAAAATTCAAATGTAGGGTTTTTTCCTTAAAACAACTATGTAGGTCATAGTACAGATGTTGTGCAAAAACATTTGTTTACATTAATATACAAAGTTTTTTAATGTGTAGATGGTAGGAAGGCATTTTGGTTAATATTCGGCTGAATACTGTGAGTTTTTAATTTCCTCACAAGACTTAACACTTTTATATCCTCCTTCTCACTCTTGATGGAGTAAGTAGAGTTTTGGTTACTAATTCCCACATTCTTCCCTAGAAAGCCAGCTGCACTCTAAAAGCTGTGCATAAGGAAAAAAGTGACAATGATTGCACACTAGTAAATTTTTGGAACCTTCAAGATGTATTGCTTCTTAATGGTACACAAACACTCTATAAATGTTTTAGATAAATGGCTTTACCAATCTTAGGCTTTCTAATTCTGTAAGAACTTAAGGGGAACATATCCCCAAGCAGCATGGTGGAATGCCCTTCTTAAAAACAATTAAGGCCTGGTGAGTAGGTACCACAGAAAAAACAAAATTCCATCAGGTTGAAGGATAATCTAAACAATGCATGTTCTGGGAGCCATGTCTCAAAAAAAAGAGAATAGATTTACATTTTTCAGACCCCTCATGGCTTTTGAAAATTAGACTTTTAAGGCTGAGTAAATAGTTTTAAATGACTAATTTACTTACTGTATAATTACTCAATAAATAGTCATTATTTCTGCTTTCAGTACAGTTGCATGCAGGTCAGTATTTTCTTGAGAGTACTCATCATTTTAATTGATTCAACAAATTGTTTTCTATTGTTTTTTTGGGTTTTTTTCTCTGTAGCTGAACACAAAATTCTACAAATACGCCAGATGAAATCGGAAATTGGATCTACCAAGAACTTTTGGTTATTCACAAATACTATGCAGACATGTATGTGCACAGATATTTATCGGTTCTTGATTATTTTTCTTTTCTAGATGATGGTCAAGCTAATGTATTTCAAAAGCTTATGGATGAGCTAGCACTTTATCACCTAGAGGGGGAAAAGGGAACAGCGTAACATAGCAATCAGTAAGTTGTGAGATGTACTGGTTTAATACAGACTCTCTATCAAATTTCCTGACACAAGTTCACACAACTCTAATGTGACTGTGTAATTCCACAATGTAGTATGTCCTAAGATCCATCTTGGCCTCCAGACATGTCATTTATTCAAAGCCCTGTGAGGATGCAAGAAAACTCGCACAGAGAAAGGAAATCAGTCTCAAGGGTGCATCATTAAAGGAAAGAAACTGCAGACCAAAGGATGTGATTATTTCAGTTTAATTTACAATTATAGTGAAAAGCTATGTCCAGTTTTGAATACAGAGTTGAAGAGAGAAACTAATAAGTTGGCTAGAATCCAGAAGAGGATCACCAGGATGATGAGGGGGTTAGAGGACCTGACATATGAAGAATGGTGGAAGAAATTTGATTTGCTTATCATAGAGAAGAGATCTCTCAAGAGGAATCTAATTACAGCCTTTCAGTGCTTAGTAGAGAATCCAGATACACCGTCTTCACAAGGACACGCAATTGAAGGATAGGTAACAAGCAGAAGTTGTTTCGGGGGAAATTCTGTCTTGATATTTCAATAGACCTCCTCACCATGAGGACACTAAATAGGTTTTTCAAAGAAGAGATAAAATCTCCCCCATTAGATATTTTCAAAACCTCATTTTACAGGGTCCTGGATAATCTCATTTGAAGCCAGGTCTTCAAGAGAAGGTTCATCCAGAATATCTCCAGGGATTCCTTCTAAATTAGGCTTTTCCACCATTCCATGATAACATTGTGACTTAGATATGTAATATCCTGTCCAAATAAATTGCTGCTACCTTACCATTTCAATTGATCATATTACAATGAAAAGAGTGTCATTTTTGGGACAAAGGGCATATTTCTGCCTTAGTTATTATCACCCAGCACTGGAAATGATGTTAATGAAGAAAATGTGTTCACAGTTACATATACCAATTTTATGTTACTATATTTTAATTTCTAACATTCTTGCATTTCATGCTTCTGAACACCACATTCCCAGCACCATCAAACAAGAATGCAGAGAAAGCTTATTGCTGACACTTCTAAACAATTTCCTCAAGTGAACACAAAAGCTGCAAAGGGTTTAAAATGTGATTACAAAACAGTATACAACCAGGTCTAACAGATAGTTGGTTGCTGTAATATCTAGTGCTGTGTTGTGAACATTAAGAAGGCCTCCAAACAGTCTGTGACAATCCATTCATGGTTTCATAGACTTTAAGGACAGGTGGCATCAAAGGAAGCTGTTAATCGCATCTCTTTGCAAATAACTTGGCCCCGTTGAACACAGCTCTACAGTGATATAATCCTTCTGAACAGATGAAGATAACGTAAAATGCCTTTACAAATAGTTCTGTTTCATGTTTGATTTCCTACCAATGCATATCTGAAGGAAATTTGTTTAGTTTAGGCAAGGCAGGGTTATAAAATTACACAGGCGAGATTCATATCTGGCCTTTGAGCAGCTAAGCACTAACTGCCACATCAGAAAACTGCTCAAATTCACAGTGAAATGTCAGATTTGTCCCTAAGATTGGACCATTAGTAGAGGAAAATATTGAAGCCTGAAATTTGTGACACAGGCAGAGTGTAATGTTCTCCTTTCACACAACTGGAAACAGGGATAGGAGAGAGGGCTTGCCTGTCCTGGAAGAGTTGTAGTGCATCGAAAGAAGTTTCCCTCATAAAATGACATATTTGAAATCCTAGCTGGAGCAGCAGTATCATCCTAATCCCATACATCATGTCAGAGCAAATTATGTCATCATATGTGGGATTCATCTACATATGATTTCAGTAGATTTACTTCTTGCAAACTGTATTCTGGGAAAAGTTTCTCCAGACTGAGTGAAAATAAATAAGAATCGTGATATGAATTTGTCCCTAAAGATATTCCATCTAGTTCAGCTGTCTGATCACAACAGAAATGCTAGGAAACTTGAATGACTTCTGGTAATCTCTTTGGAAATACACAAATATTCCATGAATATCCCTTTTCCTTCCCAATACACACAGCTTATTTTTGCAACATTTTTCAAAACAGACATGGGACTCTGAAAGTTAGTTTGCCAACAATGGAGAGAAAATTCACTGTACAAGTAGTACATACTGGAGAAAATCTGCTCAAGATATCATCAGACCTCTTGGTTTTCCTCAGAATCACAAAGTTCTGCTGTAAAACGGGTATCTGGACTCTGATCAAAATCCCACTGCAGAAATTCAATTTGCTTTATTTTAGTCAAGTTACAAGTCCAGCTATCAAATCCAAGCCTTTGGAGGTCTGTCTGAAAATACAGTCATGCTTTGGACACACCTGCCTGTTGTAACTGAAACGATGACTTCAAGAAACAGAACGCTTCAGGGGAACCAACTTCAGAAAAAACTTTGGACAAAACTGCAGAATTTCAGTGGCTTTTCAGAATCAGAGAATATGCTGAATTGGAAGGGATCCACAACCATCATCTAATCCAACTCACATCCCTTCAGAGGACCATCCCAGGAGTCACACCATGTGCCTGAGGGCATTGTCCAAATGCTTCCTGAACTCTGTCAGGCTTCGTACTGTGACCACTGTTCTGGGAAGCCTGTTCCAGTGCTCAGCCATGCAATGGGTAAAAAACCTTTTTCTAATATCCAACCTAAATCTTCTCTGACACAGCTTCATTCTGTTCCCTCTGGTCCTGTCACTGGTCACCACAGAGAACAGATCAGTGCCTGCCCCTCCTCTTCCCCTCATGAGAAAGTTGCAGGCTGCAATGAGGTCTCCCCTCAGTCTCGTCCAGGCTGAACAGACCAAATGACCTCAGCTGCTCCTCATTTGGCTTCCTCTCAAGGCCCCTCATCATCCTCATGGCCCCCCTCCAAAAGCTTAGTATCTTTCTTATGAAAGTGACCAAAACTGTGCACAATATTCACGGCAGAAGACCAAAGATCAGATATTGTATTTCACTGAGGAATTAACATATAAAAGGTTTCCCACTTTCCACTTGGACCATTCTTTCAAGTTTCTGCAAGAATTTCTATGAGAGAAACAGGGAACAGAAAAAAAACCCCTAAATGTTGGTCATTTCAGAGGTGATAATTCTAATTAAAAATGTCTTTAGCTAGCAGCCAATTTATAAAGCTGTTGAAGGGGTACTGCACAAGGAGAAACTGCCCTCTGATATTCCTTCAAGTCCTTCATTCCTGAGAGTGTGTAAGTCTCCCTCCAGTTTCTCCAGAGCTTACTTAAAAGACCTGTAGTTATTAGGGTGTTATCAGGGATTTATCAGCTTCACATTAATTCTCATTCACTTCCAAATCCCACCTTTGCCAGGTGTTGCCAGGAGCTGACACTGGAACTGTAGACAGGTGGCAGTGGCAGCTTCTGTCTGTACCCACACCAGGCACCTGTTGGCATGGCCACAAACATCAAGGTCCTATTCAGCTGTTGCCAAAAATCAAGAGCCACACTTAGGGAACAAAGTAAATTAGATTTAAAAAATCCAAGTTAAAAATATTCAGCCAGACATTCATCTTAATGGATCTAACTTTTTCTTATCAGAGCATGCAGGCCAGCAGCTTCATTTTTGGTTTCAGATGAAGATTGTTAGACAATCAAAACCAAAAACTTTTGTGGTTTTAAAAGAGCATCACATAAAAAGACCTAGAACAGGGCAAAAAAGGCTGTCAACCTTAGTGTAGTTAAAGCAGTTACTTAGTCCAAGTGCTTAAAACAGAATAATTTCTAAGTAGCTGCTTGAACTTAGGCTTATAGGTGGTAAAGTCAGCTATTCTCTGCTCTGATCTAGTACAACCACTCCATTTCATAAGACAGTATAAAATTTAAAGTCCTTTATCCCAGTTTTCATCTTGATATCTTAGTGAACTAAATATATTTTTGTTTAAAATAAAGCCTCTTTTATTATATTGTGACTATCTGGTTTCTAGAGATATTTATAATTGAATTACCAATTATCTGATTTGGTATGCTTAGCTTCTTTTTGCTCTCATTTACCTGTCAGCTGTAATGCTCATGAGGCATCTTATACTTCAATATTTTGCATTTCATGGACACATACAGTTATTGTTTAAGGAGAGTCTAAATAGCACAATAAAGAAATGTATATCAGAAACATATTATATTTACAATGTGTTATCATAAGGTATGGTATGGTAAGGTTCATTACAAGTTTTCTTTTAAATTTTATAGAGTTATTAAAAAAACCCACCTCTCATTCATTTTTTGGTTATCTGCATAGCAAATACCTCCTGAACATATCAGTTAAGATTTATCCTAACTGTAAAGCCATTGAGGTCAGCGGAGTTTTACCCAAGATTCATTTATTCCATTCAAAGTTGTTATTTAGAGTGTAGTTCAAGGTTGCTATGGTTATATGAGACAGTAGTGTTTCGAATAAAATTACTTATTATCTATGAAAGGTTTTTCCATGTGCTCAAACTAGAGGAAAATAATCAGTTTGTTCTCTTTATTAATAGATCAAGTTCCAGGACCTCTTTCAGTTTAAGACCTTTTGGTTTAACATATACCTCTTCCATTTAGTATATTTTTACATGCAAATAAACCTTGAGGAAGATAGTTTAAGTAGGTTTCCATGATGCTGCCTTAGATAAAATTCTTCTTAACTTTTATGGCTAAGAATTCAGAATTGCCTTTGACTGCCTATATCTTTCTGTTTCTTTTGGACAGTTATCATATTTTAATTTTGCTGACTCCTGCAGAGCTGAACTCTTTTATTGTTTCTCACATAGATAAATTAAACAATAATGAATAGTAAATGGTAACACATTGTCTGCCTGATTTATTAAAGTCTCAGGTTTTTTGTTCCCAATGACATAAGGTGCTTTTGCACAGAAAGACGTGTAACTTGGCCTGGTTAGTTATGGGGTAATACATGAACTCATTTGTTACTAATTTGAATCTCAGGAGCCAGTTCAGAGAGCTATGGTAACACAATTATTGCATCATGAATAACATCAAATTCCTTCACAGTACATTGAAACCAGTATCACTTAATGTTTTCTCAGAGCAGGCACTGTTCTGAGTAGATAGATTTCAGATGGTTAAGAAGGGATGAAGGAGCCAAATTCTACAGGAGGATAAATAAGCAGAATGAAGCATGTGTTGAATACTCTCATTCGAGGAATCCAAGAGAGAGAATGTCTTGGGCTGAAAGGGACTTTAATGAACATCCAGTTTCAACCCCCTTGCCATAGGCAGGGGTACCTTCCACTAGACCAGGTTACTCAGAACCCTGTCCTACCTGGTGCCAAACACTTCTAGGGACAGGACATCCACAGCTTCTCTGGGCAACCAGTTCCAGTGCCTCACTATCCTTACAGTAAAAAATTTCTCCCTAATAGCTATATTTCAATCTACCTTCTTTCAGCTTGAAATCATTATCCTTTGTCCTGTCACTGCATGTCCTTGTCAAAAATCTGCTTTCCTGTAAGACCCGTTTAGGTACTGGAAGGTGCTATAAGGTTACCCCAAAGCCTTCTTTTCTCCAGGTTGAACAGCCCTAACTCTCTCAGCCTTTCCTCACAGAAGAGGTGCTCCAGCCCTCTGATCATCTTCATGGTTTTCCTTTGGACTCACTTCAGCAGGCCCATCTCCTTCCTGTGCTGAAGGCTCCAGAGCCAGACAGTGTTCAGGTGGGGTAGATCCTGCCTCAGCCTGCTGCCAGAGTTCAGATGCAGCCCAGGATACAGATCACTTTCTGCATTGTAAGCACACATTGTCAGCTCATGCCCAGCCTTTCATCCACCTGCTACCCTAAGTTCATCTCCTCAGGCCTGCTCTCATATTTGGGATTGCCCCTATCCAGGTGCAGCATCTGACACTTGGCTTTCTCAAGTTTCTACAGGTCCCTCTGGATGGCATTACATTCTTCAGGTGTCTCAACTGCATCACTCAGCTTGGTGTCATGTTCAAATTTACTGAGGGTACACTCAATCCCTTCATCTAGGTAATTAATAAATACATTAAGTAGCACTTTTTTCCAATATGAACCCCTGAGGCACTTGAATTATCTCTGATGTCCACTGGAAATCTGAGCCATTGACCACCACCCTCTGGATGTGACCATCCCACCAATTCCTTATCCACCAAACCACCCATCCATCTCTTTCCAGTTCAGAGAGAAAAGTGTTGTGAGGGACCATGTCAAAGGCCTTACAGAAGCCTGGATAGATGCCAACTGTAGCCATTCTCTTGTCCACTGATGTAGTCTGTCCATAATAGAAGGCCACTGGTTTGGTCAGGCAAGACTTCCCCCTGGTGAAGCTGTGCTGGCTATCCCAAATCATCTCCTTGTCCTTCATGTGTCTCAGCACAGCTTCTAGGGGGATCTGTCCCATTATATTCCCAGGCACAGAGATGTAGCCAACACACTGATTATTTCAAGAGTCCTTGTTTCTACTCTTTTTAGAGATGGGTGCAATATTTTTCCTTTTCCCAATCTCCACTCAATCATTATGGACTGTCAAATATCATGGAAAACGGCTTGCAACTGCATCAGAAAATTCCCTCAGGATTATGAGATGTATCACACCCAGTCTCATAGATCTATGTATATTCAGGTTCCTAAGGTGGTAAAGAAACACTACATATTTCAGTCTTGGAGACTAATCCAGATGTGAGGTACTGGTCTTGCAAGAAAAGATGAAAAAGATGTACAAAGATGTAAAAAAAGATGGTATACTTGTGAAATTTCATAAAAATGAAGTACCCTTCTGGGGTACTTGAATGGAAGCAGTAAAACCAGTAAAAAGATCTCTGTTCAAAAAGACTCAAAAAATTGCTGAAAATTATACTGTTCATATACATATACTACCATTTACAGGGAAAATAGACAAGACACTAGCTCCTCTTCCACAGTAGAGAGATAATTGATTACTAGACAATATATAATAATACATTATAATCACACAAGATAATTATAACAATTATAATAAGACAATATATATTTAAATATACCTCAAAACCAGCGCTGTTTTCATAGTCATTTCCTCTGTTTTATTTCTCCCTCCATGCTAGCGAAGTGCTCTTACAAACCCGCTGTTCTTTCTTCTTTCCCTAAAACTTTGGTATCTTCAATGGAGCAAAACCAAGACAATGTGAGTTATCTGCTTAGGTCTCTCTGAACATGCTCCAGAGCTGTAGCAGCAGGTCATCATTTAAGGGGCCTGTTCTTTGAAGACCTGGTAGCAACCCATTGTGTCTTGCAAGCATGCAGTGATGTTAAGGAGGTGCAGTGATGTAGAGTTTGTTCCTTTCTTTCTCTTTCCTGTCTGGAAGTCAGGCAGCAACTCAGGATGAAAAAGTGACATTTAAGGCACAATAAATTTCCCTACCCTACATATCTTGAATGGAGATGGAGAATGACTAAGAAATTACCTTTGCCTTGCTTTCACATTTTAGCTAGCACAGGCAGTGTGGTCTCGCTGGCAGCTGGGGATGCAGGCTGAGTAATGCATGGCTCTGGCAAAGGGTCACATCAGAGTAAAAGCAGGAAAAATTGCAGTTCTTGGAAGACAAAATTTCTCTCCAGCCTATGCCAAGGCAGTTCAGCTATGTGCCACCCAAAGGCTTGTGACAAAGCCACTTTAACCTGTGCAATTAGCTGTGCTGACAGCAAGCTCAGCTGAAAGCCTTGGCTCGTGCTTGATAGGGTTAGCTTAAGTACAGACACAACAAAAATTAAAAAGCTGCCTTGGCTGTGTAAACTGATAGCCTGAGACTTCTGCAGAAATCAAGGACTTTCCAGTACAGGTAGCCTAATATATTCTCTCTTCTCTTGTGCTACATTATAATCTGCCAGATGTGTGATTACATTGAATCACTTTCAGTTGTACTTAGAGCCCTTGTTATACTTTTCTTTCCCTTCTAAAAGTTTGTCTGGTCACAAATTTAATAAAAAATGTGTTCTTTAAAATAGAATTGAGTGAATATTAAATGCTTATTCCTGGAAAATATGGTTGGTCATTAAATATGACAGTCCTTGCTTATGTGGTAAATGCTGTCAGTGCCAAGAATCCTTTGGCAGTTTCTGCCAGCTACAGGTCCATTATTTTAATTGCCTTTAACCTATAATCAATATTTGTTGCTTTCAATACAACTAGATGCATAGCTAAGCGATATGGAAGAGAAATATATAGTCTATTGCACCTTATATTCTGCTTTAATCTGTATGAGATGCAGCAAAATGCATCATCACAATAATCTTTCCATCATCAAAACTATTCCAGCTTCTTAGGCAATATGTCAAAGAGGAAACCAAATATCTGTCTCTTACTCCAAAAAACTTGATGTGCATTTTTAGGTCAAAGTCTGTTGCATCAGTGTAAATTTATAATAATTAATCAGTAGCTAGTGGAATTTAAGCTATTTGAAAATAATGATGGAATACTGCACATGGACTGGATTTCTTTCATTAACTGTTTTAAAACTATGCCTGTCCATAACAGAGGTTCCAGAAGAGTTACTGAAACCTGAAACCTGTATAAAAGTAGCTTTTCTCTATTCTGGGGATCAACTCTGAGATGCTGTGTCTGACAAGTGGGCAAAATGAAAGACTGGAGAATACCATGCATTTAGAGAATGGCACACCTTGTGGGAGTCATTCTTAGCACATCAAAGAAACTACACCTTCAATTATATAATTTTGTATTTCTGATGGCTATTTCTTTTTCTTCTCTTTTTTTTTTTTCTTTTTAATAAATAAAGGAAATACAAATTAACATGGAAAATAGGTAGGCAGTTTAGATCCAAAAAATAGGATAGTCTTTGTACTAGTTATATTTGAAAGATATGACTTGATAGTTTGAATTATTAACCCATCATTAGCCAAACATAACTTCCATTACTGCTATAAAGATTATATCTAAATATGACATTTAGATCAGGCCCATTCATCTCCTGAATTGTGATCTGTGAATCCCTTTTCAACAACTCTTAGCTCAGTTCATCAGAGCATGGTGCTAAGGGTGCTAATAACACCAAAGTTGTGGGTTCAATCCCTGTATGGGTTATTTACATGAGTTGGACTCCATGACCCTTGTGTGTCCCCTCCACCTCAGAATATCCTCTGAATCTCTAAGCTCTTGCTACTGAAAGGAAATAGATGTTGGTAAAGTCTCAACTTCAACGCAATTAGAAGAAGCAATCCAACTGACTTCATTGGGGACAGAATTTCATCCTTAGATCCAGACTGTTTCTTCAGAGAAACTGCATAAGCAATGCATAATTTAGACTAGTTTTGTGCATAGAACACTGTAAAGGCACAGCACATTTCTCAGTGCTCAACTGCATCTAGGAAAAGAGGCTAGTTAGGTAAGTAAATACATAAAACTCTTTAGATGGCAGAAAGAGAAAAGACAGATCAAGGACACAAAAGCACAGACAGAAAAGATTGGTTTGTGTTCATTTCACTTCCATTAATAAGGAATAACTATTACTAGGTTGCCTTCTTTAAATTCCTCAAAAGTAAGCATAACCTTTTTTCATGCTTTATGTACATTATGAGCTTGCAAGCACACACAGTCAGCTTCCTCCTGCTTGCTCTCCAGCCTGGCACAGGTATCTCTGCTCTCAGCTGACACAATATTGCTGTTTGGCCAGCTGGCAGAGAACATTTCTACATGGGACCACAGCCTCTCAAGGGACCCTGAGCCCATCTTTAAACTGTGGCTGCACTAGTGAGCCAACTCAATAATTTATGCTTATTAATAATGCATCTCAATGAATCATTGCTCCTTTAAATTTTAAAAGAGTTGGTTTAGCATTTTTAATGTTTATGTGCCATCGATGAATGATTCTCTTATTTATTCCAGCTACAGACATACTGGATTATAATAACAAAGATGCTGGCTCCTAGTGGAGAAGAACAAGGTTCTGAGGGGAGGTCAGACTGGAAATTAGCTAGAAGAAAAGAGGGTGGAATAGAGCTCCATATAATCATTATAAAAGCTGGAATTTGCAAATGAAAGGAGATACTTCCTCTGTTGATACCAATCCCCCATGCCAATATCAGCGCAGTTCTCAAACTATGAAGAGCTAAGATATTTGTAAAACAAAGAAATTAGATCTGTTATAACATTATGCCAAAGGTAATGACAATAATACATCTGGTCAACAGCTGGCTGAACCACAACACTTCTGAACTCTCTTTACAAGCACCACGTGAGTTACAAAGCCATTATACCTACAGGAACACACCATAGGACACTGAGTCATGTATTTTAAACAGTGCAACTCATAAATTAGCCATATGACAATCCAAAGCTCTTAGCTGCTGTACCATAGCTAATACAAACTGTTGCTTCCTCTGAGGTAATAGTGCTTTTAAATTCTACCCCTTGGTGACAATTTTGGGATCCAGTAAAACAATCTTTTGCACAAGCCCAGTGCATGAAAACGAAGGAGCAAGCCATTTGTAGAGCAGACACATAAGCTGAAAATGTCACATATAGAAAACTCACAGTAGCTTAATTGTGGAGCCAACTACCCTGTAATTAAAGTTTCTGGAAAGAAATATGTACGTCCCAGAATTATGTCTCAGCAGTTCTGGACAAAGACAGACAAACTTAAAAATGCACCCTGTTTGAAATGCACCCTGTCTGTTTTACCTATTAGGAAAATAAATCCTGATTTTCCAGAAGTATAACTGATTATTAAAGATATGAAGGATCACAGGCAAATATTGGACTATATGCCAAGGACAGCTTGTGCAAATACTTCAGGCAGACTTTATACCTAGTAGAGCTGCTTTTAGCAATGGAACTACAGATTGCAACTTTCTACATCAGCCCAAAAGCCTATATATAATGATTTCTAGTAATTTTTGCAAGTCCAGCATTTTATTGTCTCTCTATCACAGTTCCTCAATTAAAGCTTGTCCTCCAGTTCTGTAGCATTCAACCAGCATCCAGACAATCTCTAAATCATAAAAAGCATCCTTTCCAAAATGCTGTAAGACTGAGTCCTGGAAGAAAGTGACAGCACAGTAATCTTTGTGCTCATAAACCCCAAGTGTGACAGAGTAGCTCTCACACTAAGCTATTTCTCTCCTGCCTTACTCTACTGAGACACATGTCTGAAGAACAATCATGACTCCTATATTCTAAAATTTGTTCTCCTTCTTTGGGCCAACGTTTTAGTTCAAGGTTTACCCATTTTCTTAGATTTAGTACGGAAAGAAAAAAAAAATTAACCTTTGTTCAGCTAGGCAGAGTTCAGTATTTACCATATTGATGCATTTTTCTCTTCAGGTTAAACTTTTTTTATTAAAACCCCCCACAAACTATTAAAAAAATAAATTAAAAAAAAAAAAAAGCCCCAACAACAACAAAGAAAAATCCACCAAACAAATAAACCTATAAAAAAAATCTTGCTTAGAATGTTTCTATTACCTGACAAAACCTAAGTCCTTACTGTTACCTTATAATGTTTATCTTCAGAAAACTGCTCAAATGCTCTTTTACCTATCAATATTCTTTTAGAATTGTTTAAGCCTGGTCTAAGCAACACTTTCTAATTATCTAAGTAGATCTTTCTGAATGTGTGAGCCTGCACCTCTGTCCTGTTGCTTTTATAATCCTTTAAGAGCACAATCTGTGATGGTGCAGTAAATCTGTGGGGAGAAAAGGATTCAGAAAAGGCTCTTGGCCAGACAACATGACTTCCAGCTGAGACCCACAGCTTCTCTTTGGGAGTCTGATAGCAGCTTTTGGAGACACAGAATATATTTGATGGTAGGCTTTTATTTGTATGCAACTATTAAAGTTATTTTAAAACAATTATTTTATATATTTGAATATATGACCAAAGAGCTTTTTTGTTATTCCCCAGTAATAATGACAACTGTTCTACTCAGTGCACTGATCTCAGTGAAGCAAGGGATTGTAAATCAGTTTAGAGGCTGAATGGATATCAGAAACCACAGAATTCCAATTCAGCTAATTACTAAATCACAATAGATCTTGAACTTTGAATTAAATTAAGGTTGTGTTATCTAATAAGTATTCAGATTATTATATATTTATAAGCTGCAAATACATCATCAGTTATATCTTGCTGAGTCCTGGGCGAACAAAACAGAAGTGTAGGTTTTATTGATAAGTACCAATAAAAGCTGAAAATTTAATAAAGTATTACTTGCTCCATAAAGAAGAGAGATGTAGACAAACAGGATTTAGTCTGAATCACAATAGAGACCATATATAAGATACCTTATGAACTAAATAGAAAGAAAATCTACATTAGGTTGGAAAACTTGTGTCCTTTGTGTTAATAAAACTTGTGTCTATTGTGTTAATCCAGCACCATTTCAGACAGCTAAATGCTGAGCCCCAAGCTAAATGGGGACCACTTATGTGTTCTACATTGACTGAGAATCAGTTTCTGATGTCAGGTTCAGGTGTCTGCTAGACAAATGTCTGTGCCTTAGTCATTTGCAGACAGAGGTATTTCAGAGGCAGCAAGGAAAGGTACAAACTCTGCCCAAGTGTATTACAATAGCATGCATTTGAAAACATCAAAGTTGTAAAACAAAAACATGTATTTAATGAAAGGTAAAAAATGGAAACAAAAATACTATAGCATGATGTTACACAAAGCCTGGTATGTGGGAAAAGTAAGTTCCTCCTGGCTACATGAAAATTGTCCTCAGGTTCTGTCACTGGGTGCACAGAATGTCAGGCTGCTCCATGTAAGGAATGAGTACCCTACAGCCCTACAGCATTTCGGCTCCTCCAACTACCCTGAATCTTAATCTCATTTATATGCTATCTTGCTCTCCTAAAAACAAGTTTAACAGTTCCAGCAGCTACACAAACCAGGACACTTTCATAAAGTGAAATTAAAAANAAAAAAAAAAAAAAAAAAAAAAGTAGTCTAGTGCAATGATTAGATTAGTCACATTATTTCTTTGGAAGCTCTGAAACCCTCATACATGTACCACACTGCTAGAGGGTGGAATCCTACCGATGTGCTAGAGGGCAGAATGATAATGTGTAACACCTTGGACATTTTTCTTTCTTTGAAGGCCAAACATTCTTCATTTCAGTTAAAAAATGAACTCTATAGGATTTTTCAAAAGACTAAAGACCCTTATATAATCTTCCTGGGATCTTTCCAATTTCCTCTTGTTTTTTGTTCTGATACATGTACATCAGTCCTGAATCCACTGGGCTTTGTGTACTTTAGGTAAAACTGATCTGAGTCAAGCAAGCAGTGTATTTGTATTCTTCAGCCATATTCTGGATGTTATGGTAGTTAAATCATCTGTTATTGATATTCATGCACTCAGGTTTTTTATGGCCCCAAAAGAATTTATTTACATTACAATGACTGCTGTAATAAGTATCCAGCCCAAAAGACCAAATGTCTCATGGCTGTATCTTGCATATAGAATATAATTTCAGTATGGATTTTCTATAACATGTCCATTCATTAACAGTAAATTACAATACAGTGCCTATATAAAAGATGTTGAATATCCCACAAATACATTTTTATTACTGTTGTTATACTGAATGTTCAATGAATTTAGAAATATAGAACCTTTTAAGTGTCAGCAGATGTCTTTGATCAGTGTTTATCCTTTTTGGTACAATTTAATGAGAGATCATATGTTAATATGCAGCTGGAGAAAACTACCTTTCAGACACAACAAGCCTGACAAGAGTTTCCAGCTGCCATTGCATATACCAGACCTGTAATTACCAATCACCACAGAATAAATTTTAAAAAGCAAGCCACTTAAACTAGAATACATGCAAAGTGACTGTAGGCTTAACACAACGAGATGAATCTGTTCTTTTTTAATTGCAACTGATATGCTCTTTTTAGTCTGCTACTAACCAAAGCTATTCCCCTCAGTTTGTGCTCAATCTTTTCAGCAATACATCTCAAAAGAATCCCTCTGTGTCCCAAATATATAATTTTTAAAACTCCCTCCTGATCCTCCATATGGACAATAAAATATCACTCTCTTAAAAAGTTTGCAAAGACTTTCCAAAATCAATTAGTCCTTCATTATCTCAATTAAGTAAGGACTCTGATGAGTCTCCCTGAAGGAATGTTTTTGCAATTCTGATTTCTGTGCATGGGATGTTGATTGATTCTGAGTGGTTGCAGATAATTTCTTATGTTGTCAGTTTGAATCACTGGAGTCTAGTGTGATGACAAGATGATTTTTTGCCTTTTCTATATATACATTTTATGTAGTTTTTATGTACCCTCAGTACTTTTAACATGCATATTTGTAATTCCTTAAGTCAGATAACTTAACACAGTCTTAGTATTCTGTTAGGCCAGGAGACCAAACATCCTAGAGGCCTCATGGCTGAAGGCCAGAAAGCCCTACGCTATCTTAAAATACAAAGGTCTTCTCTAAAATGCATCCTGAAAACTAAAGATTTGGCCCACCCAGGGGAGAGTTCCTTGGGATGGGAAGATATCATGCTATTCATTCAAGCCTCTCATTGAGGCATCTTTGTTAGATATGCTAATTTGTAAGGTCTATAAAATTGAATAGACAATCTATCGTGTGTGTTCATTTTGGCACATTCCACCTCGGCGAAGTGACACTCCATAAAGATCTTCATTAAAACACAGAGGTAAAAACCCTTTATCCCTTACCTGGGTCTGGTTCTTAATTTTTAAGACCAGGAAAGGGCATCAAGTGCCATACTGTACTTGGGAGAAGACTTATGGCATTATCTTTGGACTGTACCTATACCAACCAAACTCTATAAATGACATATTGGGTTTTATAAGCT
Source organism: Cisticola juncidis (assembly GCA_013400215.1). Classification (NCBI taxonomy): domain Eukaryota; kingdom Metazoa; phylum Chordata; class Aves; order Passeriformes; family Cisticolidae; genus Cisticola; species Cisticola juncidis. The sequence continues at coordinate 2,031,621 of VXBR01009111.1, read as the reverse complement.
GTAGTAAGTTATTAATATGCACATACTCAAATAGACTGCAAAAATCAAATTTTTGCCAATAATTAAGAAAAAGTTTCTCTCTAAAGAACAATTAGTCAATTCAGAGAACAAAACATTTTGCATACTAGGCCCTCGAGATTCCTGCAATACCTGAAGCCCACTTGTGAGCCACTATATTGCACTCCAACTCCTCTTTTTCCCTATTTATTGTGTGTATTTTTACCTTTGAAGTGAAGGTGTGTGTCTGTGTTAGTCATGAATATCTGTGTTATATTTGATTTTTTTCTTAGATACCGTTTCCTGTGAATTGACATCATTTTTATTCTTTGATGTCTGGAGTCACTTGATAAATAGCATACTTAGGAAATGTTAGCACCCAAGAACGCTACCTATTTTCTCAAATTTCCTGCTGCATTTTCAGTTGGTTGTTTGTAAGGATCAGTGTTATATCATTCAATGTGTAATATTTCTTTATCTACTTTGGGCCAGTATTAAAACAATTCACACAGTAATGAGCCACACTGGGTATCATTTTCTCGGGCAAGTATCCACTGTCAAAATGGCTCTTTTGCTGCTTTATCCAGTTTGATGGCAAAGAACTTCAACAGAATGATTTCTTTAAGACTAACCTGAGTAAAACAGATATCTTTCACTCCTGGGAGTAAAATTTGTATGATTTGTTGCCTCCATTTTCCATCTTTGAAGTCTTTTACTACCAAGTGGGCTGATTTTATAAAGAAGGAAAGGATTTTGGATGGTTCATAATGTTTTCCAAATACTCTGATTCTCGTTAGAAGCAAAATCAGAACAGGAGATCTGAGTCTGTGAGGAAAAAAATCTTGAAAAATCTAGGCAGGTTGTTGAATCCCACATGAGACATTAATTATTTTCTGCAAAGATCTGTTCTGAGTAAAGAACAGACCTTGGCAGTGAAGAGAAACACACATCTGGATAACTATCTTTTGTAAAACAAACAAATTTTCTTTTAATAAATATAATTGGATAATGATTTAATATTTAAGGAAGGACGGAAGGGAGGAAGGAAGGGGAGGGCGGGAGGGAGGGCAGGGGGAAGGAAAGGAAGGAAGGAAGGAAGGAAGGAAGGAAGGAAGGAAGGAAGGAAGGGTGTGAATGCTGCTCAAGAACTTTGATACCAACTTATAGCAAGTAGTAGTTTTTTGAAAGGTAAAGGGCAAGAATTAATTAAGACATATTCCAATGACAGAGATGAAAATACTGAAACCCTTTATCAGTGACACCCTAAGTACTACAAGTTTAATTTTTTCCCATACTAGCTTGAACTGCATTGTGATGCACTTGGATATTGAACACCAAACATGACTTTTCCTGGTACTGGAAGTGACAACAGAAGGACATACCAGTATATATTCAAGTGTCACTGGAACTGATAGTCAAAGGAACTAGAAGTATATGTACACAATCATTTTAGATGACTGATTTTCAACTCTGTGTTAGATGGACTCTTCTAGACAGTCAATGAAAAGTCACTTTATCTTCTGAGACAATTTTGCAATAGTAGGGTTCATTTTTTTATTGGAAAATATTTAAAGGTATATAAGTAATATTTTAAAAACCCTAGAAAGAAGTGCTTTAATTTTTTTCTCTCCCTGGGAACAAAAAAAATGCAATCTCTGGGGGCACTTCAAGGAAAAAAAAATAAAGATCAAATTAAAGAAGAAAAAAGTTGGAGTGCAAAATCAGCAAGCTAAGTTTTAGAAATAACTCTGAAGATTGTGAAAAAGGGACTTAGAGCATCACTGTCAGGTAGAAAAAGAAAACAAATGTCACAGGTAAGGCTGAAGATGAGTTTCTTTTCTTCGATCTTCACTAGAAAGATTAATTTTGACCAGAATTTTAAAAATTAATTTTAATGAAGAGGTAGACATTCAAGCCAGAAGAAGGGAAGAACAAGTTAAATAACATTCAAATAAGATCAATGTGTTCAAGTTAACAAGGCTTTACAAAATCCATCTGAGAACTAGCCAAAGCAATTTCTGAGCCATAGATAATTATATTTAAAAATTTGTGGAAGACCAGTAAGGTCCCAAATGAGTAGATTTAATGTAGAATCTATCCTTTAAAAGGTAAAATGAAAACTCAGAGAATTATAAATGAGTCAACATAATTTTTGTCCACTGAAATATTTTTGAAAAAATATTTACAATCAGACATCTAGAAGACAGCATGGCAATACAAAAAGCTAACACAGTTTTGAAACAACAGACTTATCCAAATTCCTTCCCTGACGGGGAAAATAGACTAGTGTGTAGAGAGAAACATGACTTAGCATGTCTAATGATTTAGTATGGCTTTTGTTACACAGTATTTTCCTGTAATATTTTCCTAATCAAGAGAAGAATTTTGGGTTAGGTGTTATTGCCATTGGAACAGAGCTGGTTGGAAGATTACTATTTAAAGGGTTGTTGATATTTCACTATCATATTATGGACACGTCAAATAATTCTACAGGAATTTATCCAGAACCTAACTACTTCCAGGAGCAAAGGACACCATATTCAGTAATGGAAGAGGAACTGGGCTATACGCTTGCAAAATATGCAGTTGTTGTAGAAATGTGGAAGACTGCAAAAATGTTCTAAGAATGCCAGAGGATTTTAACACACTAGAGTCTGATAGTGACAAAATTTTTATTGAGGTAAATGACATCATGGAAGGGGAATAGAATGGACAGTGCATTCACCCAACCAAGCAATAGTGCTGCAGGACATGATCTGAAGTGTTCTCATGATTCTGTCAGGAAAAAAAAAAGACAGCTGATCAGACAATTGAGCGATGTGGCCAGTTATTGTGAGATAAGCACTGTGGGATTCACTAGGGATGTATTGTGTGATTCTTGTACTTTATTGCATCCTTGGAAGAATGCAATAAAATACAAGAATCACTTACTCTGCACTAGTGCTATTTCAGATAGAATTTTGAGTTTAGTTTTCATTACCTCAGTCTATAACAAAAATAATGAAATAAAGGAGAGTCTGAATAAGAGGGAGAATGCTAAAACACTTCATAAATGTGGCATATTGGAAAGCTGTCGATAGGATTGAGTGCATTTCATCTAGACAAAAAGATCCATCAGTTCTACACAAATAATGAAAATTTATTACTAACAGGATAGTAATCAATCTCTGTCCATAAAAGATGAACAATAAGAAAACTGCTCAATAAAGTAACGGCAACCAAGAATGAAGTTGCATTTGGTAAAAATCTTTCAAAAAGTAACTCTGGAAGTGGCTGTCTAGGTATATTGGGCAACATCTACATGAACTCTTACTCTTTGTGACCTAAAATCAGTAAACATCTGGAAGAATTGGGTTCCCAGTTCTCCAGAACAAGCAGAATGGAGTGTGATTCATTCAGTCAGAGAAAAAAGGAGTCTGGACCTAGGTGGTCCTTTGTGAGTTCCCCTGTAAAAAGCATTTGAAAAGCACACAAACAGTTTTTGGATCTTCTTTGATGTAAATATTCTCCACTGAGGTTCTTAGAAAGTGAAATTGTGTTGACTCAATTAATCGGTCTCCTGTTTATAGAGACCTAAGTGGTTTCCAAAGTATTGAGTATGATCTTGCTTTGCTTTGTAAATAGACAAAAATCTATTACAGTTGGTTTTCTGTCTGTTTATTTTCCCTCATTAGATGAGTTTCACTCTGAATGCTTCATAATTCATCAAAGGTGAATTTTTGTCTACTGCAAATATGTCACTATCAGCGTGACACAAAAAGCAAATACAGTTCATATAGTTCACTCCCAATCAACATAATCAGGATAACCTTCAAAACAAGGAAAATTGTGACAATTTTACTCCAATTTTTCTCAAACTGTTTACAATATCAAATGCCAGTTTCTGATGGGCAGTTAGCTATTGTTGCCAGGACTTAATTTTCCTGGGAATTCTTTTGAGTGTTTTGAATCAGATGCTGAAAGCACACAATTTTAAATACAGCAAGGTACATCCTAAGTAGTTTCTTTTTCCTACATTGCACTGTGAACTGGCCAGGACAGCAGCTGAATCTTTCCAGTGGAGTCATAATAAGAGAGCTGCGAAGAAATTCTAAGCATATAATAGGGTGGAAGGGAAGCAGGGACTGACTGAGAGTGGTGCTGATACAGAAGCCATGATGTATATTAAATGCATGTACAAATGTATATTTCTGTCTCTTTTAAATTCCACAAGAAGCGCTAGCTTGAAACAATTGCAGTTATGAAGATTTTTCTTAATCTAAGCAGTAGCTGGTCAGTGCACACAGCTGAAAAAAATGTACAGTGGAGAGAAGAAAAAGTTTTGGAAGTAAATTTTGTGCAAGGGATAAGAAAACCAGAAATTATCTAGGGAACAGAGTTGAAAGTTGTTTCACTCAATTTATACTGGCACAAACTGTAAAGCTATCAAATAATAAGTACTTCCATTTATTAATTCTGAGTTAGATTTGATATTGCATCAAGTGTTGTAGGAAGCACTGTTCCTAAAAGCCTGCACAGAATCTGCCAAATTTCCTTCCGTCCCCCTCCTAAAAAAGGGCAATGAAATCTCACTTCTTGACATCTTTCCCAAGACCCCAGGAAATCTCTGAGACAGTTACCCAATACTTATGTCCATCTCCAGTTTCAATGAGTTACCTCAAAAGAGGTAGTGAATTTCTGAATGGAGTTTGCAGTTGTTATCCTTCCTCCAGCAGAATAGGCATTAGGAAGCCTGCTTAGTTGGAAAGCAGTTATTTCCTGCTAATGATTATTGCACATGCTCCTGTTTCAACAGTGCAAGATCACCCATTTCTGACAAGTAAACTTAAATGTCAATGTGTAATTTCCTATGCTAAGCTCTTGCCTGAGCACAATTCTTCATACCCCAAACCTGATGAAGAAACAAGGAGGATCTGTGCAAACTGCCAGCAGAGCCCTGCAGCTGTTCTTGTCTGATTATTCTGCTTTGGCATCAGCCCATTGTTACAAATTTCCAGCCTCCTGTGATGGGCAGTCCACTGTGCAGATCTGGCTGTTCTTGAGTGGGCAGTCTGAGCAGAACATGACCAACTACAGCTTACATTGTTCTCAAAATCTATGGAAGTCAGGCTGTGCCTGATTTATTCTGGATGCTACTGTATTTCAAGACACGTTATAACAGTTTTTCCAGCAGAAATACAGCACATCCCTAATGAATGCCACATGTGAATGAATCCCTAATGTGCTTATCTCACAATAACTGGGCACACTGCTCAGTTATCTGATCAGCAAACCCCAAGTACATCAGTTAATTCTGAAGAAAAGAGATCCAAAATAAAGAGAAATATAGTCTGTCTTCTTAGCTCTATGGAAAGATAGTCCACTTGAATGATAGTTTTAATTAAATTACATGAGTTTAATGAGACAGGACAGTTTCAGGGAAGAAAAAGCATTATCTGAAGCTTTTAAAATGCTGTCATTCCTTTTTTTTCCTGAAGAATGTCTTTAGTTTTGCTACATCCTAAAGCAACCTAGTTTCTAAAGCCATCAATCTGATAAGTTGTTGTTTTTTTTTTTGCCATTGATTATATGACATTTGACAGAAGCAGGTTGTAATCAAATCATTAATGTAAATGAAGAACAAGTTTGGCTTTTAACTTTAAAAATTAAAATCTGGAAGCAATTACATAGCATGTCTCTCTGAACACTATATTACTGTTAATTACTGTTAATATTCTTTCCTGCGAACAGTTGTGTTTTACAAATGTTTTATGACAAACTTAAAATAAAAAATAAGGAACCAATTATAGGGTGAAAAAATGTTTGTTAAAGTTTTGATTCCAAAAAGCAAACAATTAGGAGATGTTGGTTTGTTTGTGTTTTATTTTTGCACAGGTTAGAATTGTTGAGAAGAAAATTAACAAAATGGACAAAAGCCATGAAAATGACTAAGGGGCCTAGAACATTTTTCATAGGTGGAGAGGCAGGGAGATCTGGAACTGTTCAGGATGAAGAAGAGAAGGATTTGGGGAACTTATCAATGTGTACACATATCTGATTGCAAGGAATGCAGAGTGAGCCAATAGTGTCCAGGGACAAGACTAAGGGCAATAGCACCAGTTTAGAACACATGAAAGTCCATCTGAACACAAGGAAGAAAAGTCATTGTGAGGGTGTAAAATGTTCACAGTAAAAACTGCTGGAATTGGTTGCCCAGAGAGCTTGTGGAGTCTATTCATGAGGATATTCAAATCCAACTGGATGTGGCCCTGAGTAGCCTGCATTAGGTGTCCCTGCTTGAGCAGTGACAAGTTGTACCACAACATCTCAAGACATTTCTTCCAGTCTAAAGAGTTCTGTGATTCTGTGATTCAAGCACAAGTCATAAAAACTGCACAAAAAGGGATTCATGGCTGTTCCCTGGGAAGACTGGATAACTGCTGCAGAAGACACACTACTCACATACTACACAGTGACAAGGAAATGATTAAACAGAAATATCAGGGTCAAGGAAGAGAAGTAATTGCTTCAACGTTCTTGAGGAATCTGGCAGTTCTAAAAGTATGGGCATTTCCAAAGATAGGAGCAAATAAAAACTGTTTCAGTCAAGTCAAAAAATGTGCTTTAGAAACATAGAATCATTAATGTTAGAAAAGACCTCCAAGATCATGAAGTACAACCATTGATGGAATACCACCACACTCACTAAACTGTATGACAAACTGCCACATCTACTCATTCTTTGAACACTTCCATGGATGGTGACTCTATCGCTTCCCTGGGAAGGCTGTTCCAATGCTTAACCACTCTTTCAATGGAAAGAATTTTTTCCCTGATATCCAATTTGAACCTCCCCAGTGCAACTTAAGGCCATTTTTCTTTGTTCTGTTGCTAGTTGCCAGGGAGCAGATTGTCTTTATAGTACAACACCCATAGATCTTACCTGTAAGAGTTCATCTAATGTTAAGGAATGAAAAATTATTAATATTTCATTACCTCAAATTTTGAAAGATTTTCATCTGAGTGCAGAAACCTTCTTATTTTAAAGTCAATGGCAGGGAAATATTTCCGGCCTACCTGCAAGCAGAAAGAGTAAAACTCATACAATATTCACTAATATTTAATATTGGTATGTCTTCTGCATAAAATTGATATATTTGCAGTTTGCATGCTATTGGTTAGCTTTATAGATCATCCAATTAAGAGAGAGAGAAAATACTGCATTGTGCAATCATGCGCTAGCTGAGCTAAAGACAGGTCACTAACAATCAAAACAGGAAGAATTATATTAATGAGAAAGACTGCAGTAGTTTTAAAACAAAAATTGATTCAAGTTTAGAAAACTTTTTATAGATGTTTTATATGCTGGCCAAAAAGGACTTTCTCTGACCTTACCATTACACAGAGATAAAAATAAAATCAGATGAATGAAAGTAATAATGCAGAGGAAATTTGTGCTGAAGCACAAATGAACATATTTAAAGAACAAGAGATTAGTAAATTCTCTTGATAAATTCAAGGTTTTATGGATTTCAAACTTAAAATATTCCACTCCACTGAGAATCTTCTACTAAAAAATTTACTTTTTTTTTTTTTTTTTCTAATAGGCTAGCAATGTTTATCACACTGAAGTCATGAAAAGAGTATGGAAAATGAATGAGGAAATTTAACAAAGAAAATGGTTCTGCTGGCAGGGACAAAAAGACAATTAAATTTGCTATATCAGACTAACGAGGATGCTCATGTGAAAACACAGAGAACTTAAAGCAAATAAAGGAAATGGAGAGAGAAAAGGTTGGGAACATATGCTGGCTCTACAGATAAGATTTTTTTTTTCTCCTGGTAGTTTGCACTGCCTGTTTGCCCTTCCTTTCACTGTAATAGAATTATATATTTGGGAATATCTTCAAAGTCAAGGGCAATAATAAGGCTTCAGAGGCATGGAGAATATGTCTGGTAAAGAGTTTAGTATATGCTACAATTGTTCTCTCCATTAGACTTTTATTTAATCATGAGAACTGATGTTATCTCTGTAAAGGTAAGCAGATTCCGTCTTACAGCAGAAATATTAACCAGAAAACAGTGCCCATTTTAATTTTAACAGTGCCTCAGTTTCTTCCCCATCTTTCTCGCTGTCTGATTGCCCATGTGGAAAAGCAGTATTTTGTAAAATGCCTACATATTATATTTTAACTTACAAGTGCCCAACTTTATGGACTTTTGGCATGGGGCTGTAGGCTTTGTTTGTATTTTGGATGTATTGTAGCAAAGTAGGATGATGTTTGCCAACAGTACAAACATGACACTTGTCAAAGGAACTAATTTTAAGTAGGATAAATGGAAGCTGGCCTAATAACAGTAAAGAAAGTGTAGGATATATACAGAGAAAATTTTTCTCACTGTGTGAACCAAAAAATATGTGGACAGGGCAGGATATTCATAGATTAGTACTTGACATTTTTTATCTGTTGAAATTCAGAACAGCTGATCAAAATTTGCATTTAATAAACTGAGTAGATAATAGTTTTATTTTATCCTTTCATGATTTCTTTGAAGATAGAGACTGATGAGACAAGTTAGATGTTCACATACCCTCTCTGCTGCTACAGCACTGCAGTGTGTGATGTGCTGCAGGTACTTTCTCCCATACCTGGGCTTGATATGAATCTTGATATGGGCTTGATATGGGCTTTGCAAGGGACAGATTCATGGAAATTCCAATTTTGAGCAGAACTTCAAGAACATAAGATGAAAGATGGACACGTGCTGAAGTAATGAGAAGGGCTCATGTTAACATACATCATGTCACAGTGGGACAGGGTCTCCCTGGTGACAAACAGTTGCAGGGTGGCAGGGCAGGGCCAAGTAGCCCTTTCCATTCCACTGCTCCAGCCAAGGTGTAGGACCACCAGGGAGCAGCCCCAGCCTCAGGGATCAGGCACCTCCCTGTGGACAGGGTTGTGACAGCGCTGGCCTGGGTTGTCAGTCCATGTGGAGAGCTAGAAGCTTGAAATTACCTGAAGCTGTCACTGTCTGAATTATAAAGTGCCTTTAATTACAGAAACATTTTTATCTATTAACTGATAAATAATTATAATCATGCTATTGATTGATTTTTTTCCTGAAATTATTGTATGAGGTAAATCAAAACTGGATGGGACAAATAGAAGAGAAAATTACTTCTTGGAAAGCTTCCTTTCTGCCAAAAATCTATCTGCTGTTGTGGTAAACATTCATTAGCAGACATTGGCTTAATAAAATGCTTAATATACATGCTGCAGAAATAATTTCTTGGTAAAAAATAAACTGAGGTAAAGAACCCAATTCTAGTGAATATGACATTTTCCCATCTATATTTATATATAATGTCCTACACTGGCTGATCAATGCTCCTGGATGTAATTTCACCAATGAAAAAAGAAAAAAATAAATAGGAAAAATAGCTCAAAAATAGGATTGCTAGATTGAAAGAAAGTAGACTTAGACTAGATTAAAGGAAGGCCGTCTGTACTCTGAGGGTGGTGAGACACTGGAGCAGATTTCCCAGAAAAGCTGTGGATGTTTCATCCATGGAAGTACTCAAGGCCAGATTGGAAGAGCCTTGGAACAACCTGGTCTAATGGAAGATACCTGTTCCCAAGGCTTTGGGTCTCAGTATGAAATAATCATAAAGCTCTCTTCCAACTCAAACCATTCCAAGATTTTCAGCTGCTGTTTCTTCTGTGGAGGAAGGAAAAGCAGAACAGCAAATCTATGTTTTATAAATATATATATATTTATATACTCTCAATATATATAAATATATATTGAAAACTTAAAAAAAAATATAAAGCAGATGCTTTTCTAAGCCAAAACTTTATGTTCTTGTAAGATCTATTATGTTTGTTTAACATTCATCTTGGTTTTGTTTGTTCTCCTTGTTCAAATGTATGTTATGATATCTCTCAGTAACTCCAGTAAAATATCAGACCTTTATTATTTTAGGTTATATAAAGACTATTGGAAAAGAGCACATATCTTGAGATAAAAGAGCTTAGAAACTTCACTCTAGGGCCTTGTTTACATAAGAAAGTTAGTTTCAGTACAAATTGATATGTATCAGCTTTACCTCACTAATCTGTTTTATACTCACATTCAGATAGAATTTTCCAGCTTTATCTTGACTTTCAATTTCTACTTAAAAAAAAAAAATCCATACTCTTGCTTTAAAATCAGTAATTCACTGTAGATTGGATTGCTGCATCTCTACAGAGAGTGGAAACAAGGAGAGGAAGCTTGGGAGGAATACAGAAAAGCTGTCTGAGCAGCCAGGAATCAGGTGAGGAAAGCTGAAGCCCTGACAGAATTGCATCTGGCCAGGGATGTCAAAAAAAGCCACTATAGATATGTCTGTAATAAAATAAAGACTTGGGAAAGTGTGGAATCTCCCCAGAAGGAAGCAGGAGACCATGTTACCCAGGATATGGAGAAGGTTGGGGTACTCAAAGACTTTTTTGACTTTCATCTGCAAGGGGATGGACTTTGAGCAGCCTGATCTAGTAGAAGCTGTCCCTGCCCATGGCTAGGGGTTGGAAATAAATTATCTTTAAGGTTCCTTCCAAGCCAAACCATTCTATTTTCAATAAACACTTCAAAACTTTTCTCACCCTATTCACAATTCAAATTGTTAATTTCTTGTTCTCTCATGTTTTATTTTTATCCTGATAGTGAAACTCTATCTTGCTTATGTGCACAGTAAGCTCAATGATCTTAAAGGTCTTTTCCAACCTAAATCATTCCATGGTTCTATGATCTACTTGTGACTCTAACTTGATAGCAAGTTTATAGATTCTGTGTTTGCTCCTGTTTATTAACAGGATAATAAACTGTATATTATGTTTTTATGTGCAGCCTTATCAAGAAATCCTGGAATATCTTGCCTTGTAAGACAGAGCAACTGTGGTTTCATCTTACCTCTTGCCATTGAATTGTTCACATCTATTTCTATTAGATAAATGAAGGAGTGTCACGGTGCCGCTGGAGACCTCAGAGTCTCTGTCCACCCAGCTAACCCAGGCACCGGGGGCAGTGACGAGGGACAGCCTGCAAGCAGCGCAAGCAAGGCTGTCTCCTGGTGGGGGCTCTTGGATCTGAAGGGTCCTAGCTGCAGATGTCGTGTTGTGACTGAGACGGAGGCAGAAGAAAGAAGGAGTCAGTTGTGAAAAGCAAGAGGGGTTTATTGAGCAAAGCCCCTCAGCCCACAACTGGCCGAGGGAAACCGCGCGTCACAGGGTTCTATACAGAGCATGAGAAGGGAGGGTTAACAACAAATAAACAACAAATAAAAGGAATCGCCAGGGGAGTTACAGAGGCGGGGAGACAGGGTAAGGACCAACCAGGCATGGGTAGGAGGGGATTTCCAAAGGTGGGAAGAATGATCGACAAATAACTGACTTACATAACAGGAGCAGATGTCTGCATAATAATTAGGGGGGTAGGGTACATATAACCGAACTAATACAGCAAAAATCTTAAAACATAAAATAAACCAATTTAACACACTACCACAAAGAAGAAAAGTATTTCCTGGGATACATGAAGGTACAGCCATGAGAGAATTTTAAAAGCAAACAGCAGCCTTTCAGTCACACTTCCATCATATAAAAAATGTAAAATGCTCTGAAAAACTCTAAAATCTTTCCTATATATCACCACAGTGCATGCCTGCACATGCAACAGCACCCAGTGAACAAGATGAAATTGCCCTGTAAGGTCAAAGTCTCCTCAATACACTGCCCATACATCTGAAGGAGCAGCTTTGGATCTGTCATGAAACCAGAGGGACAGGAATGTCACATCATTCAATAAGACACCTTATATTGCTTCTCAGAATGTGGAATAAGGAAATCTTTGTCCACAGTAATAGCTTTGGAGAGATGTGTTTGGTAAATACTAAGATATTACATTGGATGGCAGAATTACCCACCCCTGTGTAATAAGCCTTTTAGACCTTTGCTGGCTGAATACCAGATATAACACACTGTAGATGCAGATATCTGACAGGCTGATAATTTTTCACCATCTATAGGTGATTAGCTATTGACTATTAGCTTTCAAATAATGATGCGTACACATTTCTGAATACAGATGAAAACCTGTCTGATCAACACAAACTCTGCAGTTCAAAAAGTGAGTTCAATAACTGGCTGCTGAAATAAACAGCTTTAAGAACTTTAGTTATCTCTGGTCATCCCAAGTGTGCAGCAATCCCCTGATCCATGCAGCTGAGAAAGGAATTTCAAGGGAAAGCAGATGAAGATGCCCAGTACACCTTTTTTTTTTTTTTTTTTCTGTGCCTGTGCATTCACTACAGTAAGGAACTTTATTTTGTTTCTAAAGCACATAACTTGAACAATTGCCAAAACACCTGGAATTTTCATTTCATAGTATTTACCATCAGGATAATAGTGCTCAGCTGTGCATCCAGTCTTACACCAGTATGAAGATGTTTCCAAACAACAAAAATTGCAAATAGTGTTGCAACAAGGCAACTATAAATTTGTATCAGAAGGAATGATGAGACTGACTCCATTGTCTCAAATTGCAGCCTATTCCACAATATTTCCTATAATCCAGGATGATAAAGAGCTGCTAAATCCCCACTCCCTAGCAACAGAGCATTGATCCCAGATACTTGCTGAGAACATGGTGCCTTGATTGTGAATTAAAATCAATCAGAAAAAAACCCCACAACTTTGAGCAACACGTTTCAGAAAATAAACTGCTTAAATCCCAATACAGCAAACACTGTTGAAATATAATATATTAAAGAAAAAAAAAAAAAAAACCAACAACAACAAAAAAAAAAAAAAAAAAAAAAAAAAAAAAAAAAAAAAAAAAAAATTTTCTTTTTGTCAAAAAAAAAAAAAACTTTTCCTTGTGTGCTCAAGAATGATATATAAGACAGACTGCTGGGGCAGAGGAAGCAGATACAATTGCCTCAATGGTTGGAGGGTGAGGTAGCCTAAACCATAAAGCTCAGAAGCAAATATTCTCTTCCACCTTACATTTCTTTAATTTCTGCCACACACTACAGTTGACATGACTAAGGTGGAATTTAAATGAGAAGATGGTAGTTCTAAACATTTTCATCAAAAGGGTTGTATCCATTTGGATAGATTTTGAAGTACAAGATGCTAATTTAAATGTTTAAGGTTATAAATTGTTTCAGATGCAGTGACATGGAGAACAGTCACCTTGCTATACTGTTCAGAATTGACAACAAAGATGAGTGCAGTATCTAAATCCCTGTGGAAGAAAGGGAGCTACTGGCATGTTTACCATCTTGCATTCATGAGCTGCCATGCCCATTCCCTTTACTATAATGATAAATAATTATTATAAGGTTTATTGGAGGTAAAATGCATCCGCAATATTCTAAGTGTCTATAAACTGAGGAGAAAAATTCTTATGTGCCCTGAAAAGCTTATAGGGTGTGCTGTTTGTGACAGGAAAGATTCATATTGGCAAGGTAATAAAGTGATGGTTTGCCGTGTTTTGGGGAAGACAGCTTCTTTATGAGCCTCCAACAAGCATTTACATACAGAGAAACTCAAACCTAGGAGCACAGCCCAAGAAAATTATTCTCTGGAGAAGGATGGAGCTAGTAAGAAAATTAATATGCTAGAATAGTAGAAGGCTTCTGGTTTAATATGCAGAGGTTTGCCACTGTGGAAATAGGTGAAGTTCCTCTCATTTATCTAGTCTACTTTGTGAAGTATGTTGTTAGAAAACGACTACAGAGAAGTCAGCATCATGTCCCTTCCCCTCCCCATTCCTTTCAGGTATCAGGAATGTCAGAGAAAACCTCCTAGACAGAGCACCTGCTGAGACTAGCATATCTCTGGTCCTTGTATGGGGCTTACATACAGGAATTTTTGTATTCTTTCCCTCCCCCAAGTCCTTCCACTGCAGAAATTTGATTGCCAGGGACAGTCCTAAACTTAATTGTAAAGCTTGTTATTTTAAGTTTTATATAACTTGGCAGTTTTTCCTGAATCTTGTCAGTTCTCTTTTTGAGTATTTACATATGGACCTAATAAATGCTATAGATAGCTGGGACTGGATCTAAAACTATATGCCCTGTAGTTGGAATCCACAGCATGCCACAGAAAGCCACATGTGGTGCAAGAAAACACACCTCATTTCTCTTCATACATTTTCTTCTCTAAAATATAGTCTCCTTGGATTTAAAAAAATAAATAATATATTGTTTTAATTCTAATATCAGATCATTCATAGAAAATGTCAACTTTTGTATCAACTTACTTAGTCAATATATCCAACATTAAAAAAAAATTCAGCTCAGTTTGTTTGGAACATGTTGCTAATAACATCAAGGTTGTGGGTTAAATCATTGTATAGGTCATTTATTTAAGAATTGGACTCAATGGAAGTCCTTCCCAAATCAGAGCATTCTGTGAACCCATGAATTTTACCTAACTTATGTAGGAGAAAACTTTCTTATAGCAGAGATACAATTTCAGCATAATGAATGACTTGCAGAAGTACACTCAGTCACACCCTGAAGTCTAGAAAGTGTTTCTCTTTAGAAATTTTACCTGCTGTCTTCAAGATATCTAAAATGAAGCAAATTCAGACAGTATTTAAGAAATAAAATATATTTTACTTAAAGCCACAGAATCAAGAATAAAGAGTGTATATTCATTATCCCAAAGCATGCCTATTTGTTCTATTGCTGCTTAGGAAATCTACAGACTTTTTTTCATTCACTCATTCTGCAATGCTGTCAACTAACATGAAGAAAATTATTCTTTTTTGTCATTATCCACATGAAGACAAAAACTCCTTGGATCGCAAAAAAAATCTATTATCTTTTTAAAAATATTTCAACATGAGATTTTGCCTTCAAATGTTCTTTTTGAACATCATGCATGTCCAGCACAACAATTCTAGACACACATGCAAATGCAGTGGAATGTTCAAGGATAAGAAATGGAACTAATAGAACTCTACACTCTTTATAGGATAACAAAATACAATTTGATTGGACAAGAGTGTAAGCAGCTCATGACAGTGATGTGAATAATTAGATCTACAACTATATGCTACTGAAGTATTTTCCTCACAAGTACTTTGTACTTCAGAGGTAAAGTAGCCTGGACTAAAAATTCTTTATAGTTCCAGTACCAAGCTAGGAGTTGTGTTAATAGTTCAGAGACATGCTGTTTCACTATTACTGTGTATTTCTTAGGTTTTCCTTTTATTCTGGTTTTAAACAGCTTACCTACTCCAGATCTTATTCTAAAGTCATATTCCCAAACACGCTTAATAAAAATTTTTGCACCAATACAGATTTTTTTCTTTCTGTTTATAGCTGAATTACATTTTAATATTAACCTTGATTCCAAGTTATCCATTTTCTCTACCTGCTCATATACTGGTTGTCAGTATATGAGATCAAAAATGGAATGGAGGTTTTTTATACATTAGTCATGAGTTATGTTATTCATTTAAATTCCTAGTCAGGAAAAGATTTATTTTGAAACTACACTATCAACTTAGGTTAAAATTTCTCAATTTCTTCCTTGAGGGTATTCAGTTTTTTATTTCAGTGCTTACTGAGTTAAATGAAATACGGTAAAACCTTAACTTGAAAGAAGGACAGTAAATCAAGCACTGCTACATATCTAACAGTTGTACCACAGAAAAAGAAAGAGGAAAAAATTTCAAGAATAAAATCCCAAAGTCTGTGTCTACATTTTTTTTCCATGTCCAATTTTTTTTAAAGACCTAAGCTAACAGCTTACAGGTAAATCAATCATACACATAATTTTTGGCCCATATACCTTTTAACCTGTGCAAGACTTGAACAGTAAAGAGAAAAGGACATAGATCTAGGAAAGTCTGACTATGTCAATTTTGTTTTCATTCTCTTTGGAGGCCCTGTGGTGTTCTGCACTATATGCAGATCTATGCATATTCTTTCTGGGTTTCAACTGTTTTATTACACATCAATTGAAATTAAATATTCTCTTTGACAAGGGAACCACTTTGCTTATCCCAGCAATCTCAAAGTTGGGAAAAAAAAACATTTCACTGTCATTAAAAGAGATTTCCACAGAGCAAGATGTATTTAATTTCACTCTCTAGCCTCTGGGCTGGAGACATCTTGCTTCAAAGTTATGACATTTATTATGTTGACGATATAGCTAAGTCAGGGATCCTGAAGACTCAGTTGGTAGAGAAAAGCAGGACAGAACACAAAAAGATGCATAAGCAAAGCCATCCTGGCTACTGTATTGCAAAGTCCTAAGGTCCCTGGGACGCTTTTGGGTCTGATACAAATGACAGTAACCTAAACCATCCCTGGGCATGGTAAGGACTTAGCACAGACTAGAGGCTGTTCCCAGTAAGTAGTTTACATGAAGCTGGGATGTTTTAGAAGTGGGTTGGCATTTCAGACACAGCTCCAGGACACTTGGCCTCCATGCCAGAGATGACATCCTGGTCCTATTTACTTTCCTATTACAGACACAACTCTCATATTCATTAGCTATGCCCACTTGTATGACCATAGTTGTTCTGTGGTATGTCCTAACTTGGAAAGAGTAACAGCACTCAATAAAGATGTAGAATAGTAAAGACTTTTCTATTATGGACTAACATAATTCTTTTTCTATAAAAATAAAAGTGGCATAGCTGTGTCCTTATTTGTTAATTTAATTTCTTTGGAATAAATTTTCAGGTGTACATCTATCTGGTCCCCTAACTTTCTAAAAAAGTCACATTTTTCTCAGATTTAGCCAAGTATACCTTTTAAAACTGGCTAGTAATGTCTGTTAGTAATATTTAGGTCACTTCTCCTTAATTCCACAAAGTTTCTGTTTTCTGAAATTTAGATATATCAAGTCAGATTAAAAAATATCAATAATAATAGTAATAGCTGTACTGGAAACAAACAAAATCACCCATGAAAACTCAAAACAATACAATGAATCAAACTAACATGGCAATTGGAAAATATTTGCCAAAATACCTCTTCTGGACTGAAGATGCTTAAGCTTGAGCTGCAGAAAGCTCTTTCCTCAGTAATGAGAAACCATTACCATAGAGCTGGAGACTCTTAGCATTTCTTGTTCCAGACCTGAAAAAACTTGATTTCACACCAAACAGCTGTCTCTGCATGAGAATCAAATGTGGCAAAGACAGTTAGGAAAGAAAGGTTCCAAAATGTTCAATATGAAAAATGTTTCTTTCTACACTTAGTGAACATCCAGCTGTCATGCTGAACAGATAACAGTTGTTTTCCCATGGAGGTTGATTTATAGAATAGGAATGAATGACCATTCATTTTGCTCATTGAAAGGACATATTTTCCCCCAAGACAGTTATTCCTTTGTATGATCATGTTCAACTCATGAGGAAAGAGGAAAATTATTAGTCTGAATCCTGCCATAAAATTACAGCTTGAGGCAAAATGTAATGGTGTCCATCTCACTAATTATAAATTTGATGTTTTTTCTTTTGCACGGATGAAAAAAATCCGAAGAAGAATTAATTTGCAAAGTGCACACTTGCTGCTTGACAGTGGACAAAATCTTTTCAGTACATTAGGTAGGGAGTTTCAAATGTTGTATTTCAGTCCAGCAAGGAACCTTAGAAGGTTATCTCTTATAAGGTTATATCTCTTGTTCCTCCCACTGCTTACATCTGTGATAACAACACATGGCAGGCAGAAGGTTGGTGTAGCCTAATACTCAAGGATCCCTCTAATGTAAGGAAATTGCCAAGGGGAGAGGTGAAGAGGATGGATAGACCTGAATCAGCTCCTTCTTTTTCATCCTGTTTCTCCAGCTGAAATATCCTGAAAAGTAAGGCAAAATCTGGCAGGTTTTGCCTTACTGATCTACAGCTTTTGAAACATATTGTACTGCCAGACATCACTGGGACAGTCTTTGAGGCTAATCAAACTTGTGTTGTGAGTCATACCTCTACAAAAAGACGGCATTATACCACATCTATCTCCTTCCCAGCTGTCTGAAGTTCAAATGTAATTTAATTTTGTAGTGGTAGAAAAGGAGCTCGTTCCATTTCTCCAAATCAGAAAGTCTGTCTAGTACTAATCTTTAATCATATAAAAATGCATGCATTCAGACAACATATAGGCATGGAACAGCACTCCCAAACTAATAAAATATTTTCCTCTGCAAAAGAATGGAAGATACTGAAGGGAACAGTCATAAACACTCCATTTGCAGCATGTGAAAGAAAAGGGGAAGGCTTCACTTGTGGGTAAGCCAAAATAAAAGTATAGAGTAAGTTCAAAGGTTTAGAATAGGATGATGGAGGATATTTGTAAATTGTCTCTTATCTCAAAATAACCAACCTTCTGTGGTATACATGCCAGCCACTTTCCTGGCTGAGTCTGCTCTTCACATTGTAATCCTTTTTCTGTGACTCAGGATTCTTCTGTTCCTGTATTCCAGGATTTTTCATAGAATCATAGAATATCTTGGCTTAGAAGGGACCTAAACACCATCTGGTTTCAAACCTTGTCTATGGGCAGGGACACCTTTCACTAGTTGGGTTACTCAGAGCTCCATCTAGCCTGGTCTAAAACACTCCCAGAGGTGGGGCACCTACCACTTCTCTGGGCAACCTGGTGCTGTGCCTCACCCCCTTTACAGTAAAGATTTCTTTTCTACTATCTAATCTAAATCTACTTTCAGTTTGAAGCTATTTCCCTTTATTCTGTCACTCTATGCCCTTGAAAAAAAGTTTCTCTCCATTTTTCTTGTAGGATCCCTTCAGGTACTGTAAGGCTTCAACTGGGTGATCCTAAAATTTCTCTTCTCGAGTTTGAACAATTCCAATTCTCTCAGCCTTTGCCTGCAGAGAAAGTGCTTCATCACTCTCTCTTGGTGATCCTTCTCTGGTCTTGTTCTCTCNTTTCTACTATCTAATCTAAATCTACTTTCAGTTTGAAGCTATTTCCCTTTATTCTGTCACTATATGCCCTTGAAAAANGGGCAGGGACACCTTTCACTAGTTGGGTTACTCAGAGCTCCATCTAGCCTGGTCTAAAACACTCCCAGAGGTGGGGCACCTACCACTTCTCTGGGCAACCTGGTGCTGTGCCTCACCCCCTTTACAGTAAAGATTTCTTTTCTACTATCTAATCTAAATCTACTTTCAGTTTGAAGCTATTTCCCTTTATTCTGTCACTATATGCCCTTGAAAAAAAGTTTCTCTCCATTTTTCTTGTAGGATCCCTTCAGGTACTGTAAGGCTTCAACTGGGTGATCCTAAAATTTCTCTTCTCGAGTTTGAACAATTCCAATTCTCTCAGCCTTTGCCTGCAGAGAAAGTGCTTCATCACTCTCTCTTGGTGATCCTTCTCTGGTCTTGTTCTCTCTCTTCCTATGCTGGGGACCCCAGACCCGGATGCAGTACTCAAGGTGGGGTTCATGAGAGGAGGCTGGAGAGACAGAATCCCCTCTCTCACCCTTCTGGCCACACTGCAGTCTGGTTTTATGGGCTGTGAGGGCACACTGCCAGCTGGTGTTCAGCCTCTCATCCACCAGCACACCCACGTCCTTCTTGGCAGGACTGCTCTCAATCTGTTCATCCCTAGCCTGTGTTGATACTGAGGAATGACCCAAGGCAGGTGCAGCACTTTTCACCTGGTCTTGTTAAACCTCATGAGATTCCTGTGGGGCCACTTCTTGAGCTTGGCCAGGCCCCTCTGGTTGACATTCTCTCCTTTAGGCGTGTCAGCCACACCACTCAGCTTGGTGTCAATGGCAAATTCACTGAGGCTGCCCTCAATCCCTAGGTCTATGTCATAAATGAAGATATAAAATAGCAGTGGTCACCATATGGACCCCTGAGGGATCCTGCTTTTCTATCAGCAATGCTTTGCTCCACCTTTCCCCTAGTCCCACAGTTACTGATGATGGTGCTGTCTGTCGAATACGAATAGAAGAAAAACTAGACACGCTGCTTCCTTGCAACTGGGTTTGTTTTTTTTTTTCCTTTTGAGCTGGCACTGTTCTTAGCCAAGGAATCTTCCTCCACATCCTCACTTATACCTCTAGTCTGTGATCAATCTTTGTCATCTTTGAATCTCTTGTTGGAATAAGTTTTCTTCTCTGTTTTTTCTCTACCAGGATTTGACGAAATATTACACAGTTACAAAGTATTCTCTTTTGAAATCTTCTGGGTTCTCTCCATGTCAACTGACATGGCCAGCACCTGACTGTGTTGTCAGTGAGTATTTGCAACACAGGTGTTTACACCTGAGACACTCACTTTCAGGTTTTCCAGAATTTCCACCCAACAGGATGTGGGTTATCTCTGCCAAAAGAAGACACCTACATTTTGTCACATGAATCATACCCTAAACTCCACTGACTGTGCTAACAAAAATTCTGTTGACTGTGATGGAAGCCTTTAAAACTAGCTCAGGTGTAGGAGCCTGTGTTATCATCCTGAAAGTCAGCTGTGAGAATTGCCAAAGTCAGAATTGCTCCTTTTTTCCCCCCACCCATTATAACAGACAGCTTTTTAATCAAGCAAGAACTCTTTCAGGATTGATGTTGGACTTTCCCAGGCTGACAGCTTGTGCTGAAGGCAATGTAAAATGAAGGCAACTTTAATATAGCTGTGATACTATTTCCCTTGCCTGTCCATCCTCAAAACAGTGAAATGCAAGTCATTCATTCAACATAACTACTTTTTTTTTTTTTTAAAGTATGTGAGTCGTGAACCCCGGTAGCCCAATTTGACAAAAGTCATTGCTTTTTTCTTTTTTGTATTTGATGTTTCCATCTGGCAGATGACTCCCCTATGACAGACACCATAAATGATCTACAGTAGGTACCCACCCTCAAGGTGGTAACCTCATGATTCTCCACACTGGACTACTCCTGCCCTGCTTCATCACTCAGTACCATGTAACAAGTTGACATGGTTATCCCCCAAAGGTAATTTTTGGAAACCTTTCTCCTAGGCTGAAATCACTCGCCATTTTTTCATAAATATTGCATAGGTCAGGTTTTCACTCCACACTTAATGTGTCTTACTAAACTATATTTTCTGGCTTCACCATGTAAATTTAATTTTTTATTAAGTTGGGTCACTGGCTGAAGAAAATTTTTTTTTCAAGGCAAACACTTATTCTACTTTTTCTAACTACACAGAGAATAATCAAATAACATTTCCCATAATTGCTAAAAGCTTTGTTTCTATGTTTTTTTCATCTGCCTCATTTTGATATCCTGTAACAAGAAGTCTGTGTATCTGTGTGTCTTGTGAAAAAAATGAAAACAAGATGGAAATATTCAAAAACATAATGAACAAATGAATACAGGAAGCAGTAGGGCATTTATAGAATGTCAGAGGTCTAGATATTCCTAGGGCAGTTATGTGTCTAAAAGTCTTCAACCACTTTGGTCATTAACTAAAATGCTTCACCATGGATCTGGTAAGCATGGGAATAACCCTCATCTCTTATGTGGAGTCTTACCTTTAAATAGATAAAACCTTTTCTTCTTAATTAAAAAGAAATGTACCAGCAAGGAAGAGAAAAGACATCAGAACAACAACTGACAGCAGCAAGAGAGGGCTGAAAGCCCTCCAAAGCTCCCCTCCAAAAGAGAGAGCAGTGGCTGGAGCAGCGTGGAGCTGAGTGATGCAGGAGTGCACAGCAGTGCAAGGAGCCTGCAACACAACACAGCCTGAAGAACCAGCTAACAATGCTGGTGACCACCTCAATAAACACTGATGTCAAACACACAGCAGCAAGGCCTGCAGAGGAGCTGGGAGGTTTTGATATGTTGAAATACATATACCTGCTCTAGAGGAAATTTCAGACTGAGTTAATTGAAAGCTACTAATCTACAGTGAGAGGAAATAGGAAGAAATTGAAAATAGAAGTAGAGGAATAAAGTAAAATGTTTGGCCAACAGAAGAGAGAACAAAATATAGGGTAACCTAGTACACCAGAGTATTTAAACATATGCTTAAATTTTAATGTGTGGGTAATCCCATTGACTTCAACATATGCTTAAATGATTTGCTGGATCAGGGCCTTAATGTGTATTTGAATTAAACCGTAACATGATGATTTAGAAGTGAGCTCATTTCAGGTTTCACTGACTGAAGAGAGTTCAGCTCAACTGAAATTTGGAGTAGAGATTTTTAATGAATGCCTTGTTACTTCAGAAAGCAATTAGGCTGTCATTCAATAATGGCATTTTTCTCTCTAAAACAATTTTCCTCATTCCAGATTATTTTGTTTCCAACAAAGCTTGCAGGACACCACGCTGCTGGTGCATAATTACAGCTAACTCCTACACACACATACACACATACAAACACACATGTAGCTCATTTCCATCAGCGTCTAGATTCTTATCAAGAAGGGTTGGAAGCTTCTGTAACAATGCATACCTCTGCTTGGTACTCTGTATTATGATGTATGCAATATACTAACAGAGTTAAAGAAGACTGGACAGGGTAAAACCACCTAGAAATAGAACTAAAATTTATACAACTGTAACAAACTGCTTCATAAGATTTAAGATTGTGGCTTGTCCACTGTTTGGGGCATACTGATTGTCAAAATTCAGGGTAGTGTGGTTCACCAGATGGAATTGGTGGCATTAGCTAGACAATTTTGGCTGCAATATTTTTACTGATCTCTTTCCTTTTTGCCAGTAATTTGTTGCTGAAAGCAACTAGCTGTTTCAGCTGCATCTGGGAGCAAACCCAGAGTTAATACTAAAGCTGTAAGAAGACCAACAAAAATAACCAGCTGAAATTCATCTATGGAAAGCTGGAGATATCATATGTGTTTTTATGATGCACTGTTCAGTCTTAAGCATGCTAGCCTCAGGAAGGAAAAAAGTTAACATGTAAGTGCACTGTCAGCAGAGTCTGATACATAACCAGCACACATACTGGGATAGCAGCAAGCAGGCCTAATTCTCCAGCCTGAAGTGGAAATAAACTGAAGCAGATAAAATAAAATGTTGAGCTAATGTAGGGAAACACATGGCTAGATATGTGGTTAGGGGTATTTGTTGCATTAAAACATTTTCCCTGAGGCAATCTTTCTGATGGCAACTGACATGACTGGTGTTTTACAGTGCTGCCTTTTCAAGAGAGTCTAATCAGTCCAGTGCTCAGTTCCTGGAGGAAAATGGATAACAGGTGCTAAACTCAGCTGGACTGTTTGAATTAGCCTGGCTGGCAAAAGAAGCCTGTGGCCTAATGTTCACTGTAAGAGCAGTCAGGCTCCATGGCTCAGCTCAGATCGTGGTGCTGGGATCCAAACCTGGTGCTGAAGGAGATGCGTAAGGCTGCACTGAAGTTTACCATGGATCTGTGCCTGTGAGGTTCAAACAGAACTGAACTGAGTGAAAATAATAAGTAGCAAAAGAGTACAATCATTTATAAGACTGGTCATTTCAGGAAAAAAAAAAACAATAAAAACTGTGGGCAGAAAATGGGCATTAACAACAGAGTTACACTCATTTAGACTCCTCTGTCATTTAATTTCTAAATCTTTTATTTATTTATCTTCTTAACCCTTTGATCAAAAAATGAACAAATCATTATATCAATGTCATTTCAGGAGAATCCTTTAATCCTGTGCTTGAGCCTCACTGGCTTCAAAGAGACATCCACGCATTTCCTGTCCACACTGCTTCTGGCAAGAGGACTTTATTTATGTTGCTGTGCTGATGCCTTGGAAGGCTGACCTGAAAAAAAGACTGGTCAGAGCTAAAGAATAAAGTAAGTATTTATTGAAAGGCCTCCAGGATCCATCTTGGGCAGGACAGGAGCCTGACCAAAGCTGCACCCAGGGTCACAAAAAGTGAATTGTCACAAAATGGCCTTCCAGCCCTGAGATCTTATATTTTTATAAGTTTTGGTCCAATTACAGCTTCAGGTTGTGAGGTCCCATCCTTCTTGTTCCTCCCTTCAGTCAGGAAGTTGTCCTTGGTTCTCAGCAGGGCAGGGTTTGTTTCATCTACCTGCTCTGTGAAGAGAGCTTACTGGCACTTGATACGAGGCTCAGAACTACACCTAAGCAGCACAGAATCTGAAACTATGAAAGCTAAAACTCAAGGCATCAGTGCCCTGAATCCTTGTGTTTACTACCTGTGGGAGTGGCAGACCACTGGGTGTTGCCATGTCCAGGGAGCTGTAGAGGAGGAAGCATTTTATGGGGTCAGCACGGATCCCTTCCCACCTCACTGTCAATGCTCATGGGGAATTGTTTGGCACCTGGGGCTGTAACAATTCCTTCCACAAAGCTATGCATGAGCACATCAGGGATGGACAACTATCTTCTCAGAGGAGTTCTGTCACAGTGTAGCTGCCCCTATATGGATAGTGATAACCATACTGAATCCCTGGATTTTGGTAGTGCTAATGCAAATACATTTGACAAGAAAAGGTTTTGTCTGTCCTGTGTTTTATATTATATCCTATGTTGTAAGTTTAATGCTAGTCTTCTTCAGTGGCTTGACAGGATTTGCTCTTCCCTGCCTTTAGTGTATAGATCAGTTTCTGAAGAGTAGTTTTCTCTTTCTCTGGAGAAGCTCTGGAGCCAACCACAGCTATGGTAGATAGAGTTTACCTTGCTGCTAACATGTTATATTTATTTAGTCAGTGCAATGTACATGTCCTGTTGCGATTTCCAGAATTAAGCCAGGCTGCAGACTTTGGGGCAGGTGAGGAGGTTTTTTTCTCAGTCTAATTACCAAAGGTCATGAAACAGGGTGGTTTTCTTTTTTCCTCTTTAATCTGACCATAGTCACTATCTAAGACTGACTGGCACCATGCTACCTTCTTTGATTTTTCATGATTTCTTCCTTCAGCATATTATAATTGTTACTTTTAAGTTGTTCAATGCAGCTGCTGAATTTGTTGCAGGCTGCTGATCAGCGTTATGTAGTTATAATATTTGAAGTAAAAATTCTGTGAACCCTGTAAAGGCAGAAACCTTTTTCATCACTACATATGGTTTTACACAATAACCAGGTAGTGCCCATATATCAGACATTCATAGATCTGTAAATTTAGCAGAATTATCTGACAACCTAACTTATTATGGCTTCTTGTAAGCTTAGTAGAAGAATAAAATTCTGTTTTTCTGAGAAAATCTTGAGACATTCAGCAGAATGCAAACAATTTGTTCTCAGTCCTTGGAAATTGTCACCAACTAAAACTGCAGAATAGTTTCTTTCTTGAAAAACAAAAGCAATTTCTTTGCCACAGTTTTTTCTGTTATTGGTGATGTAGAAGTTAAGTAAAGATACAACCTCAGTCCTCTTATTTACTGTGGCTTTGATGGTGCTATGGGCAGAGCTAGCAAGTGCCCTGGTACTGTCTCAGGGACCCCACAGCTCCAGAGTGCAGATACCATAGAACATTCCTGATGGTGTCAAGGTGCTGAGAAGACAACAGGCATGTCAGAAGACCCAGCTCATTGAAAAAGCTGCCTACATCCCTTAACTGGCAAGAGTACAGCATAGCTTAGCCTCAAACAAGGGAATAGAAGTGGAAACTGGTTTTTCCAGATCTTAAAAATATTTTCATCATGTGATATACACAAGAGCAAATCATCTGGACTTTTTATTCTACCCTTGATCCCTCAAAATCTGACCAAAGCTTTGGCTGTGACTCTTTTCAGAATCTATCCTATAATGATTGTAGTGATGACATGCCGTCTCTTCTATATTGGAATTTTTTTCAGCTTGTATATCTCGAGTAGCGAGATAATTCAGGAAGAAATAGGGACAAAAAGAAGGATACTTATCTTTCAGCATTTGCCTATACCTCCAAGTTATCTTAAAAACAGAAGCAATCCGCAACCTCTTAAATTTTTGATTGATGATGAAAATTTCTTGCAATCATCAATTTCTTATGGCAGAATACCCAGCAAGATTGGATATGGGTGGAAACTTACAAGATAGGGGTTTTTATGACAGGTGTAAATATGCTTCTTTCCCTTAAGTGCTCACAAGTATCACAGTAAAACATGTTGACAAGTTCGACAGGACTGTATTTATACTAGGGTGATAAAAATGCAACTTATCAAGTGCTATAAGGCCAGGTGCACACTTTGGAGAAAAGAATGCAAAGACAATGTGAGTCGAGCTGATCAATGAGGTCTTCTTTTCAGATTCAGCTCAAAAGGAAAGGATACTGCAGTAGTTTTTGTTCTCCAAGTTGGGGAACTGCCAAAATAGCGTCTTTTTCCTCCCACAATGTGTCAGCAACAGCAACACAGACATTTCAACTTACTTCAAACCACTGTTAAATCTCTACCAACATGTCCAAAGTAATTTTCTCCAACCAGCTTCCAGCTGCCCTTTTGAAGGCACAGCAGCATTACAGAGGTGAAAACTCTAACTCCTGCTTGTGCTCCTGTGAGTCACGCATGTTTCAAGGTGTTTATTTTTCTCACAAAGTATTTCAATTTGCCACTAACAGTTAAGACACATTTACCACCAAATTTTTGGAGCTAGAACTGTTTCTTCAACAGCTAATGTCCCTAGCAATCTAATCATGGATTTAAAAGTGTTACCAATACAGCAGATTTTCATTCTGCTAATGATTTATTCATAATATTTGCTGTTAAAACATTGCAGGTGCTGTAGATAGTCTATTGATTTTTCTTTAAAAATCTATGCAAAGACGAAGACCTTAGTCTTAATCTTTAAAACAAGTTATTTCTGTCANAAAAAAAAGTAGTTCAAGGAATGCCAGCCATTTTTTTTAATAACAATCCCCAACCTGCAGGTCAGAAACAGCTTTATATATTTTCTACAAAATATCCATTGTATCTGAAAAAGGGAAAAAATGGTGTTGAATGCCATTGCCCATGACAGTTAACAGTGGGATTTCTTTAAATGTAACTGTCTAAAAATTCAAGGATTAGGACAGTAGATGTTTTTCTCTGTATTTTTAGGAGCAAATCACTTGTTTTACTGCACAGTGCAGGCAGCTATAAATCATACCCAATGATTAGCAGTGGAGAGCCCTTATAACATTGATGTTGAGTGACTCCCTTTGCCTGCAGGACATGCATCTGTCCATGTGCTACTGATACAACACTGTGTAGGTGCAAAACACGTTTTTTAAATATTGTCATAAGACACCTGCTTGTTCCCACCCAGGTCTATGTGAAATCCTAGTGTACTCATGAGCAAGGTAGAGGCTGAGCATCACAGAGGACTGAGTATGGAAAAGAGTTTTATATATTAGATGATATGAAATGTCTTTGGTGGCAAAGGTATTCGTGTTAATCACAAGATAATCACTGCCTACATTTCTGGAGGATGCAGATATTCAGTCATAAGCAGTAAGACATTAAAGGAAATACACTGAAGGATTCTGAGATCTACGTTCTTTCCTAACCATTTTCCTTTTCCAGAAGATCGTTTACCAATAACACGAGCCACAAAGCAATACCTGCAACTACTGCTATTTTGATTAGTTTTAAGTCAACAAGAGAATAAATAAATAAGGAAATGTATTTCTCCACTTAGTTGATTTGGAAGGTTTTAGGTCACGTCTGCTCCCATCAGCCTTTACCATGTTCAGATACTAAACCATCTGGGACATATTGAGAAAGATATACATAAGGGAATTCTAACAGAAGAATGTCATAAAGTGGGTCACTCACTAAACCTCTTCAGTGGAAACAAAGCAGAAATTGGCCTATATGATAGAGGAGCATTAAATATGTTTGGATGAGTGACTGCATCAGAGTGTGGATCGGAAAGTAGGAGTGTGCAGAAAACAGAGCTTGCAGCCTCCTGTAAGTAATTGTATTGACTCACAAGTGTGGAGAGCATGTTTTCTAATTATTTCTTATACCTCATGGACTTTCAGTTTGAATTGTTGACTCATTCTCCAGTTTTGCATTTTTACAGATAACATGTGGAAGATTTTGTTCTTTGCTACCTACAAGGTGATGGATATTCACAGCAAACTAACATTTAAAACTGCCTTGTCATAGCAAACTGTTGCAGATGTGCACTTCCCTTCAAGAGAGAAGCAACAGTAAATTTTATTGATATTAAAAAGTTCAGTTGGTAAATGCAACTGTGTTTTGACAAGATTTGATGGCAAGGTACACTCGATTATTTACTGCATAGATGACAGCAACAGACAAAACTCTCAGGGAGACGCTCCCATTGAGTTATGAGGTTCAGAAAGGACCCTAATTCTTTCTAAATTACTTCTCTGAGGAGAGTTTGGGTGCATCTGGATTCGGACTTCATTCCAAACTTGGTCAAATATTAAGTTTATAATTTATTGTTTAAGTCTGAACAATTAATTATCCGCAACCAATCCTTTATACCACTTGGCTAAGATTTCAAAGTTTCAGCATGCTTGGTCACAACTCACTTACTAAGTATCTGATGTGATAAGGAGTCTCTCAAACTTGAGCAGTCATCTTGAGAGGCACAGGGACCCCCTTCCCTGCTCAAGGGGAGGTCCAGCTGGGCAGCCCACTGCGACTGTTATGCCAAAACTGGCAATTACACAACAGATAATGCACTTTTTATGTTCAATACCTATGATACTGTGAAATTCCCAAGACTTTCTCAGTCTTTAACATACAAGACAACTAAGAGTATTAACAAATATGACAAATATATATAAAAAGCCTAAAATTAGGGGGGAAAAGAAGAGATAAGTACTGCCTTGCTAATTTGTTCCATGTTTTCAACAGCCATCAATCTGAAATGTCAATCTGAAATGAATTATTTGGAATCAAGCAAGAGAGACAAGCCTCATACAATTTTGAATGTGTTAGGCCTTAAACTAAAATACCGTTTGCAGTTCAAATCTTCTTGTAGTAATCCTTGTTCATCTTTATTTGTCATGCACGTTCAATAACAGAAAACAAAGGAAGAATGTCATTATATTAAGTACCAAATCTATGAGGAGGTGGTATCCTACTGCATTGTTGTGACAATTTAGAAAAAGTGATGTCTTCTTTTTAAAAGCCATTGTGATCTGAGGCTAGTGAAGGATATAAAAGAAGGTGACTTTATTAACAGCAAAGCTTAAGAGTAGATTATCAGGTGGGACCACTGCCACCAAGTGGAAGTAAGATTTGCATCAGTTCACATCAGAGGTCCATCATATTCTGTTTCAGACTGTGTCATCCACTAGTGAGAATGTTTCAAAAGCTAGTCCAATTTCTGTACAACTGCAAACAGACTATCCCTTGGGGCATAGATACAGGAAAACTGTAAACAGTCTGTCTCTTGGGATATAGATATGATATCTGGGATTCCCCAAAATTCTGTCAATAGGAGGTTTATTTGCATAGGCAGAGACACATATATATTTAGTTGAGCTAATGCAACTGTCTTTCATTATCATGTAATTAGTTTTACAATCCTGTTCATTTATTGGTTTTTATTTCTTGCAACAGTGAGTAGGTCTCATTAGATACTAAGCACTTTAAATAGTACTTTTGACAAATTTTAATCTGCTTCTCCTTCAAACTTCATCGAGTTCCATTTCTTACATTAGGAAACTGCTCACAACATATTAAATTTTTTCATTTCAATTTGCATTAACTACTGCATAGGTCAGAATTCAATTGCATTTGTTAACATATTGCCCATTCATATTGTTATCAATGCTTTTGGTCATGTTCACGGGTAAAAATTTTGGGTTCTAACTAGAATAACTTGGGAACATGTATATTACTATACTGTGTTCTGCTACGGACACTCTTTGTCATCTTGGACGAATGACCTACTCTACTAAATTCATCACTTCTGTCAGCATTCATCCTCCATAAATTGGGAATAAAATTTCCTGATATCAGAATGGTTGATGCCAGGATAAAATCTCTAAATGGCAATGAAATGCTGAGGGCCCTTCTAGTAGGCAAGGATTTGGAAAATCACTTGAATAAGATGAATCAGCTAATGAAAACAAGTATTCAATAGGTTGATAGATGAACCTGTAGACCTCAATATAATTTTCCTTATCAAACTCATTAACTTCTTTTCCCATGAAGCCAGCACTGTAAAAATAGGACTGTTATCTAAATTGTTTTTCAAAAAAAATAAGAAATTAACATGATTATGTTCAGAAGCACAGATGCATTTCCTTGCCTAAAACTAAAAAATACTGATGTGCTATTGGTACACACACATCACATCTCACTGGATTATTTAGTATATGCCTAAACTGTGACAGAATTTTGATTCAGACCTGCTCAGGGAGCTAATTCATCCATGGATAATCACCAAACCCTGCAGGTTGATCTACTCAGTTCATGTTAAAAAGAGGGTCATTCTACAAATGCACAGCAGTAATCCCTTTTTATTTCTTGCAGGGACTGTTAAGAACTGCAAATACCAGAGAGCTGAAATATTTGAGTAGATTATACTTTTTTTACCCTTCCAAATCTTTTAAGTTGTAATTGTGAGGAAAGAGCTTTTTTTCTTTTTTTTTTTTTTNTGTGAGGAAAGAGCTTTTTTTCTTTTGTTTTTTTGTTTTGTTTTGGTTTGGTTTTTTTTGTTGTTGTTGTTTTTGTTGTTGTTGTAGAGACTAGGGAGGTTCTTCTACTGGTAGAGTTGTTCTGTGAGACTTTTCACAATTAAATCTGCATATAGATCCATAACCTTAATTGTCTTTGTTAGAGAAAGTAAAGTGACAGAAATGTCTCCAATATGGAGCTAAAGGGGTCAAGAAGGAATAACTCTGTTTGTATGCATGTCCAGTTGCTTTTTTTCTGTGTTTAGAAAAGGCTTTAGGCAAAGAAGTTAGATTGAATTTTCTTCCTTACTTTTTCAGACATTCCTTCAAACTAGAGCTATCCTTGGAAAGCTTATTGCTTAAAGTGAATTAATTGTCTGAATGTGAAATGAAGCCTGCTTCTAGAGCCACAGAGTATGCACTGCTTTTCCACCCAGTGAAGGCTGACCAGTACATAGAAATTTATCACTAGTCATACAACATTTTCACTTAGAGCCCTCCATTCTCAGATCTGTTATCACTAGAGAATTTTAGACTAAACACGGAAATACAAAAATGCAAGTCTCAAACACCATTGGCTTCCAAAAACCAAAGATGGGTTATTTTTAACAATCCTAAACTAAGTCTGTGTGATAATCATTATTTCTAACAGTTTCAGATGTTTGCAAAATGGGAACTGGAAACAACCCCAAGAGATTCCATCCTTCTACTTCTGGGTGGTACTAGCTATGCCTACATCACTCCTGATGGATGTCCTTAAAAATATGCAATGAGGAATATTCCCCATATTCCCCTTCTCAGCCAGGTGAGTTTTCACTGATCTTGCCATTTAGAAATTTTTTCAACTTGATTCAGCTAGGTTAATAGCTATTATATCTAGTCTAATTTAATATTGTGTATTGTGAAAAAATTCTTTGCAGCTGACATTTTAAATACTTGTAAACCAGAATCATTTTTCTACTAAATCTTATTTTGTTGCGACTAGACAGCCCCAGTTCCTCCAGGTCCTTCTCAGAGGTAGTATTTGTTAGATCTCAGCACATCTCAGTTGCTTTGTTTGGACTCTCTGTTAACATGCATCTGGACACAGAGCTCTAGCTGAGGTCTAACTGTGCTGGGCAGAGCAGGCTTGCATTCTGTACTGAGGCTATTTCATATGCTTTCAGTCCTGTCCTATTTCTCTGCTGTCTGGACAGAACCTTGGTTCTGTTAGCCCATGGCCAGCCTGTCCAGGGAGAGACTAGATTTGCAATGATCCTTGGATCCTTTTCCTCAACAATATTTACTTGCTTTATTATTCTCATTTCTGATATTGTCACTGATTTTTCCCTAAATTAGATTTTGGACCTTATTTTCTTTGGATTGAACTCCATTTTGGTTTTTTTATATAATTCTTTTCTGGGACCTTTTCTAGGTTTTTTTCATATAATTCTGATTTCTAGGTCTACAGCACCTTCACATCAGTGTCAGGTCAGGGTCAAGGGCATATTTCATGAGAATTCTTTCTGTCTTCCAAGATATTAATGAAACATCAAGGACAGATGTCTCTGGATACCTCCTTACCAAGGTTTTTCTTTTGTAGAGAGCTTTGGTGCATTCTGTGGCCTTGCAGTGCCCTAGTCTCTTGAATGGAAAGACAAACAAGAGGTGTATATTTCAGCTCAAAAGTGGTAACTTTCTTACTATCAGTCAGTGTTCTTTTCCAGTTTAAAAATGCTGTCACTTAAACACAAAATGCACGCTCCATATAGTACTTAGGTTTTGTATTCCTTTCCAACTTGCATATACTTCTCATCTTAGTCAGAAATGTTGGGAATTCTATTGCTTAGGCATATTTTAAATATTCCCAACATTTTCAGGTTTTAGATTCACTGGAAATGGTTGACTATTTTTCTCATAATAATAATTTCAATAATCTCTTGGCAGCTTTTAGAAAATACACATGTGAATTTATGAATGTAACCAAATTTCCACACAATGAGTTTGTGTGGAAACCACTACATTGTGGTTTAGGATCATAAAATGCCCTTTAGTGATAAATCTAACTCCCCCCATATTGTAAGAACTTTATGCTAAATCTCTAATTAGATTCTTTGTCATGAAAATTTAACAATTGCGAACTGCATAGTTTTCACATTGCTTTTGCATTCACCACTCCACATGTATATTTTAATTTTTCATTTTTCAGAAGGCAGTAACTATTCTATTAATATTACATTAAACAAGAGTGTTCTACAAGCTTTTAGGAATGCATTACCCTTGTTCTTGGGCAATAGACTCCAGGGACATATGCAGAAAATGAGCCTGTCTTCAATATGGTTTTGCTCATCCACAAGTTTGTTTTCAAGGAAACAGTGCTGGAACTCGCTTGGGATTGCTAAAAACCTTCACTTTTGACCCTCTAAGGATAGATGACATGATTGTAGTTCATGAAAGAGAGAGGTATTTAGAACAGAACAGGGATAAAATCCTTTCAGAAAGCAAACTAATAGCCCTATAGAAAGACCGAGGTTGACCACAGCACGTCAGTCTCTCCAGGAGGAGGCTGTGGGAAGCCCTGCTGAAAACCTTGGAGAAATGCAGGTAAACAATGTCCACCCCACACTGACTGAGCAGGTTACTTCTTCACAGAAGGCAATCAGGTTTGTCAAGAAAGATTTGCCTTTGGTGAATCCAAATGTTTTTCCCAATCTTGGGCTTCATCTTACTAAGACAGCCCTCAGGAGGATTCATTTAGTAACTTTCCCAGGGACTGGAGTAAGAGCAATGGGTCTGTAATCTCCTGGCTCATCCAGGACAACTGGAGATCCTCCAGTTGTCAACATAAACACCAGGTGGACAAAAGTGTTCACTGGTAAACTCCTCCAGGTCTTTTAAGGGTACTTTGGAATATGCTAGGACTTCCTAATCCCTTACACTATTTAGTGGATAGGCTCCTGACACTTTATTGAGTGGCCAGGTTTACTAAATGAGTTGCTTGGATTCATGGTCATGTCACCTGCAGAACATGATTTAATAGATATTGCCAGACAAATACTGAAGAACAGCCTCTCCAAAAGACTAGTGATATTTCTCCTTCCCTTAACTTTATCAAGTATTCAGTGATATCATTGCTACAAAGTGAGAAGACAGGCTCCACTCCTTATTCCTAAATTTACTGTTACTCGGCTGGATGCTGTTACTACTGCCAGTGTTCTGTTCCAGGCTGATTTTAATCCTGATGTCCCATCTTGGCCATGACCACCTAGATGGAGAGCTGTGTTCTTTTGCTCGCTCTGTGTTTTGCCAGGAGATGTTTAAAAAACTGAAACTTCGTCTGAGAAGTCATCTTGGGAAATCAGTGATTAAACTGAAATAGGAGATGAAGGAATAGAAGCCAAGTCTCACACAACCTAAGTTCTTAGTCTGTCAGTAATCTCCTCTTTTGGCTGCCATAGCCAGTTCCCTGGAAGTATTCAGGGTTACGGTTGCTAAGTAAAGTCAAAAATCTTTCTGATTTAGTTCCTAATCCTTCGTGAGAAACTAGTTCTGGAAGACATAGTCCTCATTTTTGATGGAAAAACCTGAATGTCTTAGTGCTCTAGCCTTCATAAAGGAGATGTAAGCTGTACACTCTTCTTCCTGTTGTCAAAGGTACATATTCACAGCAGGACCAGCAAGTCCTAGAAATTCCACCTGGAACTGCAAGGCCAGATTTTGACTTGACAATTCCACCTATTTAGATAAGAATTATATATTCAGACATCTGCAGAATTTCAACATTGTTATCCTAAGTGTTGAAAATTGCAGTGTTCAGTAATACAATGCATATGTTTTGTTGACAGGACTCTGGTGCTTCTCCATTTCACAAAAGATTTATTTTGATTTAAAAACCATAACTAATTAGCTACTTCCTGAATAGATTCATTTTCATGGGAAAATATTACTTAGTCCAGTATCCTTTGTCAGAAATATATTGTTTAAAAAAAATTGATATGGGGCAAGGCAGTTTTCCCACAGTTTCCTGGATTGCCGCAGTATCCCATATTTTCAGACAGATCTGCACCACACTGAGATAATGGTATGATGATTTCAGTTTCCCTCTTCCTAAGCCACCTTCTGGGAGCCACAGGTCCCAGCAGATTAGAGACTCAAGTTAGCGACCTGGAGGTCCTGATGTCCCTTCTCTCCTGTCATTACTCTGGTGTTTTTCAGAAAGACCTCCACATGGGCTCCTTCCAGACCAGGATACAGGGGTTTCTGACTTCACCTGTCCAGGGGTGAAGTGCCAGTCCCAACACCCATGGTTTGGATGCACTTTGCCATGCCAGGGGTCTCAGTTAATCCACCACGGAGCCAGGATTTAACTAGAGACCTAAACCACATTATCTCAGTCTACTTTAGTGACATTGCTATTCCTGTAAACTTTAATTCTGCAAATAGCAGAAATGAGCAATAGACAGAAATTTAAGTCTCAGTGAGAATACATACACCAGTAGTCATATCTGAAACAATGTATCAGCATTTTCCCATGAAAAAATTTCATCCAAATTTCTGGTTTCCAGGGAAATTAGGAAAATGTTTTGTCTAGATTATTTGCTTGTCAAGTCTATTCAGCTTAGACCGGAAAAAAATTGAAGAAATAAACATAACAGAAAATTTGCCTCATTCTACCTTCATCTCCTTGAGCTTTATCTGAAGCCTAGATTCATAGTTTCTCAAAGCTATAAACAGAACTGACTGCTGTATTTGGATGGATTTTTAAGTGTATAAATCACATTCTTTAAAAGCGTTCTAAAAGCCACATTACTCAGGAAATGACAGGTTTTGTTTTGCAACATTTTATACATATACATTAGAAGGTTGTGTCACTTCAAATGAGAAGTGACAGGGCAATTAAATACAGGTTTAAAATAACTTTTCTTCATATATAAAGAAATAATAAACCTGACCTCCCTTACCTTAAAAACATTAATTTTCAATTCTGTACTCTTATTATTTAAAAATAATGAAAGTTGCCAATTGTATCTTCCAGAAGAGTGAAAGCATTTTTCTACATAGATGTTGACTGTATTCACTTGCAAGAATAGAAGGTGATTATATGTTCTGAAAACCACAAATTAGAGCCAGCATATGAAATGATGTGTCTGTGGTGATGGAAAAAAATACAAATGTGCTATCTTTTTTTTTGTGTGAAAAATATAACAAAACTTAAAATCAGATTGCATTTACTAAAAATGAAACAAAATATTAGTAGCTTGATTCAAGGGCATAGATTTTCCCTTTCTTCTATAATGCTGTTGTAAAATAATCTACTTAGTAATTTTATTTCTGAAATTCCAAATTAGATTTTTTTCTATACTAAAGCAAAACAGAAAATCATAACAGTTAATAATTGTATTTTTTAATGCCAGAAATTAAAAGCTCATTAGAAAGAAAAAATTGCCATATTTTGTACAGTGTTAGAAGGCAAGTTTGTTTGGCAGCCAAGATGTATAGCTCCCATCTGCAAAAAAGTGCAAATTCTCCTCCATAAATTATGATAAAAAGAATTATCATAATATCACTATTGAATACTAGCCTTTAAAAATGCATTTTACAATACAAGAGTCAATTAATTATTTGGGATTTTTCCAAAATATTGATGATCTATCACTTTACAGCACAAGTCTTCATTCGGGATGCTCTGTTGGATGCTCTTCATTTCTGTAATGCCAGCAGAAATCAGATTGCAATTCAGCCATTCTTCTAAAGCTTCAACAGACCAAACAGAAGGTGACCGCCCATCCCTGTGGCACAACTAACCCAAGGGAAAATATTTTTGACTTAAGAATTTGCTGGCAATATCAACAACTGTTGTAATTAAACTTAATCCTGTTTATTACTTTGACTTCATAACAAATCAACTACTTCTACTGAATTGAAATTTTCTCCTGAAATTTAAACAACCTTCCAGTACGTTTGGCGTAGGAAGTCTGATGGACTGGAGCAGTGCCTGTGATATGGATGAGCACAGCCTCATTGGTTTCCCTCATGTAACTTCTATCCACTGTACCTACTTTCATTTTTTAGGTCTTATGCAATAACTTACTTAAAAATACTTTGAAGCAGAAACCATCTTCTCCTCTGGCATTAGTACTAATCTCTAATACACTTGGGGCCATGCTCTCTTTTCCAGACTGCTGCTGAAATTATTCCTATGTCTATTCAAAGTCTGGGAAGCTTAACACTAGGCAGCCTGATTTGTTTAGCACTCTCTTGAATCTAAATGCCAGCACAATTGCAGACAAGCTTAACAGAACTATTTGCAAAGGAAATTAATGAAGAGTTCATTAAGAGAATAGTATGAGGTTCATTGCATCTGGAGAAAATTATACAACTTGTCGTATAAAATCTGTAGAATTGTATTTATTTTTAAACGAATGTGTGTTTTACTCTTGTTTACTCGCTACAGAATGAGATTATTGTTAAACTAATTTATAAGTAATTTATGTATTATTTAGAGACTGAAAAAAAAAAAAAAAACCAAAAAAGAGGGGAACTATTATCTTTTGATGATGATACCTTTTATTCTCACTTTTTTATTATGAATTTATGGGTAAGCCTTTATGCCATAAAAGAATAAGCTGAAGGGAATAGATATAAGATTCATTACCATTCCAAAACTGGTGGTCTCTCAGATGACATGAAAGGAAATAGAAAAACACGGGAATTGGACATGGTATTTTTTGATACTTTGAGCAGTGTGAAGGTGTTCCTAAGTAGGAGCTGTTCAGAAGAGTTATGCTGACAGTCACTGATCAAAAGAATCAGTAAAATTTATGATGCCAAATGCCTAATGCAGTATAATTCATGGCAGATCTAGGCTTCAATAAATCACATCAGAATCTGGTGCAATCAGAGGAAGGTGACACTCCTGAGTATATTCAACTCAGGCTTTTCTGTAAAGCAACTAAGCTGGAGATAGGTATGAAAAAAAACTTGTCACCATCCTGATAAGCAAGCACAACTGTTAGGTTCATTTTTATGTATCCTAAGAAGAAATATGGCACAGAGTGGGAAATCAGCATGATTTTTAAAAAAATCATCTCATACTGATTCAGTGTAATGGCAACAAAGGAACCCTTAGCTGGAATAGTTGATCTATTTTTCTATCTCACATGGCTGCTTATGTCTCATAATTTTACTGCTGATGTTACTTTGAGCATTTTTTTTCACTTTATGTTTGAGATGTGATGGCAAGTACTGAGACAGAGGGTTCGAAATTCATCCCAAATGAAATAGAAAGGATCTTGGGGTTTGTCCATTAAAAGATCTTTGAAGATTCATGGAGTATATACCAAAACAGAAGTA
This sequence comes from Cisticola juncidis, assembly GCA_013400215.1. Taxonomy (NCBI): domain Eukaryota; kingdom Metazoa; phylum Chordata; class Aves; order Passeriformes; family Cisticolidae; genus Cisticola; species Cisticola juncidis. Next base: position 1,993,779 of record VXBR01009111.1, on the reverse strand, counting down.
CCAATATTAGCTCTCTACAACAGACTCAATTACAACCAAATCAATCCTTTAGCTTGAAGAGAGTTTCTGTGCATTATAATGAGCAGTTTCTTGGAAAGAGTAGAACCATGGAAAAATAACCAACAAATAATCAGCATTTAACCCAGAGAGAAAAACAGTACCAGGGTGAAAGACTAAGTAATAAATATCAATCCAGTGATCAGACAAAAATTCTGAAACACCTTGACAAGGCAAAAAAAAAAAAAAAGGTAGTTCTAAAACAATAACATGTGCCTTTCTAGGAGATATGTATTAGCCAGACCTGAGTTCCATATGTGTTGTCAAAGAACAATCACCTACCAAATTAAACTCTTCAGTTCCTGTCACTGGTTTTAGTAGGCTTATTCTGAACAATAGTATTTCAAGTTGTGCTGGCATTTGGAGAGTCAGTGGTGGAATCTGAAATTCAGCACAGGTATAATCCATGAAGCACCCTGCAGTCTTGACTCCCAGAGGTATGTTAATCTTCTCCCCGCCAGTGCTACCAGGTTTTCTTTCAAGAGGAAACAAACTGTAGGAGATAGACTCTGATACCTGAGCCTTGTCACAGCATGCATTCAGGAAATGTCCTTGGCCCCTCAGATTCAGTAAGCCCAGTGGATAGTGGAGAATGAATGTTAGGAAGCTGATCTGTATCACAGCTACAAATCTATTCTATTATGGGCACTCTAAGGGTGATACAGAGTTCCTCAGACCTGTTTCTTCTTCCTTAGTCAGTGTAATATTAGCTGTGTTTGAAGACTTGAAATTGTGTTATCCCAAGGCAGTTCACAGAAATGTAGCCACATTATTTCAGTATCACTGTTCCTAGTCAGACACCTGTATGCCTGCTAACTCTGATGAAATTCTGTCCTCATGCTGGAAGGGTTTTGTTTCTCTCTACACCTTGTTTCATCTCAAATCATGAACTGTAATAGCATTTCACCTTGTTTTTAGGGAGAACAATAAAGATACTACCTAGCTAGACATACAGCTAGACAGCAGAGCAAGGACAGCACAGCAGCCCAGTACAGCTGGCTGCAGCTGCAGTTTTTCTGTTACCTTGCTGTCAGAGACTGAAACAATGATATAAATTATATGCTCATTATAACAAAAAAACATATAAAGAAGCTACAACCAAAGAAGCCTCCCTGAAAACACCTGACTGGGACTTTGGACTGAAAGTCAAACTGCTGAGATCAAAACCCATTCTCTAATCACCTGAAACCAACAAGTAAACAAGGAAAAGAATGTGACCCAAACCCAGCAGCCCTGCCAAGAATCATCTTTGGCTTGTTTCAGGGTGGGGCAGGCTGTAGCCCACAGACCCCTTTTCTGGGAGCAGGTTTGCCCAGATTTCCCCCTGAGCTGAGGAAGTTTTGGTGTGTTGTAACCTCTGCTCAGGGACAGTGAGCACATCCTTCCTTACACAAACGGGCTGTGGAACCCCAAACCCTGGGAATGTCACATCCATGGGACTTTCACTGAGAGGCAGCTGAGGTGGTGCCTTAATCCATCAAAGGCCCCCAAAGTGCCCCCTGAGCCTTTCCTGAGGCCTTGCACCTCAGGACTGCATGGGATGAAACAAATGTGGAGTCTGTTGTAACAGACAGGGAAGTGCCAGGGTTTTCCTACCTGGCCTGAGTGTATATTGACCCAGCAGATTCTATGCTTTTTAGGGGGGCCTTCACCACCAAGAAGACCAGCTGGAGAGCATCAACAGAGCATCATTGGGATCCACAGAGTGGTGATATTTTCCTTATTCTGTCCCTGTTACTCTCTTTCTGTCCCCCCAACTTATTTCTTTCTTTCTCTCCTATTTACTATCTAATGAAACACACATTATTGTCACTGGCATATGGTCTCATTTGCACCTTAATTTGAGCAGAGGCATTTTGAAGAACCCTAGTAATTGGATCTTGACACATGCCAGAGAGGAGAAACATGAGGGGCTTTGCCAGTGGGAGTGAGTATCCTTCTCCTCTTTTACTGCTTGTCTGGCAAGCGTGAAGGAGCCAGCCTCACTTATGTCCACTGTCTATGAGTGCACATGTGCATGTTCGGTTGCTCAGCCATTAGACACAGTCCTAGTAAGCATAACTTACACACACCAAACATAATAAATTGTGGGACCACGCTGGAAATGCAAAAAGAAGGAAGGTGTGTTACTTGAGATCAGAAAGCTACTTTCAGCAGGCCTTTTCCAGGGAGTTCAGTGTACACTTCTTTATTTTGTTTGGACAGCTCCAAGCTAAAAGTAGTATAACTTACAAGTTTGCTAGCAAGGAGGTTCTCTCCTACCAGCTTGGGCTGTGACATTGGAAACTTTAGACTCAGTCTAAACTCCACTGAGATATCACCAACAGGTTCTCTGGAGGAAATGACCAGTAACTGGTAAAGCCCCCAGCAGAGTCAATAGAGACTGACAATAAACCAGTATCTGCACTCATAAGTATGTGTTCCTTTGCCCAAGACTTCCATTCTGGGGCAATGTAATACCTACATCTCCTAGATGACTCACCTGACTATAGTCCCTTTCATCATTTGCTTTCCTCTTCCAGGCACTTTCAGTGGTTTTTTTGTTGGTTTTTTTTTTTTTTTTTTTTTTTGTTTTGTTTTGTTTTGTTTTGTTTTGTTTTTTTTTCTTTTGTTTCTGGCCCAGAGAACATGTTTAGTTAGGCAGAAAGGAGAATATCCCAAATGCTGCATACATTCCACGCACTTTCATACCAAGAGATTGCACTACATTTAATTCCAAAGCTTTTAAAACTGACTACTGTTCATTAGTGTCTACATATGGGTCCACGTCCCAGCTTGAACCATTTCAGACATCTCCTGAGCAAAGGATTTTTTGCCGACCATCAGCAAAGAACCACCATTTGTCTCCTTATGCAGTGCATTCTCCTATAATCAACTTACTGGTGAAATACTGTATATACATATCGAAATTAATTCCTCCTCAAGATTGGTCTTCAGATTCCACCATATCAGCCAAAAGCTGCTTTGCTCACTATCGTTTTCCACTTGTTAATTAATTAGAGAAAGTCACAAGAAGTACCAGCTAAGTATTTTTGGGGGGCTTAATGAATGAGTCTATTAATTTAAGAAGATTTAGCAATTATGCATTCTCTAATATTGATTTCCACTAAATCCTATCTGGAAATTAAGGAGATTGATAATAAAACCTTTTATTCCATTCCACTACAATATTTCTAATGAATAAATTGGCTGCATGCACATCCTTAGAACTAGACTCATTTAGCAATAAATGGTGCAACACAAAGGAGCATATTGTAATTGAAATTAAGGAGGGTGAAAAGCAGGTGTAGGCTGAACTCAGTAATATGCTAATCAAGCACTATGGAGAAAGGAAATTTCATGTGGTGTAGATTTTTTTCTTCTGACGTTCAAAGAATTTAATTTTCCAAGTTCTTTTATTTTTGTGTAGCCAGTTCCTGTTTGTTGGGTTCCTCAGCCTGCTGCTTCACAATAAAAAAAAAATCTCATGTACAGAGCAGGACATTGTGAGCTGAATCCTGTTGGGCCAAAAAAAAAAAAAAATCCAGAATTAATTCTGAAAGTTGCTGGCAACATATTTCTTCTACTTCAGATTATTTCTATTCCAAAGCCACAGAACAGGGGAATGATTTCCATTAATGCAGAAAATGCGTCATGACCCTAAGAGAAAGGAAGTAGTAGATGGAAAAAAAAAAAAACCAAAAAAAAACCCCAAACTTAAAACAGAAAAGCTCAAATGCTCAGCCTCCTTCATCTTCCAGAATAAAGTTATAACAGATTCAGGTAAGACTCGAATCTCTGATAATTTAATTTCAAGAATGGCAATATAATCCATTCAGATCTTTGGAGAGTGGTCAGTACCAAGAATCTCTCATAGCCCATTTGTAAATTCTTCTTTTCATTTCAGTAAACCTCACACATCTGAGCAATCTTTGAGGACTGAGTTGAAATGGTAAATCGTCTTAGCATTTCGTCTCCTAGGAAGCAGAAAACAATTTTGTTAATTCTTTAGTGGCTTCTGAACCTTAAGTCAACGCATCTTTTTCCTTTCCTGTCGCGGTGCCTTCGCCAGAAACCCCTCGGTTTCGCCCCGAGCTAGCCCTGGCACCGGAGCAAGCGTCGAATGAGCTGCCCTCACACACTAAGTGGAGAGTCAGCCCGTGTGAGCTCTTGGCCCTGAGAGAAGCCTTGCCGAGACACGATGTAACCACTGGCGACGTGGAGAAGCAGAAAGGAGGATCCAGACAGCTGAACAGTTGATTTGTAATTTTAATAACCACGAACTCCTGGGCCAGTCTGGACCCCGAACAAAGGAAAACGGTATCTAATATAGACTTGGGCAAGGGGAGGAGAAAAAAGGGGGGTCCCTCTTTGTGGCCAATAAAACTTAACCAAAGTAGGGCAAAGGGAAGGGTTACAAACTTTGGACCAATTACTGGGTAGGGGAGGAGAAACTCCAGTGGCGGGAAAAAATAACTGACAGATAACTGAATATTACATAACAAGAGCTAGCACCTTATGAATACAAATGAAGGGGGTAGGCACAGAACAGTATACATCAAAACTAAATTAGACCCACAATCTCTTTTCTTTCTAACCCAAAACCAACCCACAAGGTAAACCACCCTTCTTCCTTTCACCCCCTTTCCATGCACAAATGTCCCTTCTATATAATCCTTCTTCTGCTCCCTCTCCATCTTCCTTGAGTCCTTCAGAGCCTTTCTCTCGTCGAACCTTCTAGACTTGTCACATACCCTCAGCACACCTGCTTTCGCCATCTTGTAATGTCCTTTCCTTTCAGTCCTGGACAACTCAATAGAATCAAAGTGGAAAAACCAACGATAATATAAACAGTTCAAAAGTCTGCACCACCACACTTTCCATTTTCTTTCTTTTTGATTCACTCTTCTTGAGTGTCTGCTACATCTTGACTGCACACACAAAGTTCAAATATCTAGCAGAAAAGATACCAAGGACCTGACTTGAAACCCATATATGTTAATTCATTTAAGACTCCCACTGGTTTTAATAAAATTTTGATTAAGCAATGTGATTATTCAAATTAGCTTAAATGTACTGTATAATATATCCTAATTTGTTTTATTGTGTTAAAATTCATTTCTTCTTGCCCAAGGGAAAAAAATGCATATAAGTGAGACTCCAGCCTTTTTAGACTGAGGTCTTCAGGAACAAACCAACATCAATATCAGAATCAAACATCAAACACCAGAAGTGCAAAAAAAAAAAAAAAAAAAAATTCCCCAATCATTAATTTCCATTATTTTTTACTTATTATTACATTATTATTAATAGAATGTGTAATAAAAATCTGTCTTGACAGTAATTCATTTAAAGTTAATAACAAAGATTCTAATAATACTAAATTCATAGGGACCATGTCAAAACAACTCATTGTGGCTTGACAGTGTATATACAAAGGCCACTAAAAGTTAATTATTTCATTCTGAGCAGTCATTTTGTGAAGGAAGAAAATATTACTGTCATTGTAAAGACAGCAGAAAGAAAGTAGGTCATTTTCTGGAGTACAGAGCACAGAATGATAGAGCCAAAATGAGAACTCAGAGAATTTTATAAGCTATTCCTAGGCTTTCCCCGTGTAGCCATCTAGATATATCTTTCACCATTTGATAGGGATTAACTTTTTCAGCCCCATATCCCAATCACATATTAAGAGTTGCATCTTACATAACTTACTAAATAAAACTACTGTAATCACAGATAACCTGCATCCTTAAATAATATTTGTAATATGCGAATTAGCATGAGAGCTTAGAACACCAATGATGTATGATAAGGAGTCTATGAAGACAGACCCTTCCCTCGAAGTCACTCTTCTTGTCCCTCCATTTACATTGCTCTTTCAGACCCATTACCATGGAAATAGAGGCACTGGCAGAGATCCAAGGAGAAGCTGACTGGAGAAAGCAGCACAGAGGGAATGGAAACTGATAATCATGGCTGTAGAGAAAGCAAAGGGGTGGGGAAAAGTAATCTAGACAAGATGAAATATTGAGGTGTCTGTCCCAGGACATGGGAAGACAGAGAATCCATAAAATCAGTCTTTTAACAACATCCTTATGTTCATACACACACAGGTACATTGTTCTCAGTTTCTCCCTCCAACAACTGCAGCTCTCTCAGCGTGTGAGGAGGAAGGATAAGTCTTTCCCTTGCAGTGGTTGCAGTTCTTTTAAAAGGCCTCTCAAGCACATTTAGCTTTGCATTTGCATACTCATATACCATATACTGATGCTCAGTCCCACATTTTCTGCAGCTGAGACATGAATATACAGTAAATCTGGGGGTAGTTATTTTGGTATGATGAAGTCAGCATAATTCAGCTGAAAGTGAGAGAAAGCTGCCAAACTTGTATCTTTGATACACCTGAAAGTAAAAATCTCAGAAGAGAAATTTCAGTGTTCTGCTAAGTAGCTCAACAGCTAATAGGTTGGGTAATGTCTGCCCCCTCTGCTCTTTGTGTACCTCATCCAAAACAAAATCCATATGCAGTTTTTGGAGCAGAGAATGAATCTGACTTGCCTTTGGTGCCAGGGAATGATCCATTAACAACCTGCAGAGTTAGGGTCCCTCTACCTATTTCTCAGGTTCCATAAATTCTGTGTCACTTTCTGTGCAGAAATTGGGGAGAAGGAAGCTGGAGATTTGCTTCCCTAGAGGTTACAGAATAATCTTGCAGCTAATGCGCTCTGCTCCTCAAGCTGAGAATACATATTCCTAAATTTCTTGCTTAGAGTTTTGCTTATCAGAGCGTGCATAATCCAATTCATGGTCCATTAGTCAGATCTGGCCCATGGCACTCTTGTGCCCAGCTTTTTCATTTACAGCTACGAAGTGGAGCTGCTCAGATAGTGAATTCTTCCTGTATGGCTGGATAATCCATCTCCCTTGGTGAAGAAGTTCTGTTCTCACTTAGAGACAGACCTACTGCCATGCCATATCCAAGGAAGATGAAGCAGGCACCAGCAGACACATGTCTTTTTATGAGTACCTACATAAAACCCGAACTGCTGCTCCCTTGGGCTCCCAGTTAACTGTGCAAAAAGCTGTTCCTCCACAAACCCCTCTCAGATGAGGGCTCTGTGCTGTGAATCCTGAGTAGGAGGAGGTGTTCAGGCTAGTTGCATATGCAGAATGGGAGACTGAGTCTCTGCTGAAGCACTTTGGCTCTGTACAGACAGCGGTGAGAGCTGGCACCTCTGAAATGAATTTCCTGAGAGTATTTGATACAGCACTTCATTGCCAAAGTAGCAGTGAGTCCTGGCTTGGTATGTCACAGATAACTAAAACAGATTACAGCTGCAGAAAAGACAATTCACTCAGGAATTGAAGAACTCTGGTTTATCATGAATAACTGAAAAACTAATAAATAAGTTATCTTAAATAAGGCCTCATCAGGGGAAGGAATTTTTTTCTTAGTTTCTTAGAAAGAATCTCATTCTACACAGCAAAATATGCACCAGTTCAATTACAAAGGTGGTATTGTAACATATTTAAAAATTAACATTAATCATCTTTCACCCAGACACATTTTTTCTCTCATCTCCCAGGATGGGTTCTCTCCAGAAACACTTCTTTAAAAACTGGTTAGCAGAATCAGCTCTTACAGTTTTTAATGTCAATAGGCTTTCAATACCCTATGGTATTGAAATGGGTATTGAAACAGTATTTCCATACCCTATGGAAAAATTACTACAAAGGCAATTTAAAGTTAATCCCTTGGCAACACTTTTGCAAACATCACTTAGTAGTGATGAGAATGTCTGATTTTGTCCTGTTTAATCAACAATGCTGGACTGGAAGGCAGCACTAGGTGATGCTGTGCAGGAGGTCTCTGTCTCAGAGCTGTGTCTGCATAGAAACATTACATCAGTAGACAGGGGAGTGATAAGAATTAATACTCCATTTTAGAAATATTTTTAACTTTTCTTTCCACTAATATGTTAGAAAACATAGCACAGATCTAAAAATCAACCCAGGTCACCTTTAGGTTAATATTTCATGGCATTTTCCACTACTGAAGAAATGCTTTACAAATGTACAAAGAATACATAGATACAGAAAGAATATATATCTTCTTGAATTTTAAAGATCCAGAAAGTTGTATGGAGTCTTTCCTCCCCCAGGGCTGCCAGTTACTTTGGTCTAAGACAGTCTCCCAGAAAATGTTGTTTTTCAATCATGTTAGGTGAAGGAGGGCATGGTATCTGGGACTCTCACTTGACTTCTGGCTTAGAACAAACTTCCTAAGTATGTGAGTCACTGGAGTGTTGTATAGAAGGAGAAAAAACAGCAGGAAAAAGCTATTGNTTTTTTTTTTTTTGTGGAGTCTACTGCAGTGGGTATATGACTAATGTTTCAGAGTATGAAAGTAGGACTGAAACTCTCTGGAGAATGTGCAAAATTCATTGGGTTTTTTAATCCTGAGTAGTCTTAGCTATGAACCAAGCTGTGTCAGAACTGCCTGCTCCTAACTGTGCTCCTTATTGGAACATTTTCTGTGCTTCATCACTGCTCTTTGAGTTGCATTCAGTATTTGAATATCCCAGAGAGTATATTCAACCTGTGTGTGATTGATTGTGAGAACAGATTCTAATACTGCTAATGCACAGTCTGGGGCAAGCAGCCTCAGGACTTAGCCTTTAATTCAGGTATTAGCAAAATAAGATAGTAATATGCAATTAACTACCCCACAAGCATATTATATGGCTTGCTTGGTTAATGCTTATAAAGCACACTTTGGAAATTAAAATGCTACATGCACTGAGTATTGTACAGCATGGAAAAATGTTTGACTGTTTAATTCAGATGGAATGCATGTAACACAATGAAACCATGAGTCTTGGCCAGCACACTAGAAATCCTTTGCCATCTTTCATTTGATATGCAAACACTGGATTAAGTTTCCTTTACTTTGGCCAAACCAGCACTCTCAGGGATCATACTCTGTCTCTCCCACAGCTGTAAAATATTCTTCTTTTTATAGAGGAATATCAGGTGGATTTTGGTAGTAAGGTGCCAGTACCTGGAAATAATTTAGGTGTACTCTGGGAGCAAATGTTTGTTCGGTTTGCTAACTGCAGAAAACTGAGAAAGAAAAATGATGTATCATACAGACTTGCAGGTAAACCCTTGAGACAATAACGGAGAACTTTATTTTGCCATCCGTAACAGTAAGAGAAACTTAAACCTTAAAGTTCTCCACAGCAAAGCAACATACTGATCCCAGCCAACAAGTAGAGTTGAACTCCTGATACCACTAATCACACAGGAATATCAGTGACATAAATGTCAAAAGAGTGAGAGAAATTTTAAAAATGCACCCTATATAGACTTAGGTTGCTTATATCCCTGGCTTGCTTTATATCTCAGGTGGGTTTTTTTCTCTTCTCTTCTCTTCTCTTCTCTTCTCTTCTCTTCTCTTCTCTTCTCTTCTCTTCTCTTCTCTTCTCTTCTCTTCTCTTCTCTTCTCTTCTCTTCTCTTCTCTTCTCTTCTCTCTCTCTCCTTTATTCTCTCCTTCTTTTTTCTCTCCTTTTTCCTCCCCTTCTTTTCTGTTTTCTTCTTTTCTCTTCTCATCTCCTCTTTTTTCTTTTCTCTTCCCCTTCCCCTTTTCCTCTTTTTATCCCTGATTTATGCTCTGATTTGCCAATATCAAGTTTTAGCTGAACATGAACCTTAACACTGTTGAATTTTATGAATGTGCATTCTTTGGTGCTCATTGGCCTTTATATCTATTCCAGTAACAGAAGCAGAGCACACAGGATGAATGCAGATAGCAATCTGTCAGCAGCCCTCTGCTGTCTGATGACATAAACTATCAGAGTTTACATGGGGATTACAACTTGGGATAGAATAAAATGGAAACAAAGGACATAGAGAAGCCTGAAGGTGATAATAAAAAATTAATGTGTGTCTCCTTGGTTTTTAGCTGCTAAAAAATACATCTTGACTTAATTAAAATAAAATTTATTCTTAAGCAGTTGACGTCTTAATCTGCCATTGTTTTATTAAAATACACCATGAATATTTAATACTATATGACTTCACCTCCCCACATCAAGAGCAAAGCCATTTGTTTTGAACTCTTGATCCTCTTTGTTTGCTTTTTGTTTCATGTGTATGTTTTCTGCATTGACATTATTCATGATGCTGTGAGATATAACAGAGAGCTGGGATTCACCCTGAGTGGTGGTGTCTGATGTCCATTTGGAACAAATTCAAACAACCCAAACAGTCCAGGGAAAACACCAACTTCTCTTTTGATCACCACCTGCCAGGAAGCCAAGCCCAGCTGCAAGAGAACATCACAGTTTGGCAGACCTCCATCACAAGAAAGGTACGATTTTTCTCAGATGTAGTTAACTCCTTAAAGATTCTGGCAATGTAAGCAAGCTTATATGCTCCTCAGAACAGAGAAGGTTCCATATTATCAGCACCTAATAACAAAGACATCATTGACACTGTATTTTAAATTGCCTTTTGTAAAGATCAGAAAGACCTGTCAATTAAACAGTTAAGTGGATTGAAATACAGAGATGATACAGTCCAATTTTCACTAGAATATACAAAAGACTAAACTCAAATAACATGCATAGCACCACTTTTAGCCTTATTTCAGCAGACTTTTATTTATGTATTTAACTTAATGTCTGTACTGCAGTGCAAGTGCTTTGCTGGACAAAAGCCCTTGTGAACATATACAGACTCATAGAAAGTACCTGAAGGAATCAATCTTTTCTGACACTGAGGCAGATTTTAAATCATGGCTTAGCTCCTGGCTAGAGTAACTGCAGATCAGAGAGCTGAAATGTTCAATAACTTTATGTGCTTCATTTCTACTGGCTTCTTGCAGCAACAGTGGACAACGAAAATAATAGGGCTGGTCTGATGCCTGATGAGTGCTTGTCCATGCAATTGCAGTGGCTGCAAGCTTGGCCCAGCTAGGAGAGAAAAGACAATGAAATTTACAGAAGTGCCATAGGTCAGGGCTAGTGTCTTCACATGGCACTTGCTCACCTTTTCTTCCCCAGGATCACTGGAAATTTCTTACCCATATAATCCATGTTTCTTCTCTTTCTCATGGACATGCTCAAACACAAACAAACAGAAACTTTCTTTAGCCATAAGTAGAACATGAATACTTAGATGCCAACTATTGCAGCTGAGCTAAGCTTGTCAGCTTCCAAAATTATTTTTACATTGACATTCATTTTAATGGTTACTTATATTTTGAATTCTAAAAATTTAAGCCAGTCACCTCAGTTACATAGTCATTGTCTGAAAATGTATTTTTCATGCCTCTGGTACCTACCAACTCACAGTGAAAAAGGTAAGTTCTTAAATTCACTTAAAATCTTACCAAAGAAATCTCAGTTTAAATTCAACAACCATGTTTGAACGCGACATAGTTATAGCTGACTCCCAGCTATCTTGTAAGCTCCTGCAATTGGAAAAGTAAATGTTTATGATCTGTGCAATTACCTCTGTCTTCCATCTCTAATGCTGTGAAGTGGAAAGGGCTAGTCAGTCTTTTATCCAGATGTGACGTAACGAGTGCCTTTCAGAGACACCTTTCCACATGGACATTGCCATCTTTTGAGATCAGCTAATTAGTTTCTCAGAAAAAGCTATTATAGTCGACTGGATATGTACAAAACATCTTCAGAAACTACGTAACAAATTCCCAATAGACTCCTGTTTTTTTGCAGTAAATAATTCATGTTTCTCCTCTACTTAAAACTGAGTTGCATGTTTGTACCAAAACCCTGAACATTTTATTTTCTTTTGAGGAGTTGATAACTGCATTCATGCTCTTGATTTAAAACAAACAGAAACTTTTACCAGCCAGGTGTGGACATGTGGACATGCAGGTTTAGATGTTTGTAGCTGGAGCCTCAGAACCCCTTTACTCCAGCATAAGGGAGAGCTGCCCTTCACACAGACAAGCTTTCTTCCTTCCTTCCCTAATCTGACCCAAAATTTCCTGCTGCCCTTTTGCACCCACACTGAATGTTAAACTGAACCAAGAAAGCAGTTAGGTTGAAAAACTGCCTGGGAGAAGGAAGGAAGCTGTGAGACTTATTGGGTCATTCTGTTCATTCAGATGAGTTTCCTGAACAAGGTCAGTCCTTAAGTCCAACAGCAAGACATGGCTGGAGATGGAACAGAGGGTAGGACTGATTGTCTCGTGCCATTTAGGTTGGTTTAAAGTGATTATATAATTGCTATCTTAAATAGATATTACAAGTAGGAGGATTTTCTTAGATTTCAATTCAGCAAGATGTTTAAGAAAACACCTAACCTAAAGTTTCATGGTAAAGCAATACTCTAGTATTTCTGTTTCTTAGTTGACTTCCTGAAATGTCAGATTCAGGGGAACTGTTCTTCTTTGTAACTGTTTCACTTAAAAATATTTAGCTGTTTTAACGAAAGTATTCATTGTTGCTAGGAAATATTGTTTATGACCTTTTTATTAAGCAGCTACAACACCTCCGGGAAGAAAAAGGGAGACATAAACTTGGCAAGGAGTAAAATTGCAGGTAAGATTTGTGTTTTTATTAGCCACAAAAGAGTTGGATATTATTTAACTGTTATACACTATATAAAGGATTTTGTACATGGGCTGTGGAGTATATTAGATGATAAAATTGACTTCTTCTGCTTTTCCATCAGCTCTGACACCAGTAGATAAACAAACTTAGACTCATATGTCTTGATGCACAAGGAAGAATGCAGCACATTAAGGAGGATGGAGGTCTCAGAAGTGCTTTCCTAATATAATAGCTAGTAAGCTAGGATGCAGTTGTAATTTCCTTCTTCATCCGCAGTGGGAAAACATGTGAGAGCTTAACATGTTGCTGTAGGGAAGATATGCAGCTTCCCAGAGGACACCTGAGAAATCTTCAGAATCAGCACTTTCCAGATGTTTGCTTTCTTAATGGAATAGATGAATATTGCAAAGCTGAACGCTGTGGAGGGTGGATAAACAAGACAGGGTCATGCCTGGATGGTTGCACACATTACATGATATGTAGTGCAGGGCTGTTATCCAGACAGTAGATGAAACAGGAAATATTTCTTCATCCATTTTTCTTTCATAAATACTTTCTAAAACAATACTTTGATACCAGCTGAGCAAGCATCAGCATGGCAGAAATGGAAACTCAACATGTCACTGCTAAGGTTGCCTTTCTGATCTTAACAGTGGCCATTTGCATGTATTTGTTGCAGGGTGGCCCTTACATTAAACTACATTGATTTTCCCTCAAAAGAGATATACTATGTAGATATTCCCAAAAGGTCTGCTCTGTATCTCCTTTCTCCTCTTTCAAATCTCACAGATTTCATACCATTGTTAGTGCCCTACTCTCTTCTTGTTAAATTATCTTCTTCTATGTTTTGATCTTCACAATTTTTTTCTTTTTTTTTCCTAAGAAATTGCCCATGTTTATATTTATTTCATAAATAATCATATATTATTCTAGACTTATCTAATTAGCATGTTATTCTACTATGTACTAAACTATGCCCTGTCTCCCTTCCACAAGGTAGCTGCACTCTCTGACCTACAAGCACAACTGCTCCTTAACCTAGTTCTGTCAGAATGATTTGGTTTGTAAAATCCTCGCAGGGAAGTGTTTCAGTAGGTTTTAAAAACGAATTCTTTTGACAGAATCAGGCTGGGGACAGCTAGGTATGTATTTATACTATCAAATCTGAAGGGGGAGTGGTAACCTTCAGGGAAGCAGAAGGGAGGAGGGAGTGGCTGGTTATGAGCCATCCGCATTGTCTCCATGCTTACATTATCCACATGTCTCATTATCATACATTATCTACATTATCAACAGCCCTACCAATATCTGACTGTACCTTGTCTAATCAAATTATCCTAACTTTTCCTATTTCTTCAAAATGACAGACCTGCAATATAAAACCACAATGTTTCCACTCCATTATTCTTTCTGTCTAAAACTGCATTTTCATTTTCTCAGATGATTTTTCTTTTCCTCTTCCTCATTCTATGAGAATTTCAGTATGTTTTCATACTGTCCAGTCCTTCTTTCCAAAAATCTGGATCTTCATTTACATCTCTTCTGTAGTCCCTTTCTCAAAACAGTTTCTCCTCAAATCTTATTAGACAAGCTCTTTCTTCTGCCTTCTTCTAATAAAATTGTGAACTCTTAGGGTGAATGAACATGGCTGCAGTGTGCAAAATGCTTTTAGTGTGCTGGTCTGCCAAATTATAACAACAGCAACAGTCAACACCGGTTCTGAAGTTTGAGCATGGGATATCATGCTGCAGAAAGTAAGCTGATATATAAAATAATTATTTAAAAAATTTAAAGGATGAAGGTGTGCAGCACTGAGCAATTTAGATAATTCAGAACAGCCAACTGTCACTGACATATGGAGATGGCAAGGAGAAAAGACAAGTCTTGAGACAGAAGAGCAACTTCACACCTGAAGTGCCTGATGATTCAGGAAGAAAAGTATCTGCAGTCCAGGAAACTCCTAAAATGCTGTAATAGCCTCAAAGCATGCCCAGGAGAAAATTCCACCCTGACTCATAGACTGAGCACACTATATCTATGGAAATGAGTGACATCTGTGACAGAAACCTGGTTTTAGGAATATATTCCTAAATGGGAACTGACTTTGTTGATAACTAAAAGGCCTAATTCATCTCTGAGCAAAGTAATTTCTGGTGCTATTTTTTGAGGAGGAATAAAGTAATGTAAAATGTACTGCATGATGTTTATCTCAATACACAACCTGTGACAGACCTAGCTGGTAACCTAGAAAATGCCTTGAAGAAAAACATGGAGCAAGTTAAAAACCAGTAAATATGTATGAGAGAGAGGGAATGGGAGAGGAACACTGAAAAGTAGAGTATGTCAAATGAGGTACATTTTGTTTCTGCATCTGCACACACACTGTATAGGAAACAGTAGGAGCATTAATTTAGTGTTGGGGCATACTCCGAACTCGTGCATTTTTCAGGGATATTTCAGTTTATATAATGGAGTGTAAAACTGTCATTTATGTTCTCTCTCAGACTGAAATCTAAGCACAATTTCTTCTGTCCTCTATCCTGCTTATGCATGGATACACAGCCATCTACCTGGTGGCTATCTAGGTTAAGAACCACGGGTTTAGAGGTGATCCTGATTCAACCCCTACCACTGCAACATGGAGTTTCACGGGCAGTAATGAGTAGGTGATGCTTTGAGCCTTTTTTTGCCTCTTGTTCTTCTTTTCTCTGCCTCACTGAGAACCCCTTTAAAGCTTAAACAATAAAGGTCCTCTACTTCTTGCTTCCTGTTTTTTTTTCTTTTTTATTTTCTTTCCCCAGGATAACTGAAAGAAGAATAAATTCAAAGAGTGTGATGGGTTTCAAAAAGAAACGGGAAAAGATTTGTCAGTGGAGCTCAGCAAACAGTTCAACAATTGGCTTTGGAAGATTATTTAGACTACACTGGCAAAAGAAAGTGTTGACCTGGAAATCAAGACACATTAGGCATTTTAGTTCAGGAGAGAGAAGGTTATGCAACCTGGTCAGGTGGAAAAAGACCTGTAGTAGTCAAGAGTTTAATGAAAAAAAAACAAAAAAACTAGAGGATTTTACTAAACAAAAAGGAGTTTTGCTGAGAGGAATGCACAGATTTGAAAAGAAAGAACATGGCAGTCAAACCAATAAAAGTTGTATCCTTTCAAGGCTCAAATTGAATGGAAATAAATTTATCAGCTACATAGAAATTAACCATTTCAGACCTAATCATGGGATAGTAATCTGACAAAATAGCGTTCACTAAAAATTGTAAATACATTTTTAAAGTAGTTTATACACTCTATTTGAAAATAATACCTTCAATAAAACAACTTCTTGCATATAATGTTCTCGTTGTTGTTTTCCATGCTGCCAGCCTTGGTGGAGATCACACACAGACTGCTGGTCAGGCCTACTGATGATGGAAGTTCTCATTACACAGAATACACATTCCTGAGGGGAGGAGAGCGAGGAGCTGTCCAGTGAGGAGAGGGAAGGAGATTTGGTTGGTAGGTCCCTAAAAGCACCAAATTAGAAACACACTGCAACATGGATAGACACTCTTTCGTGGGGGATTTATTGGATCAAGATATTTCTGAGTATGAAGGCTAAGATGAAAATAACTGAAAAGCAGAACTTATTACTGGCTCAGGTGAAAGAAAAAGCACCATAGATCCAGGTATAAACAATAATGAAAATGAGTGTGCACATTTGGTTATTCATGTACTTGAGAAATCTTAAAAGACAGAGAAAGGATATAGGTGTCAAGCTATCATTAAGGCACATAAACCCAGCCTCAGCACCTGCCATGTAAGTAGTGTTATTTAAATGAAAACCACTTTGTGGCTCCTGTCCAGAAGCACTGGCATTTCTAATGAGGCTCAACAATTTAGCACTAAGCCAAAGACTGTGGACCTTTCAGGATCCACAAACATGCTTTTTGATGCTGGGCTGAAGCACTTCAGTCACTTCAGTCACTTCAGTCAAACATGCTTCAAAATATATGAACAGGTCCAAAAACAGCAGTGGAAATCCTAATTCCACTCAACTCACTCCTACCCTGTGTCCTGCTCTGGTGTCCCTCCAGAGATATCAGGGTTGTAAGAGACTCTCCTAATAACCAGCAACAGTGAAAAAAATCCTTCTTTGAGCTGACCTCATTAACTTCCTTTTCCTGACCAGGCAATCTGTAAGAGACATTGCAACCCCATGCATGTTGCTCTGCCGGCTAATCCTGATCCATAAACTCCCAACTGTTTCATCATATATTCCCAGGCAGAGCTCCAAGCATTCCAGATGCATTTGCACATAAAACTAGAATGCTCATTAGTTGCTTAATTTCAAATACATCTGATCAATTCTGTTCTGCATTCCTTCTCAATTTTTCTCTTCTCCCCTGCTCTATGGATTCTTTAGTAGAAATCATATTAAAGTGAATATATATGTTTATGTACAACAGAAAACCATGTATTATTTTTCTCTATCTATATCTGTCCCTCTAATGCTCTATGTTGAATGTACAGAAGAGAGGTAGAATGAGAAAGTTATGTGGTTTCTCTTATGGCAAAAAGAAATTATGAAGGAATAAATTCACACTGCAAGCTTACCTCCTAGAGTGTTTATAGCATTGTAGAATAGACAACAGGTAACTCACACAAATTTACTCCATTTTAGCTGTGTGAACACCTACAGATATGAAAATTTCTTACTGTGTTTTTGAAAACCTACTAAACTTTTTCTCCTGTACAAAGTTTAGCAGGGAAAATGTAAATCCTGGTTGAAATTTAACAGATTAAAGCACCAGACAGATCTGCATTATACTAAGCATGAAAGACATCTTTGATTAATGATTTGCTGTATCTTAGCCAGCATTACAAATCTTGAGTGAGCAACAAGGACATTAATGTGCAGGATGAGTGTGTAGAGAATAGGCAGCATACTCAGGAAACATTGCAGAATTTCCATGGGCCATGGAGCAGAAATCTAATGATATTTCTTTCATCAGGCACACTTTGTAAACTAATTAGGCACAGAAATACATGCAATATTTCAAAATAATTTACCTCTACTGCAGGGTCCTTAATACACTGACAGCATTGCTTTGTCTCATAATGGCTTTAAAAGTACCCCTTTCCTTTTTAAAGTTTAAAAGTCTTATGTCTTTTCTTTAAAATGTGATGCTTTAGTTATTGGGTAAATCCATTATGATGTCACGACACAATCGCTAGCATCACAAAGGATATGCACAATGGCACAACTCAAGCAACAGAAAAATGTTTATATAAAGATGGCTTAACCTAAATTATTTCAGTGTTCATATTTCTTTATCTGCTTTATGCTTGGGACATTATAGCTTTTGTTTTCAACTGCATCTTGAATTAGAATTAGATTTCATATTTCATATGAAGATACTTCATATTTAAATTAAACCACTGAACAGTAACTGTTGAAACAGTCACATAAAGAAAAATTATAAAATGGGAACTAGAACTGACTGTGCAAAAATCGAAATACAAGCCAAAAGATGATTTCAAGGGACCTCAGAAAAATAAGTAAAAGATAATATAAGCCTTAAAACAGCAAGGCTTACAAGGAACTTAGCATCACATTGTGCATATGATATGAGAATGTCAGTAGGAAACACTTCACACAGAGTGTGAAAAACAGTTCTCAGATGTACTGGACAAATAAACATTCAGCCATAGAGTTTGGATGAAAGCCAGAAAATAACATGAGGCCTCGACTAGAGGTTCAAAAAATAGTCTCTGATTTGGACTTCCTCTGTATACAGATGTTCAAATCTAAATATATGTTAAGTTAATTTGGATATACAAAATCAGAAATCAATTTTTAACAGACTAGTCTGGGCATTTACACATCATTTGACATACTCCACATCAGCATTTCCCAGAACTCTGGAATTTGGACTTCACATAGCATAATAAGACTTTATTTGAGAAATAAAATTGAGTCTTCAACAATAATCCCCATGTTACATGTTAGCTCTAGGGAATTCAAGGCAGCATGCACAGTTCTAACCCTAAGTTCTCTGAGCTTCAGATTTCTGCAGGAATTCTTGCTCTTCATTTATATGATCATGATGAAGACTATCTCTTATGCAATGCAGTGGGTTTTTTTGTCTAAGGCTTGTTGTATAGAAAGTCTAGAAGTGTCACATCACAGAAAAATAAATACCTAATCTATTAAAAATTTACTCATGCTACCATATATGTTTGTTTTTGAAGTTATAAAATGCCCTCTTTCTTTCATGAACTACTTTCTGTATTAGGTGATCCACTCTCACAGAGGCATTCTACCTTTTACTTTGTTTTCCTTGAGTGACTTATATGAAATTTTTTCCTCAAAAGTAAATCAATCCCACAAAAAGTGAACTACCAGTTACTTTATGCTCAAACCAAAATTGTGTTCAGGGACGGCTGGGCAATAAACCTTGCTAAGAAGAAACAAAAGAGTCCTCATCTATTTCTATTTTATGAATAAAGCCCACGTTGTTTTGCTGCCTTATATATTCTGGCTATAATTACTCTGCAGAACTCTTTTCCAATCTGTCTCATAACATAGCCATACCATGCTAATATGCGCTTTAAATTTGCCAGAAAGAAAGAGTTGCCTTCTTAAAAGAATCCAAGAGAAAAGTGACCACGAAAAATCAATAGGGTTTTGGATTTTTTCCATCACAGAGATAATACTGAGACTTTTTTTTCTTGTATACTATCCAGCTTTTTGCAGTATTGAAATTGATTGTACCATTTCTCAGGTGCAGTTTTTACTTTTGGTTGGACAGGTCTCTCCATTCCCTGAGGCTCATGTACTTCAGACCATAGTACCTCAAAATTTGCATGTGCAGTCCAAAGTATTGCTCCTATGGCACACCATAATTATATTATGCATTAGAAAAGTTTATTGACACTGGTAAAAACTCTGGTATTCCATTTGAGTACAGCTGATTTAGCTTTCATACTGTAAATAAAATGCACTTAAAATACAGTCAAGTTATTCCAAAACAAGCAATCATCGAAAGCATAGACTCGTCTCACACATTGAAAGAAATATACTGAACTGGTTGCCAATGCACTTTACCTTTGCAGATCTGTTTGAGAGTTGGAAGAAAACATTTCCAGCAATACTAAGCTCAAAGTACTCTAGGAAGAGAGAAAACATCCATCATCAGGTCTGGGAAATAAGGGAAACAGGAATGTTTTTGCTGTCCTGGAATCTTAATTTGAATACAATTAAATTAACCACAGAGGTGCCAGTTACTCTCTCTAGAACAACTGACACTGTTCTGCTAAGTCCAATATTTAATTCACTGGCACTTTTCCAAAGTCAAAATAAGACAAAATAATTCCCATGTTAAATTCAATAGACACTTCAAAACAAATGACAAAGTTCTGAAATAAAAATAATGCTGTTGTGTTCTCAGTGATAACACTTTGTTCTGAGAAAGTGATTGGATCTGTTATTGTAACAGATTTCTTTTTTCAGAGGACACAACTGAGCAAAGTTTTATTTTTTTTTGATCCCTAAATCAGGTTGTTCCCCACATTACATTGTAAGCATCAAAAAGAAATCAGTTTTTTTAAAAAATATAACTACAACATTAATGAAGAAAATTTCACTGAGTTGGTAGTTCAGCAGTCTTAGAAGACCAGTCTGTGTGTGTGTCTCCTTCTACATCAGACTCTGTCCTAAGAAAGACGGCATTTTTGAAATGTCGAAAGCCAGGATTATAATTGCTTTAATATTCAGATAAAAATTAGTAATTTTTATCGTTTTGATGACGTGCAAGGTATTTATCATTTATGTAGGAAATTAATGGCCTATATTGTAAAGATAGGTTACTTTTTTTTTTAATATCAGAAATTATATCCAGACTGTTTTCTGTTATGGTCCCTCCACTGAACACTGTACTAATTCTCTTTTTAGCATAAGGAAATAATATAAGTCACTGAAGATATTCTGGGGGTATGAACTTATAACACCGAGATCTTTCAATTTCTATTTATTTAGGGCTGCATAAAAAAATTGATTCAAATAAATGAGTCTTTGAATTGCCTGAAATGGACTTACAAGCAGAGTCATACATAAGAGCTGAGTTTACTCAGCACCTCAAGAGTAAGTTTCACAAAATAAACAATTGAAATTATTAATGAAAAATCAAAATGCTTTCATTGGGAGTGCTTTCTGTAATATCTTTGCAAATAAAGTCCCAGTATTATGTGTGTATGAAATGATTACTTGCTCTTTGGAATGAGCAGTTTATGACCTTTTATTAAATGGCATCTAAGGACTTTTCTCACAGACATTCAGGAATTCTTGTAGGAGTAAATTTTTTAGACTTTTCATATTTTCTGCCAGAGAAAAACTATATGAGACAGGAATAGGAATAGCAGACATATCCTTTGGACTACTCAGAATTGGTGTATTTTCTTCTCAATCTATATTTGTATATATCTCCACGTTTTAGCCATTTATTTTATTTTTTTTTTAAGTTAATTATTTGGGACTATATATCACACATAGTTTTAAAGCATATTTTGCACTATTATTAGTTTTCAGTTTTCATTACCTTTCCATATAACCAGCATGATGGTGGAACTAGAAAAAGCACAAATTTACTATGAGAACAATATCATGCATAACCATCAGAAAATCAGAAAATTCTGTATTGAATTAAAGTTCTTCAAGAACAGTCAACACAGCAATGTTTCAATTCCCATACATTCTAAAATAAACATAATGAGAGAGAAACATAATTATATTCATCTTCCCTGGTGATTTTGAGTGATTTCCTGGGTACTTTCAATTCTTTTTAATATCATACCTAAAATATTTTACAATTTGTTTATCTAATTTGTCGTTTCAACACAGGTCCTTTAAATTTAGCAGAGAGTTTTGACTCTAAAATATTTGTCTTGAAAGTAGCTTTCTGTGTCATTTTTCATCCTCTTTGGCAAGTATCCCTATTTTCCAGCTTCCCATGCTTTGGCAAAATAACTCATAGAATCATAAAAACCATAGATTTGTTTAGAAATCTTTGGAAAGACCCTAAGATCATCAAGTCAAATTGTAAACTATCCCTGCTGAGTCTACCACTAAAATGTGTCCCTAAGTGCCACAGCCCATGGATCCAGCATGTCCCGATCCCTCTGAAGTGCCTATCAACCACCAAGATCATTAACACTCTCACCCAGCTTGGTGTTGTCTATAATTCATTACTGTTCTGTTGAAATCTTATTAAAATATAGAAATTTGCTTTGCTATCTGAATGTGCTTAGTGCTATTGTGAATACCTCACATACCATTTGGGATTTTTTTACTTGGATTTTTTTTTTTTTTTTTTACTTATCTATTGAATTGAAGAATTTCTATTCTGTAACATGGCTTACTTTACAGCCAGTCTCCACTCACCACCCCTTGACTTTCCATCCCAAGACTACAGTTGACAAAGATAAATGATCAGGTCACTCTCATAAATATTTAGCCTTCTTCCTGACTCCCACACTATGGAGGGAGGGAAAGAGCAAATTAAAGGAAGAGAAGAAAGGAAGGAAGCAGGCAACCCAAAGAAATAAGCAAATGCCAGGGTTAGCTCAGAGCAGTGACCTTAACCTTCAGCATTCCTAACTCCTGCACCAAATATGGTCTCATTCAGCCTAAATTCATAATAAAATTATAAATACTCTGAATTCTCAAATATATAGGGTATTCATGGTCATATTTTCTGAAATAAATCATTGTCCTTTGGATGAGATCAAGAAGTCCAGTTCTGTTTCCAGTTAGAATCAGAGAGCTCAGAAATATTGACCATGAAAGACTGAGCTTGGAAATCTTAATAGCCTCATAGGAAATTATATTAACCCTAACATCATGAGCCTACAAACAACCTTTGAGTAAAAGATGAGAGGGTTATTTTGAAGAACTAACAACCAAGTTTATTTCTGATGTGGTTGCTGAAGAAAGGGCTTGACTTTCTTTGAAAATGTGTTAAATATGTTGATATATTCTGAATTTTTTGTTTTGACTTCATTCTTATTTTACCAAGCCTGATATGATTTTAGAAACCCTGGCAAATTGCCATCAACTTCCAGAAACACCAAGATTATTTAGAGAAACATAGCTGAAAAAAATCCAAAAGAACCATGGCCTTAGCTGTAGTTTCCCACTGATGTAATCATGTTTCCTCACAATATCCCGTATCCTCACTGCACCACAATCTCACTAACCTCTGTACAGCTGCGTTAATTTTAAAGCTTAAGGGCCCAAGTTTCATTTTTCATGTAACACAGGGCAGAAAGGCTAAACTAGCTGGTGCATTACCATAGCCCAATGAATCCTCATGCAGAGGAAGCAGCTCAGGGCTCCTAAGGACATCCTCAGAACATTGTACATCCATGTCTTTGCTATTTAGTTGTGTTGTCATGGCAGTGTTGCTTTCAGTTCTGAAGCTTACATGATCACTGCCAGCTTGGTGTTCTTCATACTGAGTTGTAGCATTAATGGCACATAATTTGAACTGCTTTGGAAACAAATGTGCATATTTCAAAATATTGATATAATAGCCTAACTAAGCTACTCACTTAGAAACATATGAAGCATTTATACTTTACGTATCTGCATAGTAGAAATCAATCCACATTCAGTGTTAAGTCTAGCCACACCTAGTTTCTTTCATAAATGTGCTCACTGTTTAACATTTTCATTTGAACTGCTATTGGCAAGGTGACTTTGGTCAGTTATATAATACAGAAATGAGGCACCACATCAGCTAACTGAATTTTGCCTGGTCTGAAATTTGGCAACTCCTTCCCTCCATCCCAAGCCATTAAGCTTTTTTTTTCCTCTTCTTTATTTCTATGTCTCATCCCGATAATATGTGGGGCAATGGAATGAATGCACAACTGTAGGTAATGAGCTGAAACTATTGTCTCTTTAATTTAAGCTTTGATGTTAAAATTCACTGTAGCAAATGCTATCAGTTCTCACAACTAACCCTCAGAAACTACAGTGTTTATTGTGTTGCTTGGCCATTAAGAGACAATTTCAGTATTAAACACAGGTGCAATGAATACTAAAGGAAGTAAATGACCTTGATCTAGTTAAAGCAAAACATACAGAGAAATAAAGGAACAAAGGAATGTTGAAATGTATTTCTTTGTGTACTTTTAAATAGTCTTGAATGTTTATAATAAATAGATAGTCCTACACCTGTTGGAAATTAGTTGGGAAAAGAATGCTGTGTGAATTTAATACAAGAGTTTAGTGAAGGATTTATCAGACATAGTAATCAGGAAAGGAAGCATCTTTTTGGCTTCCAAGACAAAAAGTGTTTGCCTAATTATACAAAGCTGATTCTCCTTAGTAGGCTGATTCAGAGTCCTTCTGTGGAGGCATTCAAACAATTCAATATGAAACCGGATGTAGTTAATTAAAGCTGACTGCACACAAGTTTTTTATAGAGGTGGATAGATTTACTTCAACATAACTGCAAATTGTAGGACACCTTGATAATGATGATGATTGTTATTATTGTTATTGTTATTATTATTGTTGTTATTTTTATTATTGTTATTATTGTTGTTATTTTTATTATTATTTTTGTTATTATTGTTTTAAGAGGAAAATATTCTGTCAAAATATGTCCAGTAAAGCAATACTGCCTTTTCAACATGGAATTCAATATAGAATTTGGAAATGCATACTTCAAATAATCTGTAGAAATAGAAGAGCCATTAAGAGTTTCAATAAATTCATTCACTAGACACCTAGTAGGTCATATTGTTTTTTCTCATATATATGGATGTCCTGTCTTTTTATATATTTTATAAAATCATTTTAAAAATAAAATATTAATAGGTTATGTCAAATATTATTGAATTGTTGAATAAAATACTGAAACCCTAGCTAATTTCTAACTAATATTGCATCTGTGTTTTTATATCCAATAGCTATTAATTTCATGGCTACATATATTATCTAAATTCCCTAAGCTGACATCTCTGCTCTAGAAATCAAGAATGCCAAGTGTATATTATATCCTTCAAAAGATGCAGCAACCCATCACTGCAGAAGGCAGCTTGCCATAAATACCAGCAAGATCTAGAGTGAAATTCCAGTAAATGAAGATTAAAGGAAACCACTTTGAAATTGGCTGAGCTGAGCAAAGTAAGGAATTCCTGCACCTCCTAATGTTGTAAATCAACTTATGATGTACAGTCTCTAGCTATTTAATTAACAGCTCCATATTCTGCTTGCTAAAGAGGGGTCACAAGGACAAGATATAGAATGTGCAACAATTTCACCAGGTTCTGCATTACTTCTAAGGCCAAAATGCTGTATTTTAAAATAAATGTAACTTCTGAGATATAATCAGAAAGACTTTTCTTTAACTTCTTTTTAGTTTACTATTTATTTAATTTCCTTACCTCTTTATCTGTATGTTCATGCCCACTTCTCGTTTTCCTTCACAGTCTTAGTCCTGTTGTAGCTGATGAGGTCGGCAATCCTCTGGTTTGATCTACAAAGTGCAGGGAGGCCTGACAGCATTCAAAATGATCATTTTTTAAACCAAAGGCCATCAGTTCTGTAGTTAAATGAGTATTACAATTGCAGCACATATATGTGGATGTTTATTCATGAGAGCTTTATGTACAAACAAGGATGTGTTTGCACAGTATCAAATGTGAAGTAAATCTTCATAGAAATATCAGAGGCTGTTCTGAAGCCTAAAAGTTAGGCTGTGCTTCATTCTCCCTAGAAAAGAGTATTCAGAATGAAAGGTTCAGATTGTACATAAAGCAAACCTTTTCAAAGGTGTATGACTTGGAAGAACTTCAACAAGGAATGTTGAGATTACCTAAAAAAAAGGCTGACAAGAAAAACAAAAATGAAGACTAATAATAGGAAATATAGGAAATAGGATGTGATCATTCATAGATGGTGTTTTGGGGAAATAGAGATTTGCAGATCTGAATCCCTCCACCAATCTGAAAAAAAATGGGTCTTTACAAGTCTTCTAATAATTAAAATATAAACGGAGGCATACTTTCTTCCACATATTTTCTGGGGAAAAAAAGTACAGAGGAAAACCCAAAAATGACCTTTTGGAAATTTTCCTATCTGGAAATGAAGTGGTGCTCTCCCTAAGTTTAAAAGGAAGGACAATTTTATTGTTGTTATTGTTTTAGTAGGATTCTAGTCTGAATCAGGAAACTTGATATTAATTTAAAGAAAAAAATTATACTTCATGTTTGACAGAAGCTGGCTCTCCAGGAAATCCATTCTTATTACTGCTTTAGCATGCTATGTTTGTTGACTGCCACATGTAAATGATGATAAGGGAAAATAAATCTTCTGATCATTATACTGATTTTTTTACCTAAAATGGAAGTACTCTGGACTTTAACTGTTTCATGAAGGTTTTTCTACATAGTTTACATGGATTCAAAGCTTATACAAATAGGTACAAAAATATGGCTTGCTAGTAAGGAGCCATCAGAAGCACACAATCAAGCATCCATAAACTAATACAGTGCCCAAATCAATGCATGTGGCTGAATACAAGTGAATGAATCAATTGCTCCTACAAAAGAATGTTTCTGCTTTAGGCATATTCATGTTTCTTTTTATTAATATTTTCTGTTTTCTCTCAGTATTATATAAAACAGGCTGCCTGGCAGTATTGTTAGCAAAATGTTAAATTCAAACACACTTTGAGGAAAATTCACAGAAATCTAATTTTATCTAGCCGGTCTGAACACTCAGTTTGCTGATTTTTTACGGCCATTCAATTACCTGACATAAAGGAGAAGCAAATGATCCATGTAGGCCATTGGGCATAATCAAGACTGCTTACTTTTAAATAGTGACTTAAAACAAATTTCTTTGCTAGAGGATCACTCTACAACTTCAGAATTATTTATAGGACCTTTTCTTACAAAACCTTTTTTTTTTTTTCTCAGTATTTTAGAATATGTTTGTAAAACAATCTGTGGACAATTCTATGACAAATTTATAAAAGCATAAAAGGAATAATTTTCTGTTATTTGAAAGAATAATTTCTGTATCAGATTCCTAGTCCTTAAACCAAAGTCAGACATGAATTGGCTTTCTGATTTTTGTTGATATTACTAGGGACAACTAAGACAATTTGCTGAAGTATGAACTGAACATGGATAAGGCACTAGTGATGAAACCAAGGAATTTCTTAATGTTCACAAAAGTTTGTGGGAAATGAGATCCCAATGCAGTAAAATCTTCTTCACACTGTCTGCTCCAGAAGACAGTGATATTTGTTTGGTATTTATTTACATTATGACTGTGACAGTCAGGGTTCAAAGTAAAGTCCAGTGTAGCTGGAAATAATTGCCTGAAAAAAAGGCTGACAGAGGAGAAATATCTAGATACTTGTCTGCTGGCTTGCTTTCTAAATCAGTAGCAAATTATCTAATATGATTTGACTCCAACCCATGGTAAAAATAAGTGTGTATTTTTTGGCCACCCATGATAGATATGAGGGAATATCAGTGTACATTACTTTTAGTATGTATTGAAAGAAATATCCAAATCAGCAGGGGAAATGAATAGATTAAAGCCAATCACTTTTTCATGCTCTGGTTCATGGAACATGTTGAAAGAATAGAGGCCTCTTCTTCCCTGTAGAATATGTGTGTGTGGACATCTCTTCCCACCCTTCAGAAAGTCATTCTCTTAACAGTATGTTGGTATATGGCTAACCCGTGATAAAAACAGATATAATACCAGAAAGCTAGAAGACTTTGCTTTATTGACTTTTTTCTTTTAATATAAAATATACTAAGCTACAGGGATTGGAAGACAAGGAATAAAGAATTATGTGTTGGAAGTGTGCCAGAAATCTTGTGTGAGCATGTATGGCTATATTTCATCAACTGTATTGGTGCATATATTTTCTAAACTGTCCCTAAGATTTACACAAGTTTTAAAGTAAAGAAGTCTATAATAAATGCAAACATGTTGCTGTCACCGCTGCCCAGTTATGTCCCAGTACAGCTGTAATAAAGATAAGTATGACAACCACTAGGTATATTTCTGTGTGCTACTGGAAATTAGCTCCCATGTGACAACACTAATTAGAAAAAAAACAGAATTTTTGAAGAATCTATCCGAAAGTCCAGCAGAGATTTTTCTGATATAGAAATACCTTAGCTGGTAGTTTCAAAATTCTGGGCATTTATGTTGTGTAAGACCACCATTCATGTCATATTATTCAAGATAAAAATTATGAAAAATTATGTACCACGTTTCTGTGGGTTTATGGGGCATGAATTTGAGCTTATAACAACCATTTAGTTTCCTAACGATCAGATCATTGGTATGCTAAGAATAATCAGTCTTCCTGCATATGTTTATCTGTATTGTTTTGTACCTGCTTGTAGTTTATTTGTTACTTATTTGTCTGTGAGTATATGTTAACAAAAACCTAACCAAAACCCACTCAAATAAAAGATTAAAGAAATTCCCAGTCTTCAGAAAAATATTTCTCTACTGTGAATCATCTCTGGGGTTTTAACATGTGGTAAGAAAACTATCTTCTCTGTTATTGATATTATTTTCTATATTTCTAAGTTAAAGTGCAGCTGTATGCAGTTTGTTGTTTTTGTTGCTTGTGACCACTGAGCAAGTTCCCCAGAAACTTATTGATGTGGGTGCAATTATGATATATTTCCGTTACAATTTCAAACATGATAGGGCATCCAGCATCTTCACGACCAGTATCACTTTCAGTATGTACTCCATTAGGCATCTTCTTCAGTGATCTTCATTTTGTTATTTCTAATTTGAAACCTTCAAACAGATGACATTCTAGATCCATGCACAGCACACAAAACATTAAAAAGTTACTGTGTGATGGTTACAGCACATTAATCCCATCTAGGCATTATAGCAGACTGCATATTTAACTGGGAAGTTACTCTGCATGCTGGAATGCACATGCTGACTTACTTCAAAGAGAGTAACTTCCCTGCAAACATAAATCGTGAGACATTTAAATGACAGGATTTGTGTGCAAAGATAGAGAAACTTGAGTACCACACAGCAGTGTTTTATGGTAATTATATTTTTTGTTGGCTGTATAACCTTGATGTCATTGACCATAATGAGTTAAATTTCCCCAAAAAGGATCATAATGGCTATCCAGGGAAAAAAGAAAACCACAGGAGATGAAATGCGGAGTTCTCCAAAATTAGCAAGTAAATTCTGTGTGATATGTACTTCTACTTGCGTTGCACAGGTATGCATAAGTAGTAAGTACATTAATCTTATGTAAAAATTTCTGCAACTGAAAGAAATAACTAATATAAATTTGATTGCTTTTGAAATTATTTTTTATCTTTTTCTTTCAGATAACCAAGCTAGCTTTTTTCCTCAAGCTCTTATCTTTAGTTTTCTCAGAAAACATATTTATCCCAATAGCCAAAAATTAATGCAATGAAAAATTTGATTTCTCACTCCATCAAAAATTCATTGAAGAAAGCCCCTCCTCACAAAGAAAATGTAGAATAAGATAGGAATTACATTTAAGCATATAATCCTGGTGCATCCTTTAGCTAAAACTGCTGGCATATCTTTTCCCAAGAGAGTTTTTTTTCATTGTGTCATGTTTTAGACTTGAAATACCATCTGACATTGATCATCATCCAAAGTGAAATATGAGCATCATATAAATCATATAAAGGAAAGTAAAGAAAGAAAATTGGCTAATGCCAAAAGACACTTTTTGTTTCAACATATTTTTATTGTCAGATCTCTTCATTTTTTGTTAAGATCCCTCCAGATTTATGTTTCTGTGTGTATGTTTCTTGAGATTAAGTAGACTTTGCTGAACAGACTCTTTCTGTGAATCTTTTCCAACTCAAAAATATTTTATTTATGGAATACAAGACAACTAAAATACATGGTACTGAATGTTTGAAAAGCTTCTAATTCACATGCAGGTGACTCTAGACTAACAACATACTTTGACTTCTAACAGTTATTTCAGAATAGTAAAATACAGTGTGTCGTAGCTTACAGAATTTGATTAAAAGTATGGGAATTTTTGTTATACTGTTCTTTCATTACCTATGTCATAACAACTCCTGTGAAAACACAATATAAAAGACACAGAAAACATAGCAAAACAATGAGCATCAATTGAATGGTTTCTTCAGGACAAGTGACCCTTGGGGAGTGATAGAGAGGAAAAACAAGTTTTCAGACTAACACCTGTTACAGTTTTCTGTATGAGCACCAAGATGTGGGAGACTGCCTGATGAACCTTCTAAATGCTTTCCAAATGCTCCACCCACACTAGTGATAGACTTTCTTTCCACCTTTCTTTAGATTTTTCATCATCTTTTCACCCATAATTCAAAGTTATTTGTAATCTGAAACAAATTGAGTGTACAAATATTGGAAAAAATAAGCCAAGAGTGTGAGGACAAACTGTGGCAGGCATAGGGATTTAAGTGGTTCAGACAAGGCCTCTCATTTAGGTCCTGCTGAAGAATTAATCTATTTCAGGCCTTCTCAAAAGAGTTTCCATATGCAGGCAACCTACGTGCAGAGGCAACTGGTCAAAAGTTCTATTATCTTTAATGAAAGTATCTTCAAACTCTTCAGAAGGATTTCTGTGCCTGTTCCTGTGCCAGCCAGGTAGGTCTCCCTGATCCTCAGTCCAGCAGTCATGGTAGCTGTAAATAAGACTGAATTCTATTTTCCCCTCATACTCTGTGGTCGCATCCAAACTGTCCAGTGGTGAGCTGTACCTGTGATGGGCTCTCCTGAGTTGTGCCTTCTTGTGGTCTGGCACTGGCTGGCACAAGTGGAGATTGGATGAGATACCAGTTATGAGGTGTGGCCCCAGCCTCCTCTTTTAGGCTGCACAGATTCAGCCTCTTTGCCAGCTGTTTTGGTTTGGTTTGGGTTTTTTTGGTGTTTTTTTGTTTGTTTGTTTGTTTCGGTTTGGTTTGTTTTTTTTCCTCTCAAAGAATACCCTGCTGAAAAAAGACATTCCTCTTCTTTGTTCAGTATGTTCAGGAGTGATCCTCTGACTCCCATACTTAGCTAAATCAGTTTTTTAATTTAGTCAATACTGAAAAAATATTCTCCAAGTGGGAAGGTGAGGCCATTATCTCTTAATAAACACTTACCTTTTATTTACAGGAACCACTGGTTTGCCTTTTTTTCATTTTCATAACAGCTCTGCTATTGTATCTAACTAACAAATACATGAAGAAGCCATTTCAGTGGTCCAATGTGTTAATGCCACTTTTGGGGACTTAAATCATACCTGAGTTACCAATCCTTCACTGCTTTTGCTATTGTTTCTAACATTAGAAGAAGGAAGGCACTTTCATTATAATTAACACACCATTTATAGGAACTGTCCTCCCTTTGCAGCACTCAAGAGTGTTCAAATAATAAAAAACATAAATTATTTAGTATCTGAGTATATCAGATATGAGGTATAATTAGTCCCATGAAATCTAGAAATAGAAGTGGAATCACAACAGGTAGATCAAACTTAAGCCAAAATCTCCAGTGCGGATTGTTCCAAAGATATAATGCATGCAGGACTGACCTGATTATTTTCCTTGCTTTCATGGCTTTCCCTTTTCAGAGGAAGGAAGGGAAACCTTAGTTAACACATTTTTTATTTAGTGAGTTATATATTTTCAATGAAGACATTTGTCAATTTAGTTACCTAAGCAGAAGATTCCAGATCACTAAGAATTTAGGAAACCTATGTTATACCATATGCTTCAAATAAGATATGATTCTCACCAGTATACATCTGTTACCAGATTAGTGGAGAAAATTTTTTCTCATTGAAAGGGACTCCAGAACAGCAGT
The DNA here is from genome assembly GCA_013400215.1 of Cisticola juncidis. Taxonomy (NCBI): domain Eukaryota; kingdom Metazoa; phylum Chordata; class Aves; order Passeriformes; family Cisticolidae; genus Cisticola; species Cisticola juncidis. The sequence continues at coordinate 1,962,259 of VXBR01009111.1, read as the reverse complement.
GGTCAGGTTATAGACATTTTCTGACTTTGTGATTTATCTAGAACCTCTGAAAAAAATCAGTGAATTTCAAATCAGAAGCTAATGCTACTGCAGTAAAACTGACAGAACTGCAAAATCAGTAACTGCAGTTACTATGTAATTTTCACTCCCATAAGAAAAAGAGGGAGCTGGAAAGAGACTAGATCTGTTTGTCCTTAAAACAAAGCTCAATCATAAACATGTTAAAAGTGTGTAACTTTCAACTTCAACAAAACCAGAATTCACTTTGACAACCATTTCCAAAACATATTGATTTTAAAAATGCCATGATTGGGATATATTTTGGGAATGGAATGGCCTGCAAAGTGCAACAGCAGCAATACTGTTTTCTTCATCTTATACACAAAAACACCATGAGAATCATCTGTTAGTTCAGCAGATATTATCTAAAATGTAATCATTTTCTTGTGATGCAATTTTATCTTTTACTTCAGGGTTTCAGAGAATGAAGCTAAGAAATTCTACAAGTTAGTATAAGGTTACTGTTCTCTAAATGAAAAATGAAATTGCGTCAATTTATATTATGAAGTCTAAGATTCATCTTAGATTCCTTATATCTAGTATTAACAAATTCACAGTCACTGTTGATTAACAAAAGATGAGAGAGATTAACAAGAGATTTGCACAGAAATTTGTAAACCCAAATATCTTTAGAAAATCACAGGGTGGCTGAGATTGGAAGAGACCACTGGAGGTTGTCTGGGCCAAACTCCTTGGCCAAGCAGGAGGTGGTTGTCCAGGACCATGCTCAAATGGCTTTTAGATGTTTCCAAGGATAGAGACGACACAACTTGTCCTGGACAACCTGTTGCCAGTGTGTGATCCTCCTCGCAGTTAAAAAGTGTTTCCTTGTATTCAAAGTTAACCTGCTTGATACAGTTTTACATTTGGCCAGAGTGTAATGAGCCTGGTGAAGATGGATCAGCTCTGAGGATTGACCTGCAGCTTCCCAGAGTGCATTAATAATAACGAGGCAACTTCTCTGGACAGGCTTTGTAAAAGAAAAGGTTTTAATAACAACAAAAATAACAGCAGTATCAAACAAAAGAAATATAAGTAGAACACAGTGCAGGCAGAACTCAGCAATGGCTAAGGCAGTCCAAAAAAGCAATTGAGCTGTGCTGTGCAGTCTTTTAAGTGCTTAATGGTTCAGGTGGGACAAATTGGCCTGTTGCCAATAGAAACAGCTGCAGATTTTGAGAAACATTTCCAAAGCCCAACCACTGCCCCTGTACTGGCTCTGGGCCAGCGCCAATGAGTGAGGAGGGGAAAGTCCTGGTGCTTTTCCATGATAGTCAGGGGTAAATCTGAAACCCCTTTTCCTTGTTTGGAAACACCTGCTCGGGTGTGGGAGTGCATTCTTACACCTGCTATGTTTCAGTTTATGCCCATTGCCCTATTTTTTACATTAGAGAATTTACTTCTGAAGGAATATGGATCTATCAGATTGTGCCAAAAAAAGCAGAAGAACCTTAACTATATTAGATGACCTGTGTTCTGCAGAAAGATTACCAGAGAAAAAGGCCACTGAGCTCTACTACCAACATGGTAACCTCCACCTTGTTTAAAATATTTTTCCCTTAGTCACAGGGATTATTATTCTGTCTCTGGATTACCAAAAAACCTATTAATTTTGTGAAAATATGTGTTAGATAATTCAATATTAACCTTTCCTCTGACCCTTAAATATAATTATCAGTAAACATGCAAATTCTTTTTCATACAAAGACAGTTGGGAGTTTTCACCTCAAAACATATATCACTGTGATAGTCACCCTGACAACCACCAGACTTTAAAAACAATGGGCTTCAAGGTCTGTTGCACATCATACCTTCTAATTACAGAGCAGCTAACATTTCAGGCCTTAATTTCCAGAGGTCAGTATAGTCAGCTCTTCTGCTATATGCTTTTTTTTCCCCAGAGGTCTGTTTTCTAGCAGAGGTCAGCTTCATTTAGAACGTAGGTAAAGAAATGGTTTTATTTCACAAACATACCCTTCCACCTTTTCTGTCACTAGTTTTCCTGTATAGAAAGAATAGGAAAGTGCTATTCTTCCTTAAAAACAAAACAAAATAAACCAAAACAAAACAAAACAAAATAAAACTCAAACCAACTTATTTCAACTTCTAAAAGATTTGACTCTGGTGAAAACTTATTAAATATTAAATTCATATGCACAAAAACTAGTGCAGCAATGGTGATCTAAATTGATGTAAATAGAAAACCCTTCTTTGTTTATTCCCATCACTGATTATGGAAAATGACAAAACTTTCAAAAATATAATGTCTAAACAATTTGACAAATGTTGCTGATCATTCCTGGAGTCTCTAAAATAATATTGAAGTATATTATATTATTCTAAGACTCAATCAGCAGGTTTTATTCTAAAACTCAATCAAAGTGCAATTGAATTCACAGCATTGCTTATTTGCAATGTGTGAATGTGCCTGAGGATCTGGAGTTTAAATTGGTTATTTTACATGACCAGGATGGAGTTTTACATTGGGCTTGTCCATTATGAAGCTTGGCATATCTTAACCAAACTAAGTCACGAAATAAATGAGTCTGAACTCCGTGAGCAATTCCACTTGTGGAATGTATCATGGATTTATCCCTCTAAATCCCTGTGAAATCATTCAGACCAGGGCAGTGCAGCCAAAATAAAGCACTGGTACATAATCAGCTCCTGTCACCTTGGTGCTGTGTTCTGCTGCCCCAGCACTGGTGGTTGCACACCCTGCTGTGCTGCCAACTGGGCACTGGTGATGCTGTTTCTAAGTGTTGTCTGTCTGCCTGCCCACCTATAACAGGATCATCTTCCTACAAATTACTTGTGTGCATACTTAGAAAAATCAGCAATGACTTTCATTTATCAATGCAACTGTGAGTGCACAGAAAGTTCTCAATTATACTTAATATATTTTCCATTTTCTAGGTAGTCTCCCAAATTCAAGATGACAGAAATTGCCTGTCACTGGCAAATTGACCAGTTGATAGTTATTGTTTCCCTTATTTTTGCAAATTGTATGCAGCAGAAAATTCAATTACCTCCCAAAACCCTTCAAGTCCAATTTTACAATAAATCACTTTACAATTTTTTTTGTCCTGCTGGGGCTGTTTCTCACTTATTCCTGCACAGTGACATGAATCTTGCCTGATATCTTCTCTTAGCTGTAAAGGTGATCATTTCCTTCCCTGAGAGCAATCACCGTTAGAGTTGCTTTTGCAACTGACCTGCTGATTTTTACAGTCTGTTTTTCTTGGGTTTAGTGTCTCATTAAATAAGCTTTCCATCTTTCTCTACCAACATTATTTGGCAGCCTATCTCAGCTGTCACTAACAGTGTCACTAACAGTGACTCTGTTAGTGTGAAAGTCATTGCATATAATATGAAATTTAAAAAGTATACTTTATAATTTATATTTTCCTGTATACCTTGTGAAATAACAAAGATACAAATGTTTTGGGGATGTAGACAATGCTAGGAAAAAAAAAAAAAGAGTGCTTTTAATTTTCTTTTAAATCATTCTAATCAAATAAACCCAAAAATATTCCTCTAAATCTCCACACTTAAAATATTGACTATTAAGAAAATAAAATTAAAGCAGCATCATTTAACAGTGGAGTGGATATTGCTGCAGGATAAAAAAAATCAAGCAAAACAGTTTTACTTAAATTTTTATTCTAGATTAAATTTTTGAAAATCAGATGAACATTTATGAATGCTTTTCCATTGCAATCCACGAGTCTAAATGGTTGTAAACCTTACAACAAGTACAGATCTCATGGTCTAGAATAAACCTTATCTTTCTTTTTTGCCATGCTACAGAAAAAGGAAGAAGTATAATCTACACTTCATGTCAAGCATCTTTTTACTTCCCAGGAAAAAAAAGAGAAATACAACTCATTGGTAGAGATTTAGTCCAAAACCATTAAGAAATATGAGTTCCCTGCAGAAATTTTGAATTTCTAAGTTCACACTACACTGAGAGCACAGTCTGAGTTTTTTCTGACAAGTAATTGCCTCCTTTTAGTAACAGTTGGCAGAAGGAAGCTGTTAATACTTACCAGTTCTCAGTTCAACAGCTTCCAAACTAAATCCTGCCTATTTTTTATTTTCATGTGAGAAAGTACTGTACTACTTGGAATGCACTAAATAGCAAAACACATGAAGCTTTTTGTAATAAAGTCTGGTGAATACAAACAAAATGTTTTTCTATGTATAATGGGTTATGCATTTTATATTTTCTTCTACATAATATGTATAAAAAGTATAATAAATTTTATATTCCTTATCGTGTTCTATGTGCTATGTGTTATTAAAGTATATAAATTATTATGTTGTGTGTATATCTGTATATCTATATGTGTATTGAAAAATACCCTTCATAGGGCTAGGTGACGATATATAACACTGGAAATTACTGGCTAGGAGTTTTAGAACTGCTTGAACAATTTTAGTCAGCTCCAACAACAACCTCAGTTCTGACTTCAAGTTGATGGAAGGCATTGGAGAGGTATTAAAATTCTTTATGAGATAGAGAACCACCACCCTGTACAAGAACTAAGTCTCATTTCTTGCACTTCTAAGCTGAGGAACGAGTCTGAAAATGCTGAAGCACTGTTGGTTTTTCACCTGTCTTTGGGGAGTATCTCAGTCTCTGTTATTTCAAAAAGCAATTAAATAACAGAGGTGTCAGTCAGACAAAGGGAACTGATGCCTTTTTCAGGCTTACCTAAAAGCAGAGGCCAGACAAAGTCAAAAAGATAAAAGTGGATATATTTAGTGAAGGGCCTTCAGGAACATTAAGGGCAGATGAAGCCTCCCAAGGGGCTACACACAAACTAGATGATGGCCACAAGTTTTTCAGAGAGATATGAGTTTGGTCTATTTACAGATCAGGGGTTAATCTTCCAATTACAGCTAAGGTAATGAAGTCATATTCTCCTACTTTGCTCTCCCCCTCGTGATTCACTTTTGTTTATACTTTTTGGGCCCTGAGGCTGTAGGGTGTCTTTCAGTTTCAGGCCTAGAGGAATCATTTTGTCTGACCAAGACATGTAGACAGTAGCTAACACTTGATATGGAGTTTAGAGTTATGCACTAATGCAGTACAAGATTTGGAAAATATAAATGTTAAAATCTTAAGGCATCACATCAGGACTGAATGCAGAAGAGTACCCCATGCTGCTCTTCACTGAAAGTTCTTTGCCCTTTGGGTTCGTGGTACCTAAATCTAAACTGCTGTAACTAGCACTATAAAAATGTATAAGCTGATAAAGGACAGAGGTGGGCAATCAGAAGGCAAATGGGTATAAAAAAGTTGTTTTGAAACTGCTTAAAATATGTTCTTAGCCACTGCAGCTGCAATAGTGCAATATGAAAGGTGACTAGGACCTCACCAGACTTTTTACTGTCCATCTTTCTGTGGCTTCCTCACACTGAATCTCCAAAGCCACAAAGAGAGAGGAGCTTTAACACTTAATTTGGAGATCCAACTTGCCAGATAATCCTCTGGCTCTACAGGAGTTATTCCTGCCCTACACATGTGGCCCCAACCAGAAAGGCATCAGATGGAGAGGCCTCCTTGTTTACCCATCACACGAGGATATGAAGATCTTGAAACCTGTGAAAACAAACCTAACTTTTCTGATCTTTACTACTGTGCTGGGTTAGAGAAGGGTTGCAACCTGTGTGTACTTGAGTTGAATCAAACAAGGGGAATTCTCACAGCCAGTCACTGAACAGTTAATGAACCTGCAGTAAATACAAGCTATGTTCTATTAAAACAAGAAGAGTTAAACCTTGATACAAGCATTTGAGGGAACAATTACAAAAGTATGTCATGTAAGGAACCAAATGCACAGCCGAGAATTATCTTACGGTAATGTCTCTCTGCCATCACTGGACAGTGCATATTTTTTGTTATATCAACCAACTGTATGTAAGGACTTGGATGACAAAGAGGAACCCCAATAGTAAGGAATCTAAATTTTTGCTAGATGCCCATGTTTAGATTACAGACTCCTACATAAAGTGTCATAAAATCCTTATTCTAGCTTTAGGTCTGGATGTGTCATCAAATACTTTAGAAGTACTGAGATTCTTGCTCCACAGTGCTCCATTTCTCCCAAGGCGCTATTACTGATGTATTTGTTTACTCCTACATATACTTAGGGCTTTTATGATTTCTGCTGTAGCTTAAAGTGGGTGTGAAGAGCTGTGTTTTTTCTCTACTCAGTCAAGAGCACTTTGGTGTTCTCATGCAGTTTTATCTGGTCTCTGGAAAGAAATGGCTTTGTCAGTAATTTTTCAAGCTGAAAGGTCTGGAAATGTCTGACACCACTTGTAGCCTCACAAAATCAGTTGACTTTTGAAAAATGAGTAGCCTGAATGCAGTGAACACTGAAAGAGAGTCACATTACTTTGAGAGGAGAGATTTTGTTTCTACATCTTTTCCTCTTTCTTTCGTCCAAAAAAAAAAGGTAAATGGTTATGGTATATGGGCAGTGTGGAAAATAGTGACAAGAATTAGGAGTTAAATAAATGGAATACCCATCCTATGTATAAAGCAAATATGGAAAACAAGAGAATGAACATGAACATGGATAAACATTTTATATGTGTGATTCTTATATGAACTCTGTGTATGCAATATTTATTTCATGAGCAAAATATGAAAGTATTCTACAAATGTTACAGCACACACCAAAATAAAAGAACACTAAGCATATTTCTCTGAGGATACATGGACAGATTGTATGTGACATTGCTTGGAACAAGAAAGGCGCTTTTCCATTATAAAGGACTTGAGAAGCTTGGTTCTCAAGTCTGTATCAGTGTGAATTGCACAGCTTCAGACAATAGACAGAAAAGTGACAGGCAATTCCTTAAAACTAGATTTTACCATTTCTAAGTTGTCAGTAATCTCACTCATCACTGACTGACAGTGGAAAAAGCGGACCTCTGAATCTGCACTGTCTGATCCACCTTGCAACAGGAAGTGTAAGAGCAGCTGGGCTACAGTAGAACATTAAATATCAGAGAATCAGGAGTTAAAAATGATGGCAATAACAGAGAGGCAAAAGGAGCTGCAGTGTGCCCGGCTGAGACAATAAAATTTAGCCAATAAAACTGTCTTTCTTATCTAAACAAGCAAAGTTATCTGTCAGTGTTGATCATTGTGCTAGGATCTAGATTAATGGAATTCTATATCGTAGCTTTTGTCACCCACAGTTCCATCTTGTTCAAATTTTATGTAAATCCTCACCCCCATGTGCAGGAGAATGCTGTCAAGCTGTGGTTTTAATTCTGTAAGAATGCATGCACTTATCAGGGATGAGGTCACTAATAAGCTTCCTAAATTTTTTATCTTTACTTCCCATTAAAACACTTTTGGTCTAGGTTTAAATATAGTCCTGCCATGTTTGGGACCTAATTATTGCAGTGTTGTGACACAGTGGGTGGATACATTTGTGCCAACCTCCTGCAGATAATTCAAAAGTAACACTGACCCATGTGTTTTATTTGTCCTTGATGAGAAAGATACAAGACAAACAAGTCACTATTATAGTGAGAGATTTGGCTTTAAAAATCCCCTTATTTATAACATCTGGAGCTGTTGCAGCACATAAAAAGAAATATATTCTAACAGAAGTTATTTTTACCTATGCCATTGTCCTTTTAAATAATGTTATGGTGGTAGCATAACAATGCCCAAGCTCACTTTTTTTTTTGTCAGCAGTAAAATGTAGAATCACTGTTAAATGCACCACAACTTCCTTTTTTTTTAATGATAAACAGTCCTGCAAGTGATAGAAAAAAGCATGTAGGGCAGGTAAGAGTATGACAATTGTGATTATCTTTGGTTCTTGCCCTAGTCTGGTTTGCCTTTGTTGTCTCTGTTGGTTCCTGAATGGTGAGCAGAGGACAAGCTTCAAACTGCAGGCTGGTCACAGGAGCTCAGCTGCCCCCATTCATGCCAAGAGAGGCTGCAACACGGAAGGGGAGCTCGTGAAAAGATAAAAACACAGTGCCACTGGCAGAGCAGAGCACAACCAAAACCTCACCTGCTGTTCAGGCACAGCAGTACTGAGTCTATCAGTAGTAACTGATCAGCATTGTCATTTTTTGGACACCTGCATGTAGTTTTATCTAAAATATTTAATCAGCCTTACCCTCAAAAGTTGCCTCAAAATCTTCAGCCAAGCAAACCCTTGGGCATGTCCTTCTTTTTCCAGGTGAGAACATAACACAAGAGAAATTTCTGTAGTCTTGTGTAGTTTGGCAGGCTTCATGTGTGGCAGGCTTCGGTGTGGTAACCATCACAAATACATGGACAATTTATTTTATTACATTTTTAACAGGTTGGGAAAGAAAACAAGAATGTGAGTTCTACGAGAAGGCATGTTTCTTCATTCTATCTGTCCCAAGAATCTGTTATCTACAGATATCTGCTATTTTTTATTTTCTTCAAATAAAGAAGCTTGCCCTATTGAAATGCTGTTTAGGATGCATCATTTCAAGGTTTGGGGTAACTGCTTTATATACAGTAGTTTGCTATTCATGTGAGTGGCTTGTGTGACAAGCTGCTCAAAGGGATAATTAAATAAACTGACTAAAAATCAAATAATGATTTTTTAATTTTTTTTTTTTTTTTTAATTCCAGTCATTTACTGAAATGTCTTTTCAGAATTAGGAGCTTCTGAAATGTCTTCTTAAGTTACAGTATCCAAAGGTGGTCAGGATACTTTGTTCCTGTTAAAGTACCACATTATCGACTCCTAGAAATTGAAATATTTTCTTAATTACACAAACAAACAACAACAAAAAAACCCCAGTTATTTTGTCTACCATTTGATTTTCTAAAACCAGAAAAAAGAATGTTTGCAGTAAATCTAGAAAGGAGAGCAGGATTTTTTCCTGTCTATAAAATATGGTGGAAATTGCCTAGCAAGCATATATTTCAAAAGAAAGCAATATTTGTGGAATGAAATAATTTGCAATCAACTATCAAGTTTATCTTGTATTTCCAATTAATTCCTTCAAAACTCTGAATTATAGAATTGTAATATAATTTAGGTAGGAAGGGACCTCTGCAAATCTCTAATCCAACTCCCAAATAAGGTTAACTTCAGCTAAGGCAGGTTGCTCAGAGCTGTGTCCAGCTGAGGTTTGAAAGTCTCTAGGATTAAAATTCCACTACCTTTTGCTCTATCTTTGGGTTTGTTTTTTTTTTAACATGTATGTAAATGGAATTTCACTTGGGGCAACCTGTGTCGTCTGCCTCTTGGTGTTTCACTGTGCACCTCAGAAAAGCAGCTGGGTGCATCTTCCCTAGAACTTCTCCTAGTGGTGGTCAGTTGTGATCCAACATCCTCCATGCCCTCTCTTCTCCTGGCTAGTCCACCTCAGCTGCCCCTCAGGCTTAAGGCCCTTCACCACCTCAGTGACTATCCCCTGGCCTCTCTCCAGTTTGGTGATGCCACCTTTGTTACAGATGCTGGGAAATACTGGGCTCTATATCCTGGATGCTGGGCTCTGTTCCAGTCCTCACAAGGGATGAGCAGAGGGATCCTGCACAGTCTCCATCCAAGGAGACCTGCAAGCCTGGGCTGGGTAAAGCCCTGAGCACTCTGGTCTGACCTCACAGCTGACCTTCCACCCCGGGTTATCCTGTGTCCCTGTAAGCAGTGACCTCCCCTAAACTGCTGGCTTGCACTTCTGGGGCAGCCCAACGAGGCTTGGTCACCCCAAAGGCACATGTCTGGCTCATGCCACTGCTGCTCTTGAGAAGCTGAGATAAAAGGAGGTATAAGGTATAAGATGTCCCAGTCTCACCTGGGGTACATTCATTATGTTTCTGTAGTGACACACTTAAATCTATGAACAGACACAGGGTTAGCTAAGCACTGAAGATTTAAAACTGACTGGACAGTGTAGCTTAAATATGGCACATCAAACTTATTTATTTCTCATTTTAAAAAAATCCCATTTTATTTTTCTGTTAACATCTATTAAAGTGAAGACAGCATATGAGTGACACTTTTTTTGGCTAAAACAATACTGCTCTCATTCCCCTTCCACGTTTTCCTAAACAAAAAGTGAATCAAACTTTGTGCAAGTTTCTGACCTTTTTATGACCCTGTATTTTCTTGCCAAACACGTTAAGGCAGAGTGAAATTGCTTTTATTTCTGATATAAAACTACACACTCTGTGGCCAAATGCTTTGCTAAGAAACAATACCTTGTCCATTTTTCACTTTTGTAAAAGGAAAAGAGAATCTGTTCATTTTACAGAAATGAAAAGTGGACCAGGCATTATTTACAACTTGTGCCAAAATCTGACCAGGCAAGCACCTCTAGAGATCAGGAGCAAGAATAGTGTTGGATGTATTTTCTCAACTCTTCTGTGTACACACGAAGAAATTTCTAAATATACTGATGGCTTTTTGCATATCAGCGATAAAGAACAAGAAAAAAAAATAGCAGTCAATAATGTTGTGTAGTCATGCGCTATTACAAGGCCACTGAAAAATTCACTGAGTGATTAATCAGCCAAATGGTTCATTTTCCTTGCGGGGGGGGGGGGGGGGGGGCAAAAANNNNGGGGGGGGGGGGGGGGGTGTGTCTAACAAAGAGTTAACATTGATTAATGAAGCTATTTACTGGCTTTCATAAAAAATATAAATTGAAATGTACAAAGCTGTTGTCTGTCTGTCACCAAATTTTCCCAGTGAAACTAATGAAAAGATTAAAATGGGGGAAAAAGATAAAGATCAGTGGAAGATTCAGACAGGGAAATTTTAGTAGCTCTTTTAATCTAAAATCTATTACTATTTTTATAATCTTTATATTTAAATTTCTTAGCATAAGTCAGACATACAATACCTTGCTGCCAGCAATGGATCCACAAGGGCCATTAAAATCATAATGCACTCCCTTTCTCTTTGACTTGAGGAATTCCTGCTCTTATAGCAACACCCTAGAAAAGTGTGAGATGTGCTCAAAGCTGAAAGAGAGTAAAGAAACTGCTCTGAAGTTTACAGAGGAGATGACCACCAGGATGCCTTCTGTTTGATCACATCAAAATCTCCTGTAGAACCCTGAAGCAAAAATATCAAACTCCAGACTGTCCTTCGACAGACTTGACTTTCTCATTATTTTTTGTTTACAGAACCATGATGCTTAAAAGGCCAAATCACAGATTTTTTTTATAGAGAGCAGTGGGTAGATCCCGATGCAATTAAATTTCTTTTGAATTAACTCCCCTCTCCCACAATAAGGGACTCAATTCCAGTGCCCAGTGCAAAACAACCTGCATCCTAGAAATGACACAAAGTGAATATATCAATATCAGTAAATGCCAATTGTCTGAACTCTGGACTTTGGGGTATGATTTTTTCTTAGGGCACGGCAGATTTTGGCTGAAGCTCTGAGAAAAAGCAGAGAAATCAAATAATTGTTCCACAATTCTATAACTTGGAACAATGCAAATAATAAATATGCTTTTTATTTGGAGAATAAATTTCCTGTTCTTTTAAGGGTTTGCCATGCTCCTGCTGCAGAACATTTACTTAAGTCTTAACAAATATCTACTTTGATTGCTGCAAATATCTATCAGAACCATGCAAAGATGATGATTATACAAACACTTCTTGCCCTCTGGAAGAGAAAATAAGGCAAGATGCTTTATAAACACCTTATAGAATAGTAATTTCATGCTACTACTACATGTGCAAATACAGGCTAATGAGAAAAGCTTGGTGACAGAAATAATTTAGGAAGAAGAGCTCACTGACTGGTGAAGATTTCAGTGTGCTTTAAATGGAATTTTGCTGCTTGTTACACATATGAGATTTGGTCTACCTATCCAGAGCTCAGTTCTGAACTCATCAGAGAGTTTAACATAATTCATCTTTTTTTGTGATGATTGCCTTTAAAGACACTTGGGCTTGACAAAACACAGCAACAGTAATAGGTAAATAAAGAGAACTAGGAAAAGTAAATAGGAAGAGGAGATGAAAAGGTGCTTTATGGTGCTGCATGCAATTAAAATTAAAATACAAGGGCTTCAGCAGCAGGAGCAAAGCATAACACATCAGGGTTTTCTTTTTTTCCTTTTAACTCTACAGTCTAGGCCTTTGTCTTCCACACCCCCCCACCCCCCTCCAGCCCCACAGCTGCCTTCATCAGCGTTCAGAAGTAACTGTGCCCCTTTCAGGTTCCAGTTCTTGGGAAAAAGTCAGCAAGAGGCAGGAAAAAACATTAAACAACTCCTATTTAGCTTTTCTCATCAAATATAAATCCAGCCATCTCCTGGTACCCACAGATTTCTGGAGACTGCAAATGCTGGGCACAGGAGGAGGAGATCTTAGAAACAGAGGTAGAGATGCTGATAAAGGAAAAACAAATAGTTACACAAAATAGATCAAGTGAAAGCATGAAGTGCAGTATGTTTATCATAATCTGTTTTCTAAATTCTGTCTTGGCATATTATTCTTCAATTATTTTTCTAGCTTTTTTCTATTCCTTGTTCAATGAAATGATCACAAAAGCAAAGGCTGAGCCAATGAAATAGAGCATTTTTGTTAAAGAAAACCAGACCTTTCTATTTGCACTAGTAAGAGAATTGACTTTGCTTCTGTGCTATTAACACACTGGGCACAGTACTGTGGGACAACTAATATATTTGTACTGGCTTCATACACAGGTTTTAAACCCTTCGTCATCCACCTGGCTAAAATCTGGTACAAGCCTGTTGCCTTTTTGGGATGAGAAACACAAAGTCACAGTGAAGGTGCAGAGAGGCACCTCTGGCTCACACCTTGGTGATCCAGGGACTGAAGTGCCTTCTGTTTCTTGAATATTCAGGTGGGGTTGGGGAAGAGTTTTGTTCATTGTTGGATATTTCTATCCTCACAAGTCATGGCAAAATATTTATTTTCCTTGCATCTTCTGTATCTGATAGTTAATAGTAGTTTTTAGCATCTGTTCATTTTTCCTGTTTCAAAGTACTAAAGCAAATAATTATGTAATTAATATTCTATCTTGTTAAGTAACTTTTTAGTCATTCTTTTAAGTCCCATATTCATCTTCAGGCTACTTTACTACCTGAATGTTTTTGAATCCATTCCCGTCTTTAGGGAAAGCTCCAATACGTCCTTCTTTTCCCTGCAGTTTGATTTCTTTTTGCTTTGTTTTACAGTCTGAAATTTGCTCTCAACTCTTTTGTTTTCCCTCCATAGCTGAATAATTCCCTGCATGAATCATACAGATTATGAACAAGGCTGAATGCTACAAAATGTAGCACTGCAAGATTCCTCTATAAATAAGGTCTGCTACAGGCCTGTCATTTTAAACTAGTATACCTGAATTACAAAAATATTGGCTATCAAGAGTCTATATAAAAATGATGACACAGAAAATAAGCATAGGCCCCTTCAAATTTCCAGGCAAGTCCACAATACCTGAATGATTCAGAACAAGTTAAGCCTCCGTTTTTCTAACTCTTAAGGTCCAATGATGCAGTCTGAATTAGTTTGAAAACAGTATATTTAAAAGGACACCAGTCCTTTTGCTGACACTGCACTGCTCTTTGAGGAGAGAAGCACTAAGTTTTGCTGTTGTACAAGGAAAAGTAGCCATTCTTAACCCCACCGTTATTCTTTCCATTCTCAGAATTCTCATTTAAAATCTTCACATCCCAGCAGAAATGATGGGAGGTGTATTTCATTGTATAGGAAACTGGAAGAGAATATGCATTTCTAAGCGTGCATGTTTAAGAGGTTTTATGTCATAAAAGGCTTGCTGTCACAAAATTATCATCTTTTATCAAACTTAAATCAAGAATACAGGCAAAAAAATACAACATAATTAAATAAATAAGAAAGAGAAGTCAGAATATTTATGGCCACTGACCTCTCTTTCTAGTAGTGGTTTCTCGCATGTCTCCTAATAATGACCTGAGCTTATTTTTATCCATGGGAGAAAAACCTACTGATCTTTCAATAGTTGCTCCTGATTCATTTGAGGGAAAGTCTAACTCCCAGCTACTCCTCTACTTCCAATTCATGATATTTCATATTTGCTTTCCATCACAGCTAGGTACAATGGTACAATGGTTCCCATTTTTACAATTTCCTCCATGTTTTCTGACATCTAAAGTTTGTTACTGTCCTTAAGAAGACTGGGAGATTTCCCATAATAAGTCCTGTCTTCAGATTTTGTTGGCCTGAAGTCTGTCACATAAATGACCTCGGTATTTCAGACATAAAGAAAATGAGAAACCAGGAGGAGCCTTTCCTACCTGCTCCACTCTTCATGGAGCAATGAGAGAAAAGATCTGAGCAACCTGGTCTCAGGTAAGGCATCTCTGCCCATGACACGGGGGCTGGAACTGGAACTGGAACTGAACGATCTTTAAAGTCACTTCCAGCCCAAACCCAAATCATTCTACGATTTTGAGAGGCCAACTTAACTACAAACAGACTTTGAATATAGAAGAAGCCAATTGATAATCAGCTGATAATTACACAAATTTTTAAAACAATCTTAAATACTGTAGGAAAACAACAGATGACACTTTATATTATATTGGCTTGTGACCCTCATCCTTGAGAGCTCTAGTATTTCCTAACACTCCCCTAACAGAAGCTTTGGTGAGCATCACTACAGCAATAATTCCGGGGTGAAAGGCAGCAGGAGAACTGGTGTTCAGAAGGATATTTAATGACACAGTGAAAGGCTGTCATAAAGAAAATCAAGTGAGTGATAAGAAGAAAGTAGGGCCTTCCAAGGTGTCTGTTTGAACACAAATAAAAAAAAAATGTGAAGCTTCACTGAGCAGTCTCTGTTAAAAAAATTGGGTAGCATTATATTAGATTGTGTTATCCGAAACATCTTTCTAAATTATAAAAAACAGTGCAAGATTGTGGTCATGGGATTTTACACCTCCTTAAAGGCATCAGAATTCTTCTTATTGTTGTTGGTACCATTGGTAATATCTGCAACAACAAAAATTTAAAAGGGTACAAAAAATTACTTTATATCATGGATCTGCCATGTTTATAAAATGGACCATGTAGAGAAGATACCAGTGAATGGATATAAGTGTTTTAAAGATAAAAATAAATCTACAAGACTTCATACTAAGAAAAACAAATGGGCATAAGGAACATCTGTAATAGAACAGCAGCAAATAACTCCATTTGAACAAGAACATTAACAGCATAAAATGAGGCAATGAATCTGACAAATGGATATGTGGGTGCATATCCACACCCAGCTGGGAGATAGGAACTCTCAGCTGAAAAACACACAGGTGCACTCTGTATGAATTTGGAGAAATAAGCAGGGGAAAGAACAGAAAGATTTAGATTTACTGACCTTTCTCATTGTCTTGCACTGCCAGGAGAGCCCAGATGGTAGCCACAGCTGGCTACCATCCCTCCCTCCCTCCTTTCCCACAGAGCTTCCAGCACTGTGAGGAAGGAGGGTTCAGGGTACTGGGAGTGCATGTCAAGAAGGGGCTGTTATTCAGAGTTACACTTGAAAGAAGGGGCATAGAGAGCCACAGAAATAGTGAGAAACTGCCACACAACTCTCGGTGCTGTCAGCACTGAAAATAGACCTTAGGGTCCTTTATTCTTGAGTGCTTGCACTGTGAAAGTCTATCTTTCAGAGAATAGATTCTCAATGGTTTTCAAAATTCAGGGCCTTTGATGTGCATGAAAATGGACCCCAGCATTTTGAGGCATTTAATGTACCAAGTTACTTCTGAAAAAGACTATTAAGCCTTTGTCTCCATATACACACATTTAGAAACCTTGGACTTTGGCTACAAAAATGATTATAAAAGCCTTAAACACTTTTAAAGCCCTGACTCTCAGTGACTGGAAAGTTTATGACCTCTTTTGAGCCTTGTTGGTGGAAATGTAATGAAATACTGCCTTGTTGCACAGCTGACATTTTCAGGCATGTGGATCTTGAATTTTTCCACATCCTTGATTTCCACAAACAGAAAAATCTTGCTGAAAATCCTTACAAAATGTTCTGTTAACCCTTTTATAGACTGCAACATTAGTTACTGCTGTTGAATTTTCTTCATTTTCTTTGAGAATGGTGATGCCTTAAGTCTTAGCATTCGTGTTTTTCAGATTCTATGCTGTCTAGATGTGTAGTTCTGAGCCTCATTTTAAGTGTTACTAAGCTCTTTTCACAGAGTAAGCAAAACAAATCCTTTTCCAGCGTGAGACCAAGGACAGTGAGTACAATTTCAGGCCCCAAAGCATAAACAATGGTGGATTGAAGAGAGAAAATAAGAAGGATGGGACTTCATAATCTGTAATTGGACAATTAAACCCGAATGTGCAAATGGACCAAAACTTACAAAATTGTAAGACCTCATGACCAATCATCCATTTTTGTGACCATTTTGGGTCCATCTTGGGTGTAGCTCTGGTCAGGCTTTTGTACTGCCCAAGGTGTATCTTTAAAGTCCTTATAATAAATACCTAGTTTATTCTCTTAGCTCTGTCTAGTCTGTATTGGAGCTCAGCCTTCTCAAGGCATCAATGAGTTATCAACTTATTAGATTCACAGCACAAAGTTCCCTTTTTTGCACTATGCCATGCATGACTCTGGTATTTAGTGAATTAAAGTCAAAGTACTAATAAATTAGCATGGAGAAAAGGCATAATAGTGATACTATGCAATAACAAAAATGAAGAATTCTTTAGGTATATGAGCATCTCCTTAAAAACTGGGAATGAGGAGGAGAAAAGATAAATGAATGTACTGAAGCAGATTGAATAGTTCAATGCTTTGTAGAGGGATGAGAGTTAAAATAGTCCTCCTTCACCACAAGACATTAAACAAAAGCCAGGCAAGTTCTGAGCAAAATCTCTGATAAGTACTATTTTCTAAAAATGGAGCAGGCCCAGCATGCCTGGAGCAGTTGCATGAGCAGCATCTAAAACACCAGCAGCAGAAAGACATGGTAAAATCCAATCGTTTACTCAGTTCCATTCTGCTTTGTTCTGCTGTAAGCCCTGATGAAAATTGCCTCTAATGAAAAATGAGAGACCTACATAAACCTGGATATAATTCTCATGGAAGGAGTTAAGGAGAATGGTCACTTCAGTTTAGCAAAGACAAGGCCTTCACTCATTCATCCTTATCGCTCTGGTTTAACTCCTGTAACACTCCCAGATAATAGAGATGCATTGTGCTCATGCAATTAAAGCAATGTTATAAAGATGGCCAGAATTTAGTGACCAAGCAATGTTATTTCAATTATGTATTCCATTACTGTCCATTGTTAAAAAGGAAGCATGATGCAGTCATTGAACAGGAACAGAACATTTCAGGTGTAAGGCAATACTTTTTAGAAATGACAGGATGAAACTGCAAGGGCACAGAAACACTGTGAATTGTTTCCCTGAGATACTGACATAATCAGGGGACTAATATTCCCTGAAATTATGTGAAGTGCAGGCAGATACCTGTGAAGTTGCAAAAAGAGGACTATGTCATTCACAGATCTGAAACTCTGGAAAATTTGTATTTAGGAAAGTCACTTTTACATGTTGAGAGAGTGAGTAGGAAAGAAGTATGTAGATTAGAGCCTGAATATTTTTATAATGGGTCTTTTTTCCACTCTCTCATTACCATTCCCCTTCAAAGGAAGGTAGAGGAGAAGTTTGAGTGATAGTTCTACATCCTCCCCTCCTCCTGTTCCAACCAGACCATTTGAAGTCCTGGTGGGTGAGGTATTTGCAGCTTGGAATGGGCCATTTGAGTCATATTTCACTGAATAAGTTAGGAAGTTCATCAGACTTCTAAAGGGCAGCACAGCCTGCATGGTCAATGTGCAATAGCCAGTTAAGAATCTTATAGGCCTAAATGTCAACAGAAGAAGGCAGTAAAGTAAGGTGAAAATCTGAATGGCGACTCTGGAAAAGCAAATATATTGTAGAAAATATAAGTAGTAAGATGTAGTCAGGAAGTTTGTACGTGCAAAATGGTTGCCAAATAAGGTACCTAGTAAGAAAATGCCTCAAGGATACAAGATGTAAAGGAATCCCTAGGAAAACATCATTCAAATTAGATATTAACCCATTTGGAAACAGTGCAACATACAGAGCAAATAAAATTTCATCTGCTATAAGAATAGATGTGCTTGAAAATAACCATTTCAAGCTGCAGGTCATTCACCCTAAAAAAAAAAAAAAAACAAAAAAACCATAAAAAGGAATAGACTCTCCCAAGTTGTCAGACCACCAGCCTCTCCTGAACTCTATCCTTCAAAGAGAAGTTTCCTTCCCCAAAGAGTGACATATTCTGCTGCTGTAAAGTCATTTCACTGGAATAATTTATGAGAGTGAAACAAAGGAATACTGAAGAGACATAAAGCACAAAAGAAAATACTTGTCCATAAAAATTCTGTTCATCTTGAAAAACTCTATCCCTTCCATTTTATAAGAAAATGACAATAGCGGATTTATGGAAAATACAATCCTTTTGTCCTTCCAAATTTGACAGGCACTTTCACATTGCTTTTCTAGATGAGAATATTCTGAGAAAAGATAGTTCTGAAAAAATAAATATAAAAAAATATTGTAAGAAAATGTGAATATGCAGAGTAGCCTCATCTGTATGATGAAATACGAGCCAGAGAGCTCCTACATCCCTGTAAAAGTTTGGATGATGAACAGACATCTCAGAGACATGAGAGGGAACTTATTGGCGGAGTCACTGGGTCAGGCCTCTCACCGCCTACATGTCTTTGAATTTCTCCCAACAGGCAACATAATGGAAATGTTGAAGTTTTGGTGGCCCTTTCTGAATCCAGTCATTCATATTTATTTTATTATGGGTGAAGGTTGAAATAACAAGTTTGGGGGAAAAGAGAATGGCTCAGCAGTGCAGTCTAAGATCTATATCAATGCCTCTGCTTTTAAATAACTTTGTTCTCATTTTTGAGCAAGAGAGGCTCAGTCTGGAACAAAAGTTCTTTTCATGTCTCTTACTCAGATCCAGCCATTTGCCCTCAGTTGGTGTTTCTAAGTCAGGCAAGTTTCAGCAATCATGCCAAACTGATTTTCTCACTACAATTAAGTTTGTCCATTTTCTACCAGACTGACCAGAACATCTGTTATCATGCTAAACTTTTGTCCTGTATCTGGTGTTCCCCAACACAGAAGTGCTGCATTTTCACTGAGGCAAGGAAAATGTCCAAATAGTATTATTTTGCAGTTCCAAAACACAAATTCCTAACAAAAGCATTGCAAAGCTAGCCCCATAAATAAGGTATTTACAGGTTTCAGAGGTCTATGAGGCAGTCCAAGATTTGAATCCAAGGTCCTTCACAGTGGTGACTTTCATTTAGTTTCTCATCAAATATAAGAAGGCCACTTGCAAAATCCAGTTCCAGCTTAGATCTTACTTTCTATATAGTTTTCAGACATTTGTTTTCATACTTTTAGACAAATCTACCTGTAAATCTTAAACTAAAAGTGAAGCTACTGACTCTCCATATTTTACAAACCTTTTTGAAACCTTAACTTATTAGAACAAGCATAAGCAGTTGTTACTATCTTTCCAAGAGGAAAAAGTCTCTTAGATATTTTGTGAGAGATTTACATTATGTTTACTTATGCTAAATAAACATTACACCTTCTTTCAAAGGTGTTAGCCTGTTATTTTAAAAATGTTTACATATTTTATTAGCTCTCTTTGAGAAATTATCATCATGACTGGCAGGTAACTCCCACAACAATGTTACAATAGAAGATAACATTTGTAAAACAAAGATTTAAGGCTTTAAGTGAGTTCAGAGATTAATCTAATTACTTTCATTTTTTTTTTCTCATTGTTTGAGATAACTTCAGCCTTTAACTGTAGTATAGCTAAGTTATGTGACGTTAATAACTCACTTCTACTAGCAAGTAATCTGTAACAATAATTTAATTTTTTTTTTTTTAATCATTCTTCTATGTGTTTACTCCTGCTGTAAATAGAGGTTCTCCAGAGTTTATTCTGCAAAGCTGTCCATAAATTTTCCCACAAAATTACCACAGGTTTCAGGTATGCAAAATTCATAGATTTTTGAGTGACTATCAGAAGTTCAGGCTATCCTCAAGGAAAATTCTTGCTCTCTTCCTGCCAAACATCCTTCCAGTTTTCTGAAACAGAAGTGCCAGTAAAGATTTCGTTTCCTGCTTAAAACAGGCAGGAGAAGGTTAAATCTCGTATGAGTCAAGATTCCCCTATCTGAGGAATATCCAAAGTACAGGCAAAAAGTTGTCCTGGCTCCACAGATTATCAACAGATATGCCCCATCAATGCAAAATCACCCAGAAAGGGATGGAAAGCCCCTGTCAAAGGAGTTACATACTAGGTTGCTCTAAACAGGTACAAGCAAGCCAAAAGCACTGCAAAATAAAGTCCTGTCCCAGCAGGTGCATAAAGCTTGTAAAAGTAAGACTGTTCTTTCATTTACAGTAAAACACTTTCTAATCTGAACTTGGGAATCGAAAAAGATATTTGGACCTCAAATGTGAAATTTCTATATGATGGAATGTACAAGATTCAGTTATATCCTTTCATGACAAAATGCTGGCAGGCTCTTAGTTTTATGGTAGTATCACCAAGTAACAATGTTAGTAGGTTGTTTTGGAGGTCAGGACACGTGATAAAAAGTTTCTTTCAGGTCTTATTCTTACATTTTTGAAACATATGACCTGTCCTGATTAATATTCTGCTACTTCAAGGAAGTCAAAGGCACTTTGGGATTTAGCTTTCCTTTACCGAACCTCATATATTGAGATGAACACATACCTCAGAATTTTGGGTGAGCAACTACTAAGACAGAGCACTGGAGAGCTAGAAATGATGAATAACTCCAGCCACAAGGGCAGTTTATGAAATGTGTAGTAAGACCACACATAGTAGTGAAACCAAAGGTTCCCCAAGACTGTTGTCATTGGACCACAGAGTAGGCATAATTTTGGTAAATGACTTTTGACTGTAAAGCAACAAGCCCATTGCACATTTTCCCAAATATCTGACATGACTGACATAGCAAAGATGTAAAACAAATGTCTGTAACAGAGATGATGTACCACCCTATTAAACTTACCACAGGAAATCTTTTCATCAGTCTGTATTTTGGTTAGATTGCTCTTGACCAATATCTCTTATAACATTCATGTTCTCATGCAGCTGAGTGTTCCCAGAAAGGATACAAAGGATTGGATCAGTCAGAGAGACTTCAAAAATTAATTATGAAATACGACTCCTTTTATTTTTAATAACCAATTGTTGCTTCCTCCTATTTACAATTTTTAAAAACTACTTGAAGACATAAGTTCTGATTTTACATATTTCCCTGCATCTCACAAGCACACTCTATCCCCTTTCTTAGATTAACTCCAGTTCATCATATAAATATTAAAATATACTCTGGAACATGTATTTCTTTAATTTAATTTTCCTAGGAAACTTATCAGAGTTGTGGTCAGATGTTTGCTATACGATATTCCTGCTAAGGATTAATATGTGGTTATATTAATTAATTAATATTAATTAATATACTGTGATGGTAATGAGCAATCTGGAAATATGGATTACAATAGAATATACACACTGTTACCCCAGTGAATGAAACTAATAGTAGAAAGCCATGTTATCAGATCTTCATTTTTATAGTTGAACTTCACACTAATACTGCAGTAGGTACATTACTGCTGATAATTCAGAAGCTTTTTGCTTCTTCCTCTTGTATATTTTTGCTCAGCTAAACAATTATCCAACTGAAAAATACAGCTTTCTTTGTTTTAAAACACTGGAAAAAAAGTTTCTCTGAATTTCCTTTATCTTCCTGGAAGCTAATATTGACACATTTTGTGTGTTGTGCACTGAAACCTTATTAACTGTTGACACTGGTTTACTAGTCTTCATTCAGATGAGTAAAAATTAGCATTTACATTGCTTCAGTATCATCTTCTACAAGCATCTATTTTCACATTAAAACTTGAGGGTTTTTCACAGGAAAAAAAAGAAATTTAACAAAAGAAGTAACAAAAAAAACCAATTATTTTCAGGTCAGACTTCAGCACAAAAAATGTAGTCACAGCCATGCTGCTGTAAGAAGAGCAGGAGGAAAAAGCTGAGGGGCTAAGCAATTGGTTTGGATGAGGGGTTCCCAAAAAATTGAAGTTCCAAAATCACAGCTAAGTGTACATTTTCCCCTCTCAAGTTTTAGAAATCAAAATGTTCAGTCTGCTGAAACCTTCTAAGCTGACTGGGGGCCCTCTGTGGGTGAAAAGCTCCCCCTCCAAATGCCACTCTGCCCTTAGGAATAACAGGATGAGTGATGGGGTTGGCTTTTATCTCCTCTTGTCTATAAACCTGTGGTAACCCCTGGATTTCAGTTCCAAATGACTTTTCACTCACACTACTGTACCCTCAAGAAGTCTTTGTTATGGGACTGAAAGCAGTGCTTACTCTCTATTTTTCCAATGCTTTCTCTTTTCTTCGCTTACAAGAGATGACATGGACAAAAAAATTGCAGAAAAATACATTTCTGCTTCCTGATGCACTGCAGAAGTGATTCCCCATAAGCAACAACACACTGAGTGATGGAGGTGGGGATTTGCCAATAGAAGGTGCAGAGAGCTAAGGGACACTGATTTTGTGTGGCAGGTTCAGATGGGGCAAGGACTGGGAGTTGAATGGGTTATCTTCATGCTAGGAGATCAACCACTTCCAACAGTGTACTTGCTCCTTAGAGGAGATGACAGTTTTGGAAGGATCAGCAATATACCTGTTAAGTTATGAGAAAAGGCAGAAAAATCAAAAGTTTTGTGGTTTATATTGACAGTATCCTGACTTGATTTTTTTTTAATAGGCCTTCCCAGAAATACAATATAAGGCATTGGATTTTCTACTCTCAAAGGGAAAAGTAAAATTTGAATATTTACGTCTGTCATGCTCTGGATGATTATATAGCAGCATAAAATTTATTTGATAAGCAAACTAAAAACCCTCTCTGTAGATTAGGATATAGAATATAGATGATGGAGTTTCTGTGTCCCACAATTCTTACTTCCATAAGATTGGCAATATAAATCTCACAAGGTCTTTTTTATTTCATTGTCTTCATCTTCTTAACAGGAATTGGTTAAGAAGGAGAGGAAATTTGGACATTTATTTCAGGGGTGATTCAGAGAAGCAGTAATGAAGGTGAATGTCTGATACCAATAGAAAATGTTGCAGCAAATACAAAAATACATATATTAAATACATTCATGTGGTGTCACAAAGACTTTTCTCCGATAAACTTGCATTTTCCCAATTAAAAACAAAATTTAATTTTGTGCACAAAGTCTGTGTGTGCCTCTTTTTTCTCTTCTGGCTTTCACATCATCCTGCAGCTCTAGTTATTACTGTGTAATTGTCTTGAAATGTAGTTATTGTTAGGAATCGTTGCAGATGTTCCCTGTGTAATTCAAACTAAATGAATATAGAATTAAATTACCAGTGCAAAGCTTTAGCAGGGCAAGTTGCAGCAAAAATGGTAAAGTATTCGCTCTCTTTAGAGGAAACTATCCAAAAGTGTAATGGGAAGTTAAGTAAGCACTATTTCTTGCTCAGGAATCCAGAAAGATTCAAAACGGGATGTCAGAGTTAGTGGTGAATAACTTAATATATTGTCCCCATTCAAGACATGTGCTATTGAAGTATCATTGCTCTGTGACTCTGATTAGGGAGAAGTCAATAAAAATGCACCAGCAGCTCTCTTAAATTTTACTCGGACCTGGATTACTACCATGGACCAGAGGTTGTGGTTATTTTATATTCCATGACACCTAAGACAGTCAGTTCTCTTTGTGAAAGCTTAAAATATGCTAAAGATCCTGGTGACTGTGGGTACTTCCCCAGACTTCAGACCACAAAGGGGTGACAAGTATCAAACACCTCATTTTGAAGAAAGGATGTGAGTCCCAGACCTATAAACCAGACCAGACATACTCTTTACAATGGAAGAGGTGCATATTAATAAGCAAGTTAAGTACAATGATGTGAGAAAAATCAGCATTTCAAGGTGCATTTCCAAGCTGGTGTTCACTTAGCTCCCTGAGCTCCCAATCATGAGTGATACTTCCATTCTGTAACTATTCAAAGGCCAACACAGAAACAAAAAGAGAATTTTATGGCCTTAAAGTAGGTGTAAACCCCAAGCTGAGGTTCAAGGTGGATCTGCCAACAGCTTTCAGACAACTATATGTGTATTACAGTACTCAGAGAGAATCAGTGATGGTTCCAAAGCTGTGTAGCATGAGCAGACCACGAATGAGCTAGCATCACTTTATTTCTCTACAAAATAGGCAGATGCCATGCAATTCTTAATTTTCTGCAAATGAAGTGTCATTAACATTTTGGACAAGTCTGGACACTGACTGGGGCCAAATAGCCTGTGTGTGGGATGTTCAATGAATACATCAGAAGAAAAATGTGAGGTTATATGTATCTGAATGAACTTTGTGTCGTTTCAAACAAGCTGGGTTTTTTTTTCTTGTTTTGTTTTTTCTCATGACTCTTCTTTGCTTTGAACATTTGAGCCATACTAGAATTGACACTTGCAAATAGGTCTTTATTTTGTGAATTTAGCTGATACCAACCATAAAATCTGGATTTTTTCCAGAGTACTCTTTTTATTCCCCTAGAAGTCAATGATTGCTGTAACAGCTTTCCAGATTTCCTCTGAAGTCAGTGAAAAAAAAATCTCATCAACTTAAAAGTATGGAGGTTTTCCTTCTTAGTGGAAGTGGATGCTATTGGGGTTTTTCTTTGATTTCTTTTTAATATGCATCATTCTGAAAAATCTGAATTCTACATTAATTGCTAACTTTTTTTAGTAAAAACATTAAGAGTTTTGTGTCTGAACTTGGATTTACGGCCAAAGAAGAAACAAAAGTGCTTCTATTTCCAAAATAAATTCAACAGACATTGTAGGAGATACCTTACAAGTCCCTGCATTGAATTATTGACTTGCACAGAGTGACAGTTTGCATAAAAGGCAAGCAATGTTTGGCTTGATTTAGATCATTAATTCCACCATAAATACTTTGGATCAGTCAGTCTATAGGGACAGAATGCATATGTTAGCAGCATGAGCTTGGATGATCCACTTTGCTTCTCAAGTTCTTCCCCTCAAGCCACAGGAGATACTGGAGAGCTCTAACATCCAAAGCTGCCCTTTAGCACCTAATCTGTTCTTTAAGGTCTCAGCCTTGTAATTCCTTGCCTTTTAAGCAATGTAGAAAAATTTCTTCTGAAAATATCAACATGTTGTTGCTCAAAACTTTAAGGTATATATTGAAGCTAAATATTGGGCTTCTCTAAAATCAATTTATTTAACTAAATTTATAGGTTATAAATTAAAATAGAACAATAGTACGATAATACCTATTACAGATCATAATAGGAAAAAGTAACTTTCTTTTTGCTGAATTTTATGAATACTTATGCCATTCTAATGAAATCAGCTATTATCAAAAATACTTTTAAAGTAGCATATGTAGAAGATAATAAATGTTATTCTAGCCCATGATCACAGGAAACATTCTGCATAGATGCACTAACCTTCCTGCCCCACATAGGCTGAGTGGGAAGTGCAGTATGGACCTCCAAAACCCTCCATTTTCTTGGGTAGTTTCAATCTACAAGATGCTGTTGAACCAAACAACCTCATACCTATTCAGTTTATTAAGCTGTCTGAAGATAGATTTTGGTATTAGTATTTTGCATCTTTTACCTATCTCTTTCCATGATGGAACGGTAGTTACAACTGCCTTTTTCATGGAAGGTTTTGACAAACTTGCAAAAGTGTTCATGTTTTCCTGAGCAAAATTTTTGAAGAAAGTCTGTGTTGACATATCACTGACAAGTTTCTTTATTGTCTGTTGTCTTTTACCTTTTTTTTCATTTCTTTTTATAAGCATCATCTTCTTTGCCATTAGGATCTAAAAGATGAGAGTGATAATCTTTGATTTTTTTTCATTCTCTGCGACTGCATCCAAGTCTTATCAGTTCTTTCAATCAAATATTAAATCTTCAATCTCTTGTGTAGGTCTTAATAACCAGTAACTAGCAAAATTTTAGTTGTGTCTGCCTTGATGACTCTAACCTTCAAATATATCTTCTCTGGTGGTTTTGTTTGCTTGGATTTGGTTTGTTTTTTTCCAAATACTGCCAAAGTGATCTTTCCTTTGCCTAATTCTGATTGTATCTTTTAGAAACATGCTCAAACTTTGGTCTCTTTCTGATGATTTCTTCCTACTCTATACCATTTTTCCTGATGACCCCACCAATTAAAAACACTACTTTTAGGAAGTTCTCAGGAAATTATTCAGGGTGAGAGAAACTAATGATGAGTAAGACTTTAGTTCAAGGGAATTAAATGCATAACTTCATAGAGAACTTTCAGCAACCAGTGTTTATATTAAGGCATGTAATTTGGTATCTAGTTGAATCAGAGTCCAAATAAATGCCATTTTATATTATCTTTTGCAATACATCAGATTAACATTTCTAGACTGCCAAGATCATCGTTTGTGTTAAACAAATAACACTAGGCCAGACTGTTAAAAATTTTTACTGTGGCTCTTTGCACTTAGAATATCATCTGTCAAAAGATTGCTCACAAAGCACTTTACAGACATTAACTAATTGGGCCTAATGACACTTCTCTGGAAACAATGAAGCATAATTAATTCCCTTTTGTGAAAAGGGAATTTAAGGCACGGAGAGAGCAAATGATTTTTCCAAGGTCACGAAGAATATTGCAAAAGATGTGGGAACAGAACCCAAATTGTCCAACCCTCCAAGACTGTGATCTAGGCACAGGAACAGAGCTATCAGCTGTGGGAGGAGGACAGCTCTTCCTTTCCTTCCTTTGTTATTACAGAAGTATGGAAAATTAATTGCTTTCATTAATTCCACACTAATGGACTGGGAAATAACAGCCCATTAAGAGGCAAGTTATTTGCCTCTCCAAGCTCTGCATGTAAACAGCAGTGAAGAAACTGTGTATTTCCAAGTTATCAATCTGCTCAGGACCATGTATTGGTCATGTTAGTCATTTTTATTGATAATGTAAT
This sequence comes from Cisticola juncidis, assembly GCA_013400215.1. Lineage (NCBI taxonomy): Eukaryota > Metazoa > Chordata > Aves > Passeriformes > Cisticolidae > Cisticola > Cisticola juncidis. The sequence continues at coordinate 1,935,050 of VXBR01009111.1, read as the reverse complement.
TTATTATTTATTGTAGAGTTGTGTTTCTAATCCTGTGTGTTTGTATTCCTCAGAGTTAAACCTTACAGTTAAACCTTACAGTGACAAGAAATGGGCCACAGAATTTCAATTTCTTTGTAAGAGGTTATTTCAAGGACTTTAGGCTTTTAAGACATGTAAATTCATGTCTTGGCTTTGTTATAAATTTTGAGAATTTTGGTTTTTAGCTTAAGCTCTAAAGTCAGAGTTTTCCCAGCCTTCAGTGAACAGCTAGAAGAGACAGATAGTTCCCCTCTGCAAATAACAGGTAATGAATCACCACTATATATATATATATATATATATATATATGTACGTATGTATGAAAGGAAGAATGGGAACTAAACAGTCTGCTTTAGAAGTCAGCCTCCCCCTATTTTTTGTTTAAATCTCCAATGGTCTCCTCTAATTAGAGTTATTGCATAGTTATTATATTTTAAATTTATTAGAAACAAAATAAGTGCATGTGGTCAAACTCTCAAAGTGATTAGGTATCTGACTACATTGGCAGCTCCTTGTGATAAGGATAAAGGCACCTGACTTCCACTGGATGGAGAACAGATGGGGAACGGGTAGCTCCATAGAGGAGCATCCTTCCATTTCACACCAAACTGTCTCCATGTATCACTTCTTTAATTGTCTTGTGCCTTGATACTTTGGTAGTCTCTTTTAACTCCCTCAGTAACATTGATGCAATGAAGCATAAAACAAAAATAAAGGAAGTCACCAAGCAGGACCCCTCTGTTTGCCTCTGTAACTGCTTTATTCAAAGGTTAAGAAAATGGGAATTTGACCTTTGAAGTTTTGCTGATGGAAATCTACTGACTGTAAATCTTTTACAGACTTATTAGTGTCTTTTGAACATTATCTGGCTTGCTGGATAGACTTTTCTTGCAATTCATGCTACAAGGTGACCAATAAAATCACTGGAAGCTGTAGCTAGACCTGCTGAGGGAGGATCTACAGGGGTATTTTTGTTAAAACAGACAAACAAGAGTCCCTTTGCCACTCTCCTGTACAACCTGATAGGAATTTGTACCTCACTTTGCACTGATAAATCACTGACTTAAATTTATAGCAGTGGAGAAAGAAAGCAACAACTGGGATCTGCACAAACTAATACAAAGAATTAAATCCAGACTCTGCAGAAGATTTTTTTGTTTGTTTGTTTTGAAAAGCCACCCTTTTTCTTGTTGTATTAGCTATAATGGATTTAGCGGCTGAAGGCAACAAAGATTATATGAAACAAAAGATAGTTTATAAAAGGTTTCACATCTGGACAGACTGTTTCTTTTCTATAAAATAAGAATTTATTTTATGATTTTATANTCTAGGCACAGGAACAGAGCTATCAGCTGTGGGAGGAGGACAGCTCTTCCTTTCCTTCCTTTGTTATTACAGAAGTATGGAAAATTAATTGCTTTCATTAATTCCACACTAATGGACTGGGAAATAACAGCCCATTAAGAGGCAAGTTATTTGCCTCTCCAAGCTCTGCATGTAAACAGCAGTGAAGAAACTGTGTATTTCCAAGTTATCAATCTGCTCAGGACCATGTATTGGTCATGTTAGTCATTTTTATTGATAATGTAATTTATTATTTATTGTAGAGTTGTGTTTCTAATCCTGTGTGTTTGTATTCCTCAGAGTTAAACCTTACAGTGACAAGAAATGGGCCACAGAATTTCAATTTCTTTGTAAGAGGTTATTTCAAGGACTTTAGGCTTTTAAGACATGTAAATTCAAGTCTTGGCTTTGTTATAAATTTTGAGAATTTTGGTTTTTAGCTTAAGCTCTAAAGTCAGAGTTTTCCCAGCCTTCAGTGAACAGCTAGAAGAGACAGATAGTTCCCCTCTGCAAATAACAGGTAATGAATCACCACTATATATATATATATATATATATAT
>VXBR01009111.1:1893977-1932840 GCA_013400215.1 Cisticola juncidis | reverse complement strand
CTGGCTTGCTGGATAGACTTTTCTTGCAATTCATGCTACAAGGTGACCAATAAAATCACTGGAAGCTGTAGCTAGACCTGCTGAGGGAGGATCTACAGGGGTATTTTTGTTAAAACAGACAAACAAGAGTCCCTTTGCCACTCTCCTGTACAACCTGATAGGAATTTGTACCTCACTTTGCACTGATAAATCACTGACTTAAATTTATAGCAGTGGAGAAAGAAAGCAACAACTGGGATCTGCACAAACTAATACAAAGAATTAAATCCAGACTCTGCAGAAGATTTTTTTGTTTGTTTGTTTTGAAAAGCCACCCTTTTTCTTGTTGTATTAGCTATAATGGATTTAGCGGCTGAAGGCAACAAAGATTATATGAAACAAAAGATAGTTTATAAAAGGTTTCACATCTGGACAGACTGTTTCTTTTCTATAAAATAAGAATTTATTTTATGATTTTATAAATTGCAGCTCTCAAACTGTTCATTGAGAAATTTTCTATAACCTAACTCTAGTTCTTTTAAAGACTACAAGGAAATGTTTCATTTTAAATGGATACCATTGACATTCCCCTGCACTGACTTCTCTTCTGACAATTATTTTGCACTGATGCTGTAGCTATTAGCAGTGTGTTAGTACTTGGAACACGAGATCAAGGTACATTACATTTGCTGCTGCTGCTGTAAAGCTTTGCTGTCCTCAGTTTGAACCTAGGTAAGTGAAAATGGCTATTTCAGAAAACTAGATACAATCTGCAGGATTCCAGCTATCTAGCAAGGCTATTACAGCTTAATATTTTAGTATCTAATTCCAAGGGCATCCAGCAACAGGCAGGACTCAGAACAACTCCCAGCTGGCAGTGCTTCTAAAAGAAACCAGATATTGTCTTAACTGGGTTCCAGATTTACAGATGTAATTGTGTACTGATGGCCATGTGGCCTCTTAAAACACAACATTTAGATAATGGGCATGTAGCATGTACCTTAAGGTTATGACATCCTTTCTCTCTTATTGCACCAGATCTGCTATGTCCTGATCCAGACAACAAAGTGTTTGCCTATCTTTTCACGTAGACCACGTCTCACAAACATGGATGATTACTTTGACTAGTTGTATAATGTTCCTAATTTCTCACAAGGTCCAGTGCATCCCATATTCACTTTATTTTCTCAGCTTGGACCTTAACCCCACAACTGGTCATCTCTGCCCCACAATAAACTTAAATATCTGAGAAAGCACTGCTACAGGTCCTACCTCCTCTGCTCCTTTCTTCCCAGACTCTAAATGACCAAAACTCTTCTAGCTGAGGCCAGCAGTCCTACTGTTCTGGTCATTGTTGAGCCTACAACCTTTTTCAGCGCAAGCCATGATGCTCCACTGGTACATATATATCATTTCCTTCACCATCCCACCTTGTACAGGACAGGACAGTTTGGCTATTGGGAACCTACAAAGAGGGGGGGAGATAAGTATTTTGCTGATCACTCAGAAGACCTAGGAGGCACTGAAAGGGCCTGAAGCAAAAATTCCCTTCTGCTGTTCCCTGAGAATAGGCACCCCTCTGCTATACACAGAGATCCATATGTGGGAATAAGAAAACCTTGCTTACAGAATAGAAAACCACAGCCTCTGGTCCAGCAGTCATATCCATCTGCCAGATTTCTTCCCCAAGACATTTCACTGCAGGACTAAAATCCTTCATCCTTGGAAAATATTTTTTTTTCTTTTTTCTCCATTATACTTATATTAGTCCACAATATATTCCAGATAGCCTGCACAATTTTTGTAAAATCCATAGAGACCAATGAGTTAAATATCAGCTCAAAAAAGTGCAAGCTAAAAGCAGAGGCTTTAAATGGAGACAGTTTGTCAGCAGTCTCTCCACTTCCTCTCACTAATAATATTGTGTTATAGTATCCACAGCACAAACTCTTGTAATGACATTACCGGAATTGCTGTAGAGGTGTAATATATCCTAAGACATATTTATTATAATGTTAAAATTTTTGATAGCCATACATTTTTCTGTCAAAGTTTTCATGATGATACTATTTTTCTCCTAGCATGTGAGAGAAAAGTAATAATTTGCTGGTTTATGTTTGTGTTACCATATCTCAGAAACAGATTAAATTTCACTCTAATATTACAGAATTTGAATTAATGTTTGAGCCCTTATTTTAACTTTCCCATGTGTAAAATAGGAATATTCATCTATAATGCATTTAATATCCATCTTTCAAAAATGCTGCCATAACAATACACAACATTTTGGAAAAAGAAAACATAAGAGGCTCCAAACTGTATTTTGATTAGAGGATTATGCCAAAACACATAATACCATATCACTAACAGAGCTGCACTAAAAAAAATTAGATTAACTGCAAAATCAGATAAAAAATTACTTCACTGGCCCATACTGCTCTGTCTGATTTGGATGGCATTCAAAAACCATGTTTTGTAAATGACTGAATAATATGAAAAACTCCTTTGTCCATACAGAACTATTTTTTAATCAATCTTTTAGAAAACTAGAGGCCATACAAAAGTGAATGGATATTAAGGAAAACATGTGAACTGAACACTTTAAATAACTGATAGTCTGTGTGTTCATAGATCCACGTCATCTGGCTTAATCTTACTTGGTTATTCTGTGCCCACGTAACTCTGGTACCACCAGGCTGCTATTTACCTCCCTTATTTTAGACAAATAGCTTGTGTTGGGCTGAGCTGCCTTGAGACTCATAAAGAGGGAACATGACAAACTAGTTTGGAGTAATTTACACCCACACTTAAAGTGGAGTGAATAAATTGAGAACAACGGTATCTAAAGGCCTGTGAATGAAATACAGCTGTGGGGTTTGACAGTGACATCCAGGGGAACCTGACCATCTCAGTGGGGTATGACCAAACCAGGGAACTTCTGGGAAAGGAGGCTGGCCTAAATTTGAGAATAATTTTTCATGATAAGGTAAAATTTCTCTAGTTTTCAAAGTGATGACTGCAGCCAGGAGGGATTTTTAGCTTTCAAACTATATCTGGCAAGATCTTTGCCAAGATCTCAGTTAATTATACAGTGACTGTTTAAAGGCAGTTTTTAATTCCATAATGGACCCACCACAAGAGATTTTTTTCTATGAAAAGTGCTGAATATAGAGTACATGCCACTTTTCCAGAGAGATGAGTGTAGAAAAGTCTATAGGTGTCACGAAGCATCTCAGCTTCATCCAAAGTAATAACTAGATGAATTTATCTGCACTAAGATTTTTTCAGAAGTGCTAATAAATTTAGGGGGACCATGGGGCAGCAAAAGCAGTTCTCTTGGTTCTAAAAGGCCTTTCTCTCTGTGAAACAGCCTGCATCAAGTGAAGGAGAATAATAAGAAAACATACAGATAAGGTCAGCTATTTGGCTATGTCTTTTTTAGATCTTGCTCCTCTCAGAAATCTGTATTATGATTGTACATAATGGAAAAATTGTCTTTACTTACATTGCTGCCACATCAGGTTGATGGCTATTTTCCCCTTAACATGCCATCTGAATATAGGCATCCCTCAGCCTCTTGCTGTCAATATCATCCTTTTCAGAGCTTGTGCTGGGTCCTGGTGATCTTTGTGAATCATCCTGCTGTCTAAGATGGTCCCTCAAACAGGCCCATAGGGAGCCCATGCTGATTTGGAAACCTGGAAATTTCTCTAAAAGAGCTCTATACTTTAATTGCATCCATTTTAATGAAATCAATCTGATTCAGTTCCTGAGCCAAGTCCTCATTTTCTTACACAATAAGGGTCAGAGAAAATTTTCGGAGTGGAAGTCATGAACCTCTCCCTTTCATTGTCAGGGTCTAAGAGATGCCTAGAAGCCTCTCTGAATCACTTTACTATTATAAATCAGTGAGCTGTCATGGTATTTTCAGAAGCCTGCTGTCAAGAACTGTATCCTGCCTGCAAGACAGAAGAATAATTCAGGAAATAAATGCTGCCTTTTTGAAAAGCAGAAAATGTTATAGAGTCAAGATTTTCATTTCCAGCAAACCTTTAACATTTGAACACCAGGAACTAGCATGAAAATCCAAACTATTCACACATGTTTTCTATTTTTGATACTGTCCCACCAAAAATATCCTGGTTCCTCTTTCCAGTGCTGAACCTATGACAGAGAACATGCCATTCCCTTTGACAGCTTTTGGGAACCAAGGACACTTGCCTTACATTGAGGTGGCCATTAAAAGAATACACTTTAAATAAATTATTGCCATGAGAGTTGGAAGCTTTCTTTAGGGAAACATTATTATAATGACACTATATGCACCCAGACTTACAAAATAGATGACATAGACAGGCACAAAGAGATTTTCTTGAATAGACCTTCATGTAGTCAGTGGACTACCTCTCAAATGATACATTTAAAACTCCCGGGCAATCCAGAATGCAGAATAGGTATTAGTTTTCCTTTCTTGTCTGATAGAAATGCATATCAGAACACAAAAATATAATTTCAATTCCTTAATTTGCCTAATGTAGTCATTTGGAAATGGTTTTATTCATCTGTAATTTTTGTAGAGGAGGTTATGAAGTGTAATTTGAAACAATAAATCAATCTAGAATTTATAACTGTATCGAAATTAAAGTCTTTCACTGATTATGGAGCAGCAGATTTTAAAGAGACATTTCATAAATTCCTTACAAAGATGCACACAATCTGATCCAAGCAAAGTCCTCGTGCAACTTCCTGAGCAAAGTCTAAGGAAAGAACTTAAATATGTCATGTTATATGTATATGTATATAAGATGATATACTCCATATATTTCCACATATTTTCCTCTGACAAGGACTCTGCTGCACTTTTAGCCTCAGAAACAAGACATAAAATAAGAATTTTCTCTTCCTGTAAGAATTAGGAAGAAATGTTCCTTGCCTCACAGATTCCATGCAGTGGTGTCCCTTGTCTGGAGCTTAGGAAAGGCAGCACTATCACGTCTACTGAAGTTACTGGCAATTCTGAACCTAACATCACTGTTATCTGTCTCATGTCAGATTCATCTCATGGCCTAAGCCAGGTCACGGAGTCTGAAAGCCTTTTAAGCCAAGCATAATCACATGTGTTTGTATCCTTAGCATACAGAGTTGTAAAATCAGGTGTTTATGGAGAGAGATGACTCATCAGACACCTGTAGGGCTAATATGTAGACTGAAATTTTGCATTTATTCTTAAGAAGATTTCTGTAGAACTATGATCATTATAGGTGTTATTAACATCAGTAGGGGATCCCTACAGCTACATGGGGCTTAATTTGCTTCTGACAGAGTAGACACTACATATATATATACATATATATATATATCAACTATAGTCAGTGTTTTCAGAAACTACATTGATGCTTCTGAACAGATTTTTGCTTTATTTTACTTCACATCTTTACCTCCTGCTGCATCATGTAGTTTGCTTTTCTATACTTTTTCCTTCCTTTTAGTTTAATTAAGTGAATTGAAATGAACAGACAAATTCTCTTGTGAATTGCCATTTATTATACCCAGCTCTCCACATCCATCGAAATTGCTTTTTGCATCTTTAATTTGCAGGCAGTATATAATAGGAGTGTAAGCAGGGTCTGTCCCACAGGATTATTAGACAGATGAAAAATGAGGTGCAATAATAGTGGAATAAATAGAACAACTCACTGAAAGAACAGCTAGTGAGAGCAGATTGTTTGGGAATACTTACATGCCTTGTGGCAAGCTACACTATTCTGATCCTTTCTGAATTGACAAAAGTGATGGTAGGAAGAAAAGGTGTTTGTGTATATTTGACACTTGAAATTTCAGTGCACTGGGAAAATGTCTAAGATGAATAAAAGGAACCAAACATGTCCAAGTAGTGATTAGTTGCTTTGACTGTTTTTTTTTTCAACTATCAGCATGGTGCTATCGAAATCCAAACCAATCTTTTATTATCAAATAGGGACATCATGCTTGATAATACATTTTCAATTGATAATGCATTATGAATTAATGCATACATTATCAAGAATAGACATCCCTGAGTATTATAAGATCATTGTAATGGCGGCCAAAGAAAATTATTTTAATCCTCCATATATGGATCTGAAAAGGCAAAAACAATTTTGTATATAATCCTGTCAGTAGTGCACCAAGGATTCTTAGAGTGACAGCGGTTAAAGAAACAAGAAGGTGGAGGGAGGCCTGGTCAACTGACAAAGGGTCAACAAATCTATATGTTTGTGGTGATAAGGAAGAGTTGAAGCCATATCTGCACAAGTAGACAATCCAGTAAGATTGAAGCCTAAAAAATCTTGAGTGTCTTGTAGGTCTGTTCTTAGGAATAGACAATACCAGTCAGGGACCTTGCATGGTCCTCTGTCTTCTGCTAAGGTGCAGCATTCACAGGCAGTGGCTTCACATCCATGAATGTGTTGAAATGTCCAGTAAGTAATGACAGGGACTTGAGGGTCTCCAAAGTATGTCAAGGTGCTACATTCATCCAATGGATATTTATTAGCTCCTTTCACATAAATTGGTTAATAAAAAAATGGGAAAAAACCTGATAAAGCAAAAATAAATTATCTCATACACATCAATTACCCTTCTGATTTTAACTAAGGAGAGGAATTTGTCTTGAAAAACTTAACCTCTAAATCTGAAAAGTTCAGCGATCTGAAAGAGAAAACAAAAGATGGTAAGTGACGAGTTTTGGTAAAATGCAAATACATTTGAATTGGAATAGCAGAGGCTCTTTCAAAAAAAACTGGGGGGAAAAAAGGGTGAGAAGCTGGTTAAAATAACATGTGAATTAGACAGTCCTCAGCATAGTACATAAAAGAAGCACTAAGAGTATCAACAATTTGAGTTCATGTTATACTTTTCCAAACTGCAATATCTCAAGGGAATCTATTCAACAGCTTGAACTATTGTGATGGGGATTTCATTTTGACTTGGGACTTAATGACAGCATTTACACATTTACATTAGCTATTATTCAGTGACAAATAAAATAAGGATCATTGAAAGACAAGCTATAAATTGAGTTGCCTTTTAACAACTTTTTATTTCTTTAAAATAGAAGTCATCTTAAAGAAGTTATTTTGAAACAAAATATACATTTGATAGAAAAGCAGCAAAAATTTACTGTCCATGTTATAACCACATTTGATAGATTCAAGAAAAATGCTAGGATAGGAGATGAAACAATGATTTCGGTCTTAGAAACAATCAATAGGTTGTGGACATGAACATCAATGAATCATCTTAACTTGTAATGGAAATGTCCTTCCAGATGAAACTGCATTTCAACTCAATGGCTTGAAAGGCAATTGCTGATTCCTCAGCAAAAAGAAAATGATTTTGGAAAAAATATAGTTTGCAATAATTGGAAGGCCAAAAATGTATTTTTATGACTGGCACAATAAAAGATTTATTTAGTGTTTGTTGTGTGATCTGCCTTACTCCTGGAGACAACAATATAATAACGTTGTGGAAGAGCCAACAAGAATTAAAAGCCATCTAGAGTCTTATAATTTTGATGCCATTTACCAATATTTCAGTAAACTCTTAGAAATCACTATGAACCTATTTACTGATGGCTGAAGTCTGTTTCTGAGACCAGTATTGTCCTTTCAAAAGGTTATCCTGGTTTCAAAACCACTGAAAAGCATAAGCAATCTTTTTTTTTTTTTTTTTCACTTGAATCTTTTACCATTTTCTCACTCTAAGCTATGAAAACTTTGAGCTGTTACCTTTTATAAAATAAGCAATTTTAATCATATTTCCTCAGACTTCCTATTGACAGTCTCTTCTCACATTTTCAGCACTATTTCATTCAGTTCTGCATCTGCTTGGTTTCTAAGGCAATATACAGTGCATCCATTCATTAAATCTCAGAAATCACATGACTATTTAGAAACTCATGCTATCAATGCTGAGATCCTGTTGCGAGACCTTAATTTCTTCCAAGACTGATTATGGTAATTTTTATTTAAAAGATTTCCTAAAGCTTCCTGGTTGATTTTACTGTCCTGTATGCTTCCATTCTTCTTGTCCTTAAAGCAGCAACACCTTTAGAGGGACCTTTGTTTAATGAAGAGTATGCTTTGGTCATATATGAACACTTGAAAACCATATTATCTTTCCAAGGTTTCCACACTTGTTTCAATCTTTCACTGTTTTCCTGGTCTGGTTCCTTGTCCCCAGATCTTAGCTCTGCCTTACAGCACTACATCCTTTTGTTTCACTTAAGTGTAGAAGATGTTTTCTGCTAAGTCACCAGCTTCGTAACAACACTCTATTTTATCATTTCAGTCCTAAAGTCTCTTCCAAATACATCAGCCTTGATGTGGATACTGTTCAGGTCTAGCAAATGCTGCTGGGAGACTGCAGAGCCAGTCTGAAACGTGACCTGATATATTTTACTAGTTGTACATTAAAAAGGAGTCTGGTCCCACAGAAGCAAATATTTTTAGGGAAAAAGAAAAAAAAAAAAAAAAAAAAAGCTGCATTGAAGATGTTTTATGGAGGTGTTGAGAGGCCTGCCTTCAAGGCAATGGGAAGATACACTTGGAAGTGGCTGGACTGTTTTCAGCTGGCAACTCTTTTGTTTGCTGATAATCCCTAACAGCAAACTCTTTTCCCTGGAAACTCTTCAAAACAGCGCTCTAAGGAAATCTCCCTGGTTGTCCCTGTTGCTGGGTGTGGTCTATAAGAGCCTTCCACCTCTGCAGGTCTTGTCATATTTTTCTTGGCTGTTACCACACATCAATGTGTCAGCAGAATTTTTTTTTCTTTGAAAGATGCCAAATAGGATATTAAGCTGATGTGGAAAGAGGTTCTGTGCTCCACACAGCAGGTGTCTCTGTCTTTGTAGAACAACATACCAAGTGTTCCAGTTTTCTCTGTGGAGAGGGCTTCCTACTGCTCTCTTGTGAACCTACTGCTGCTGGTTGTGTCAGAACTGTTGCTTTACTTTTTTTTTTACAGCAAATAACTGTATTTCTGTGAGGATCTTGAGTTGGCTTCATAAATCACAAAGACTGGGCGGATACTTCTTAGCATCCACAAGCAGGAACACCAGATGTTGCCATGGTGTCACTAATATGAAAATGAACTTGCAAAGAGGAAATACACTGTGAAGGTGCTGTGTTTGGAGAGGAAGGTGTGCAGGTTTACTCTCTTATTTGCACATGGTGTTGCAGCCCACTTCTTGTATGTTTGTCACCCTTCTCTCAATGTCTAGACTGGTCTAAGAGGAAAAACTTCTATTCCAGTGTTCTTTAATATGCAAATCAGATTGCTTACTTGGGCATTTTCTAACACTGGTTAATTTATGCTTTAGTTCAACTGAGAATAGTACTTACCAAATTAATTTCTGAATTATAGATGTAACCAATGTGATACCCATGCAATTGTCCCAGAAATTAATTTGGCATATTATATTTAAATATTTATGTGAACATAGTCTCTGTTTTCCCCCATTTAAATATTTTCTTCTCTTGCTTAGATATACAATATCTGTGGCTGAAAACAACCTGATTGTCATTGTGCTGGAGTACACTATCAATAACACTTAGGCCCCCACAGAGAGGAAATCAGCCAGGGTAGGGGGCTCTTTTTCCAAATTAGATTTCTCAGAATAGATAAAAAGGAAAAACCCGTTATTTCAAACATCTGTCTGCACTAGAAAACCTCCACCAAAATCACAGGATGAGTCATAATTAAATGGCTTGGAAATCATTTCTTGAGAGCAGAAATTTTATATTCAGTCATGCATAGCAGAACAGAGGTTTTCCCCTCAAAAAGCTTCCTTGCAGTAAATTATTATACTCCCAAGAAAATGGGATCTGATATGAATCCAAAACAGAATTAAAACTTTTAAGCATACAAAGGTTTCTCTTTTTTCTTTCTTTTTTTTTTTTAATGAAGATGGAGGTAAATTTATAAATTCCCAGGTTCTGACCCCTGATGGTTCTTTTTGTCTGTACTAATGTTTCAGTTACTCATCAATAAAATGTTTGCAGGTCACCTGAGTAATGGAACAAAAAGGAGTTGGAGTGATAAGAGTTTGCCACTGCTTAGATGTTCCTCAGCATGGGTTTCTTCTACATGAAGAGCAAGACCATGACTTTCCTTCTGTATCCTCACCCAATGCTGCAGAGAAAGTGGATCAAAAAGCATTCCTGATACGAATTTAGAATCAGGGATGTGAGTCAAGAGCCAGACACACATATTTTGCAGGGAAGGCATGAGAACCTGAATGTCTGACACTTATGTAAGTGATGGTCTCATAGTCATAATTCCACAGTGCATCCTCAAGGAAAACATCTTGCATTTCTGTGAATCCCTATGAAAAGCAGTATTTCTTTGAATGATCTACACCTAAAACCAGAGGTGAAGGAAATAGGATGAGCTGGGTAAAATGTCATTTCAACGAATAACTTATTAAAATTGCAGATCACAGTGTTTATGGATGGAGATTGGCTGTGTATCTGGGCAGAACAACCCTCAGTCTATTTAAAAGAAAAAACAACCCTTTTGTGGGTAAGTGGGAATATCATATCACAACTATGCAACAATATACTTAGACTTCGCATTGAAATGTCCCTCTGTTTCAGATACTAATCACCACAGGAAACAGGAATCTGTCTGTTATTGTTAGAGAAAAGTGTTAAAATGTATTAAAGTTCAATAAACAGTTTCACATGACATCAACACTGTTTAGCTGAAAACCTTCAGATCTTTCACTCCCATATACAAATACATCAGTTTTAATATGTACATACTAAAAGAAATGCAGGGACATGATGGTTGTGAATATAGAAAACTATTTGTACACAATCAAGTTAGGTAATGGTGCAAAAAATTGGTCTATAAATCAATCAGCCCTCTATACTTGTTTCATTAAGGAATAATGTAACTCTGATATCATTTCACTAAAGTTGGCTAAGCTTCTCATATTTGATTTCCATCCAATATTTTTAGCAGAACTCAGCATTTTTGAAACAAAAGAAAGAAAAAAATCCAGTGCAGATGTACATTTTCCTGATGTTTAATGCAGAACAGCAAGGTTGCAGTACATTAGTCATCGTGGCACACAGCCGATATGGAATATTAACTGAACTTTGAGGAAAAGCTGTATGTGTTCTAACTGCCTGTACTGGTGTTTATATAACATTTTAATATTCTGTAGTGGATATGAGAGTTATCATTAAGTGAGGGCTTTACAGCAAAACCTTTCCATACAGGCAAATTTTGCACCTCTAACTGCTGGTGAGGTGTAGCCATACAATCAGATCTTAAATCAATTTTTGCGTCGTATTGCCATCTTGATTTGTACAATTTTATTCAAAAACGCTTTTTACAGAATGAGAAAAACAGCCATTGATATTTCCTGGAAGCACTTCATTCCTGTTTCACCTCCTTCACATTCTTCACTTGATCCTGTTAACAGCCCTCAGCTCTTAGAAAAGGTGCTAAGCTCCCTCTGTTGCCATTTAGTTCAATAGGCTGACAGGAGATTTTGACCAAATGTGTGAGCATGTCATGTGCAAGATCACTTAGTTTTTGAGTGAGATGAGATCATGTGTCTCCTTAAAATCAGCTTGTATGGAGTTTGAAGGGATCCATATAACTGTTCATGCATGCAATCATAGTCATCTGATATATCAAAAATAAACAAACTTCAAAAATATCGGCTTGCCCCCAACCCTCTTCTTTGATAATGTAAAGTGAAATGCATCAGATTTATTACCTTGGATGTTCTTTTCTAAAGGATAACCCACAGTATCTCTTCTTGAGTGTCCAGAAATCATACTCATACCTAATGGGTAATTTCCATTTCAGTTCTTGGACACAAGAAAACTCATGAAAACAAACAGTTGGCATGACTTTTAGTGATGAACAAGTTAACATTTGTATAATAATTTTTGGCACTGATGTCAAGTTATTTTGTAAGCTGAGGTAATAAGAGAGGCAAATGCTAGTTTTTAAGCATTTTTCTTGGTGTAATCATATTTTCACTCTATTACTGATCTTTTATGTCTGTATCTTTAATCCATTTAAATAACACAGTTTTATGTATTTTCATTTTGTTTGTTCTTATGTATTTATTCAGTTGCATTTTTACTTATCTTTTTCCTTGTGCTGTGATATATTTCTCCCTCTCGCTACATCATGATAAACATTTTCTTCATTGATCTGCTGATCTGGGCATAAGACCTTCTTTATCTTGGCTTATCCTGATTTTAGCTCAGAAATAATTAGGTTCCACCTAGTTCTGAGGAAGGTATATCTCACCTCAGAAGAAAGTTCTCCAAGTGACAAATAGATTACACAAGGGTTAGCAAGGTCCACCCTGTGTAGCAGAGACTTCTGAACCCTCCCATGCCCCCCCACAGGAGACAGCAAAACTAGTTATCTTCCCTCATCAGAGGCCCATCTCCTACAGCCAAGGACCAGTGTTATCTGTGTTTCACATGCTTGTCCATGTGCCAAACACTCATATCCAGATTCCTGGGTCTGTGTCCACACTGCCTGGTTCACATGGCAATCTCTGCCAGGTTCACATGGCAATCTCTGCCACACTATCTAACCCATAAATCCTTTCAGCTCTTTGAAGTCTTTGGCCCTGATCCTCAAACTTCAAAGCATGTTCCAATTTGAATAAACACATACTGCCTAAATCAATCTCACTGTCTCACTGCACTCTGCAGTTTTACTGTCATGAAATGGTTTGAGTTTTTTCCTTTCTTTTTTTTATTTTTCCTCTTTCCCTTTTCTTAGTGGAAGGCTTGAAGCAGGTATCTGACTGATGATAAAAAACATTCAAATTGTTCACCTCCTCTACACTAGGTCAACCATCATCAGAGTTCAGGTAGCAGAATCGTGTGCTAATGCATCTACAGAACTGCAATGAAATACATCCTTGGTTAGCAAGACAGGAGGAGGTTGGTCTGCAGATGGAGACATGGCTTATGGGTAGATGTATCAAAAGAAGTGTGAAGAATTAGTTGTAAAATAAGGCTACAGATGTGGAACAGATGAGAACGGAACAAAGACAATGAACAAGAAAAAGGAGAGGAAGACTGACTCCATAAGTCTGTTGAGTTAGAGCAGAATCACTTTTTCTTCATGCCTTAATCCAGTAGAAATATTTTTGAACAGGGGGTGCAATGTGCCTTTCTCATACTACAAAAAGTGTTTAAACTGCAATCTAATCAGCTATTTGAATAGTTAAGGTGCTGCCTTGTGTTTAGGCAGAAGCAGCTGGAGTGAAGATAAGATTGGTTCAAACCAGAATAGAGACAGCCTGTAATTACTCCAGTCCTCTGAGCCCAGAATTTTACTTTCCAAGGGCAGCTGCAGGATAGCTGGACAACTGCTCTCTACCATTAACAGAGAGGTAAGTGACTTTTTAAATCCATTTCCAAAATCAGATTGATCTTAGACTGACAAACATTCAAAACTTTCGGTATCATCCTAGCTGTGTCAAAAACGGAGAGCAATAGAATTGATTCATTTAAAAAAATTGTATCTGTGATATATGCAGTCCAGACAAACACTATATATTTTGGTTTCCAGCCAGATAATTTTACTTCAGGCTGAAGACATTAACACCCAGAGAGGACTGACAGCATGGGTGACTGCTTGAAAAAGAAAGAAAAATCCTGTGGATCTACAATTTAAATATTTTTCCAGTGCAACCTTTGAATCAAGATGGCAACAGATTGATCGTGTAAACTAACAACTGGTAATAAGGTTTGAAACACTCCATGAAGAGAAAAAACAGTTTAAGGCCTCTTGGTTAAAGGGAGGAACTAACAACTTACTGGAATCAGAAAGGATTGACTTTGCCAAAACAATTTGGGATGGAAAGAGTAATTGAAATGTCTTAATTTCCTTTTATGGATCAACAGCCAGAGTTCATACAGGCAAAATAGATAAGGACTTAAATGGTTAGAGAAAAAGGTGCTGAGTTTGTAAATGAAGTCAGTGTGGAAATCATTCCTTCATATACATTTTTTTAAAAGTGAACAGACAAAGAACAGGATAAATGTGTTTTACAAATGCTAGAAACATATGTAACAAGATTATTGTATTAGAAACATATGTTGAGGGAAAATTGTGATTATACTGGAATGACAAAGAGTTGCTTAAATCAATCTATTAACTGGGAGATAAAATTACCAACATATAAAATTTGCAGGTGGGTGAGGTAAAACAAAAGTAATGAGAGAGGGAGAAATTTGCACACAGGGAGGATACTGAATAAACAGAAATAAATGACACTAGGATTTTGGCTGACACAACAGGAACTATTTGAAGCAAATTGAAGAATGAGATATGGAAAAAGCTAGTCCTTGGATCTTGCCAGAGAACTTCAGAAGAGAATGAGAAAGCATTATCAGGAAATGTTTTTACAGATGAAGGAAGTCTGTATCAAACTTAGTATAATGACTGTGTTGGGAGTTCAATTGCCTACACATTTCCTAGGAAAATATTAGTGGAGGAAAAGTAGGAAGGAAGCATGAATTTGAAAGTAATACATGATTGCTTCCTGTACAGGAAAAAGGTAATGTGAATGTAGGGACTAGAAATAAAGCAGATACAATGAAAACAGTCAAATATGGAGAGAATAATAAATCAATTCTTGTAATACTAAGGCTGAAATGCCAGAAAGACTGTAAAAATCTAAATAGGAATTTTATTTTAGTAAAATCAGACTTTGAATAGTTATTAGTAAATTAAAAGTAGCCTGAAAGCATCCAGCTCTGCCAAAGGAAATCAGGAGATTGTGAGATATGTTTCAGAAGGATATATTCAAAATAGAAATATATCATGAACGAAGACAGAACAAGCACTGAAGTTGTTTAGGGGAAGAACAATGCAGTATCTACTTCCAATTTAAGAACAAGTATAAACTTATTTTGATGACAGTAGTGAAAGTTTCCAACAGCTTAAATGACCTATGAGCTTGCCCCATTCACGGTTTTACCACTGCTGACATAAAAGCAGGAGAAGGAACTGGAGTCAACGAGATTGGATGTGAAGAGGGAAATTATAAATGTCTAAATATATACTCACATATTTTCCTGCTTCTAGGGGATAAGTGTCACATATGAGCCTGGGTGCCATGCACAGGGCCCAAAATGTGATCCTCCAGTGCTCATTACCTGTTCCAAATGTAGAGAACCTGACTTGACACCGTAATTTGTCCATTAGAGGAGGACTCAGTTCTCCAAGGAAACTACTTTTTAATGAACAAACAGGTGCCTAGGGCAAGCTGCTTTCATCATTTTATTCTGAGATGATATAATTGCACCACTGATACAGCATTTGCTGTTTGTTGAGTGTTGGCTGTTAAAGGGGAGGTAGGTGGCTGACTGAGAAGTGCCAGGACAACATTTCAATGCATGACATAATTTCACCCAGAAGTGTTGATGCAGCCCTAAATTTCCTATTGCCCTACAGCTAGTGCCTGTGTTCTGCTCTGGAGACAAAAAATATGAGTTCAAGCTGTTATTTCAAAAAATGAAGTAATCAGAAGCTATACCTGCAACCCCTTGGTCATGCTCCTCAGCCTTCCACAAAACTTCCTTCTCCACCTTTATCACTGGCTCAAAAGGGCCATTGCTCCTCCTTCTTTGTTTATAGCTATTTTTTTTTAAGTAATAAATGCATTGTAAATACTATTGAAACCAGATTTGGTTTTAAATTATCTGCAATACGTTAATTTAATATATACTGGAGTCTTTTGTTTCACTTGATCCCAGATTACTTCATTTCATTCTGAATTGCCACAAAATAATAAAATGGACAGAAATTATTTCCACTCTCCTGGCTGTCATCACCTTTATACAAGGAAACTACTTCTTACCCATTTTTGGACAATGTTTGCAGCCAATGCACTCATGTTGATCAGTTCAGCCAAAATCACTTTGCATTCCTGTCTAGACACAGGACTAGATTCTGTCTGGATTTCTAAAGCCACAAGGAATCCAGAGGAGAAGTGCTGGATTTATTGAACAGAGAAGTGGACAGATACTCTGATGATTTCCCCTGTGCAAAGAGTACACTTCACCCACAAAAATACGAACAGGACTCCTTCAGGTAAATATATGTTTACTGTGTGAAATTTAACATCTTAGTTATCCTAAGATTAGGTACATGAAAATGTTCACTCTTGCAAAGAGCAAAAGTCGGGTTGAACCTTTATTACGCAGCAGTGTTAGTGTAGGAACCAAGACCATATATTTCAAAATTCTTCATGTGTTTATTCTTATTACTTTTATTCCATGAGTCAGTTCTTATCTATTCCCCAGTCCTGTACAATTGGCCTCTTGGCAGCTGACCATCTGCACTATTTGTAAAGTTGGCCATCACATAGACTTTTAATAAAAATGTGTATGCGACTTGTGTTGATCTATTAAGTCAACTTCCAGTTTCACCCCCACATCTACTTTGGATCAGTAAATTTTGCAGGTCCACTTAACTCCCATCTCAGCACTCCTCAGTCAAAATCTGTTATAAACATTTAGCTTTCTCTGCATCTTCCAAAGGTCTGAAGCTGAACGTCAGATTGAGTACTAAATTCTATACAAAGTCTATATGTATACTACTAAATACTACAGAAAAAGGACTCCACCACCAGTTCCTCTTGAAACAAAACTATTTTGGGGAAAAACAGAAAGGAGAAGAATTACATAGATTAGCATCACCTGTCACAGTATGCCCACCCAGACTGCTGTGTTTGTGAGGTATGAAGAGAGTTCATGTGCTCTGTCTTTCTTCACAAAAGGAAAAGGCTCAGACTTTCTTTTCCTGGAACAAATTAAGAAATAAGATTATCAGTAATTTGCTTTTACTGAAATGATTTGAACTAATGATCAAGTTTGAAAGCCCACTGCTGTAAGGATTAAAGCATACTTGTAACATTTTGTGTGTTCCTTGGCATTTATGGAACAATGTTCCATAATATAAGGTTGGCCTCACTGCTGTTTTCCTCTGATGCCACACATTTCTCCTTTCATTCATAGCAATCTCACACTCACATGCAACAGACTGGTAGTAGCAAGCACAGATCCCTGCTGTACAATTGTCAAGACAGGAAAGATCTGAGAAACATTTTAAATGGATACAGCTGAGTTTTGTAATTATTGCAAGAAAATATGGATAGGAATATTTAAGATTGTAAGAGAAAGTGATTAATCCCTGTTTAAGCACCTCTTAGCAGTGTGCCAAAGCATAAAGGAAGAAAAACCCCTGTGACTTCCAGGTATATTTCTGATGATCTGAATAACTCATTATGTCTACTGACTTTATCACTATAAGGCAGTGTAATCATTCACTCGGCTCCAGCAATGCGAAAGAAAAATGTTGAAAAATAATATTTGTAAAACATGACTTTTGTCAGCGATAGTTGTCTGATCTTCTGCCTGAAAATCATCAAATCTCAAAAAACAGTCTATCTAAAAGCTTTATTCCTTTGCTGCAAAGTGACACCAGCACTCCTCAGGCTCTGAACACAAACACATTTAACATCATTTGAGTCACAGCTGCACAGCACGGTCTGCCTGAGTAGACCTGTCCTCCCACATGGACCCCAGTAAAATTAACAGGACCCCAAACATCTGCAAGAAAGTACATCAGAACATCAGAACCTTGGTTATTCCAACCACTGACATATATTTATATTCTGGAGTCAAACTGAGATCTTCATTTTCTGCTTACTCTTAACTGTGGAAATTAATCATTTGGGATTATAATTATACATATGATGCTCAGGGAAATTATAATAACATAGAAGGTACCACATCTTTAGCCTGCATTTTGTCTTAGACATGTTAGAGAATGCTTAATGAAGCATTTCACATCCCATTAAAACTTTATTGTGCACACTACCTCCTAGTAAAATTCCTCAGTCAATACCTAAGTGCAGCTTAAAATCAGATACACTTATAAAATACAAACATATTGTACAAATTTCCTGCATGTTACAGTTAATGCAACTTATTAGAGAAGGCTAGAGCTCCATGTAGTTGGTGCAGTACTCACAGAAATAACAGCAGGTGGTAATACACGCTAGCTGGAGATTAGGTTGCATTTGTGTACTCTTAAGCAGTTACCAGAATCTTGATATATAACTGAAAAAGAGTATACTTAAATTCAATATTTCTCTGATATAAATCACCTAGTTTTAATTTGTGCTAATAAATGATTGTGGTGGGTTGACCCTGGTTGGACACAATATGTCCACCAAAACAACTCTGTTATTCCCCTTTGCAGCTGAACAGGGNGTGGGGAATAAGGGTTGTGGTTCAATTCAAGTTGTCCCTGCCCTTCTTTCCACCTGAGAGACAGGACTGCTCCCACTCTGCCCTTGCTCCAGCCTGGGGTTCCTCCTGTGGGAGAGAGCCCTCCATGAACCTCTCCAATGTGAGTATTTCTGGTGGGTTGCAGCTCTTTTGGGAACAAGAACAGCATTAGATCAAGCAAGTGTGCTTGAAGAATACTGAATTGAATCACTGAAGAATAGAACAGATATCAAAGCTGGACCAAACATTTTTAAGCACTTAGCTAAATCTCACTGATGTTAGTAGGGCAATGCAATTCAATCCAGGTAAAAGCAAAACTAAAAAGACAGGCAGGAAGGAGAAATTTGTTGAGAAGAGGGATTGAGTACATCAGAGTCCATGTGTTGAAAAAATTGTATTTTTGTTGTGACATAATTTTCCATTTCTGTTTTAAAATTTACAGTGAGATACAATTTCAGTTTAATTATGTTAATCATCTGACTCAAATGATTCCGTCCAAAGGCATCATCAGCAAATGTGATTTGGTCAAATTTGAACTAACACTGATGAAAGAGCACCCCCCTCAACACTAGAGAAACCCACTGCTGAACTCCAAGTACTTGCTTCAAGCACTGTGTAGGAGCACAACTGGGAAGAGTTTCAAACTAGGCACAGTTTTTCTACATCTATTCTTTCAAATGTTTCAGACTCAACAATTAAAATTATAAACTACAAGATTCTTATAGCATAGTGATGAACATGGATGTTGTGATACCTTGTGTCTATGGTGGTAAAAGAAATTAAATACAGAGGTTTTCTGCTATTCTTGTCACAACTGTGGTAATACATGGCAGAAATTCCCACCTAGTTATTAGAAAATTCTCTTGATAAAACTCTCCAGCCATACTGGTGGGACCTTCTGCCCAAGTTAAAAATTAATATCCTTAGTATTGAATGGTTCCAATTAGATCAAGAAGTTTCATATCTATTTTAGGCATTACTTAAATCAAATTGTCATTTCTTGTGATAAAGCAGCCAGTGTTCTTAACAAATTGACTTTTAAACTAATAAAAAATTTTGTTTACCTTTTGATTTATACTTAGCTGAGAAGAACTTTCCCCAAACTTGTCTTGCAAGNGATTAGGTTGCATTTGTGTACTCTTAAGCAGTTACCAGAATCTTGATATATAACTGAAAAAGAGTATACTTAAATTCAATATTTCTCTGATATAAATCACCTAGTTTTAATTTGTGCTAATAAATGATTGTGGTGGGTTGACCCTGGTTGGACACAATATGTCCACCAAAACAACTCTGTTATTCCCCTTTGCAGCTGAACAGGGGACAGAAAATATAATGAAAGGCTTGGGTCAAGGTCAAGACAAAGAGGCGTCACTCACGAGTTATCATTACAGACAAAACAGGTTTGATTTGGGGAAAAAGAGAAATTAATTTGTTGCCAAGTCAGAGCAGAATAATGGGAAATAAGACCAAATCTTAAAATCACCTCCCACCTTTTCCCCCCACCCTTCCTGGGCTCAACTTCACTCAGGATTTTCTCTCCCTCCTCTCCAGCAGTGGGGGGNGCATTAGATCAAGCAAGTGTGCTTGAAGAATACTGAATTGAATCACTGAAGAATAGAACAGATATCAAAGCTGGACCAAACATTTTTAAGCACTTAGCTAAATCTCACTGATGTTAGTAGGGCAATGCAATTCAATCCAGGTAAAAGCAAAACTAAAAAGACAGGCAGGAAGGAGAAATTTGTTGAGAAGAGGGATTGAGTACATCAGAGTCCATGTGTTGAAAAAATTGTATTTTTGTTGTGACATAATTTTCCATTTCTGTTTTAAAATTTACAGTGAGATACAATTTCAGTTTAATTATGTTAATCATCTGACTCAAATGATTCCGTCCAAAGGCATCATCAGCAAATGTGATTTGGTCAAATTTGAACTAACACTGATGAAAGAGCACCCCCCTCAACACTAGAGAAACCCACTGCTGAACTCCAAGTACTTGCTTCAAGCACTGTGTAGGAGCACAACTGGGAAGAGTTTCAAACTAGGCACAGTTTTTCTACATCTATTCTTTCAAATGTTTCAGACTCAACAATTAAAATTATAAACTACAAGATTCTTATAGCATAGTGATGAACATGGATGTTGTGATACCTTGTGTCTATGGTGGTAAAAGAAATTAAATACAGAGGTTTTCTGCTATTCTTGTCACAACTGTGGTAATACATGGCAGAAATTCCCACCTAGTTATTAGAAAATTCTCTTGATAAAACTCTCCAGCCATACTGGTGGGACCTTCTGCCCAAGTTAAAAATTAATATCCTTAGTATTGAATGGTTCCAATTAGATCAAGAAGTTTCATATCTATTTTAGGCATTACTTAAATCAAATTGTCATTTCTTGTGATAAAGCAGCCAGTGTTCTTAACAAATTGACTTTTAAACTAATAAAAAATTTTGTTTACCTTTTGATTTATACTTAGCTGAGAAGAACTTTCCCCAAACTTGTCTTGCAAGGTAATTTTTAATTTTTTTTTTTTTTACTAGAGTGATTAAAGTACAGTTTAGGCAGAAGTAAAGAGCTGTTCCAAACTGCACCATTTAAGGCCTACACTGAAGTGACAAAATGTGATGCCCTCTTCCTGGTTTTCTTCATAGAAGTCAATTCCAACTTCGTCGATGACTTGAACCAGAGACCTTAAATCAAAGACTTGAACCTGTTCTTCTTAAAAATCCTGAAAGCTGAACCTGTCCATTCACCATAATAAATTATTATGGAATGAAACCTGCAAAATTAAATCTCAAAAGAGAGATTATTTTATAACTGAAGTGTCATCAAAACACTGAAATAAATAGAATTTATGTGTTTCTTGGTTTTCAAATATGGGAGTGAGCATCTCCTGAGCCCTCAAGGGTGAAGACATCTCCTGTGCCTTCTAGAGATGTAAGAGTGACTTGCAATGTAGGCACTGCCCTAAAACCACAGTCAAACTGTTGATTCATCTGGTCTCATATCCTCTGTCCAGTAAGACCAGCACCTACTGCAGAGGAAGATAAAAACTTCCAGAGTGTTTAGTGATGGTCCTAATCAGTTTTGTCTGTAACAGCTGGCAGCAGCAGAGTCTAGAAGTAAAACAGTGTTGTAACAGGGCTCTTAATGAAGACAGAAGGATGGTGGGTTTTGTGCTTAATTTCTTTGTCAGAAATAACATCTACTTCAGACTTTCTGCTTGTATGAGTCTTTGAGCACTTAGACTACGGAATTCATTGTACTTACCACTGCACTTTTGAACTCTTGTTCCTCTTGACTGTGTTCATCTGCAGCGATGCTGCCATGAAATTGAAGAAAAAATGCAATGGAGAACTTACATGTAAAGTTCAGGAATCAAAGCTTCAGGCTGAGGGAAACGATTCACTTGGCTGCCTCTCATTACATACTCAAACAAACAGACAATACTGGGTTTGCATGGTCAGGCTTTGGTAGCAGAGACTGCTGGGGTATCTTCTGGGAGGAGCTGCTGGAGGCTTCCTCCATGTCCAGTGGAGCCACTGCCAGCAGACTCCAAGATGGACCTGACTCTGGCCAAAGCCAAGTTTACCAGCAAGGGCAACAGTGCCTCTGGGATAATGCATGTAAGTGGGAAAAAGTTACTGAGTAGGAGCAGTTTCTACCAGAGCAGGGTGAGAATATGTGAGAGCAACAACTCTGCAGACACCAAGGCCAGTGAAGGAGGGGGAGGAGGTGCTTCAGGTGTCAGAGCTGAGATTCCCCTGCAGCTCCTGGTGAAGACCATGAGAAGGCAGGTTGTGACCCTGCAGCCCATGGAGGTCCATGGTTGAGCATCTGCAGCCCCTGAGGTCCCTATGCTGCTTCAGGTGGATGCCTGAAAAATGCCATGGTCCTGTGGGAAGCCCACGATGGAGGAGCCTGTTCCTGAAGGACTGCACCCTGTGAAAGGGACCCACGCTACAGCAGCTCACAAAGAACTGCTGGGAGGGACTCACGGTGAAGAACTTCAGAGAGGACTGTCAACTCTGGGAGGAACCCCATGCTGGAGCAGGGGCGAGAGAGAGAACACTCCTCCCTCTCAGGAGGAGGGAGCAGCAGAGACAAGGTGTGATGGACTGACTGCAACCCCCTCTCCCCACCCCCCTGTACCTCTGGAGGGGAGCAGGGAGAGAACCCAGGAGTGCAGGTGAACCTAGGAAAAAGGGAGGTGTGGTGAGAAGGTAATTTTAAGGTTTGGTTTTCTCATTATCTTGCTCTGTTTTGATTGGCAATAAATTCATTTTTGGCCTAAGCTGAATCTGTCCTGCCCATGGCATATGAGAGCTCTCCCTGTCCTTTTCTCAGCCTACAAAACCTTTTGTTATATTCTCTTTCCCATACACAGCTGTGGAGTGGAGGGATATCAGCTTTGATAGGCATCTGACCATGAGCCAGCATCAACTCCCCACAGAGAGTTGTTATGTTTTGTTTATTGTTTTAACAGTAGAACTAAAAAAGAAAAATGCTCTAGTCTTCAATATTTTCATTCCAAGAAGAAAACACAGCAATTTAAGTCATTGCACAGTCAATCATCATCATAATGATACATGTCAGCTTGAGCAGATCAGAACTGAAGGCTAAAAATATATTTTGCCTTGATAAAGAATTTGTGAAAGAATGGGAGTTTTTTGATACATATACAGAAAACAGGAGGAAAAAAGAATGGAAGAAGAGATCTCGGTAAGAAAAACTGCTCTTCTGGTCAGAAAAGAGGAAGAAAAATGGATTTTGGTTTCCAGTTTTGATGATGCCCTGGTATCCACAAGAAATGTTAAAAATATGAAACCTTATGATCGTGGTTGAAGTGGTTCTAGACAAGTACAACCCTCATAAGGTACACTCAGTTAATCCAGTCAATTTTTATGTCTGCTTACATTATCTGAAATACCTTCTTGTTCAGGCTAAAAGTTTCCTGAGCTCTTATACCAAAAGTGCATTGGGATAATTGCGTGTCTCTCTTTTGTCTACAACCATATTGGTAAAAGCAAAGAGATGCTAGCTAATATTCAGCCCATTTCCCATGGTAAGGTCTGCAACTAAATCCATTTATAAGAGAACTGAAGATACTACCCACTTCCATGTGACCATCCTACCAGCAGAGAGTGTCCTGGACTGCATTCTGCACAAATCACATCTCAAGGATCACACACAGGCACTGCAAATTGCACACGGGAACAAAAAGCTTGACTGAAGCTGAACCACCATGCCAGCAATGCCAGGGATATGGAGGCTCTCAGGACAACTGCAAGGGGAAGCTTCAATCCAGTGTAAAAAGTCATTGTGGTTGTCCTGGAAAAAGTAGAAACCCAGGTATGAAAGATCCATGACATTACAAGGATTTACATCCTCAAAAATGCATTTCATAGTTCTAGCCTCTAGTTTAGGAATGTGCTTCACCAGACCCTCTGATCCTATTAGTGATGTTCAGCTCATGTTAGTTCAGGCATTTGACAAATGAGTATCAAACTTGTCTTTCATTAATTGGAAGAACAAGGTGTTGATCTCAATAAATGCTATGGTATGATACATTTCTAAAACTAAATCTGCAGTTTCTTTCTTTCTTTCGTGCTAAGACCATTATTTTGAAAAATATGGTAAAACAGCTCCCACCTCTGTTAGTGACTCCATTATAATACAATAAAATGAAACACAAACTGTTGTTTTACTAGGGTTTTTTTATCTATTTATTCCACATTAAACAAAATCCTCACAGATCATCATAGTTCCAGATGTGGCTGAATTAAATTAGACCCAGTTTCCAGCAAATTCCTGACATAAATAGCCACTCTTGAAAAAGCTGTAGAATAACACATAATTTCTGTTAGCTTTTTGTCTACTAAATTGTCACTTATGCAATCATAAGAGTAAATCAAAATAATGAACTGCTTAAAAAGAAATGAAATATCACTGATAATTTTGTTTTAGTGCAGTAAAATTAGTGACAAGCGTGAGGTTTATGATTTAGACTGTGAATTTCCTTTTGCAAATTAGAAGGCATTTGGAGCCAGGATTTTTGATTCAGATCCTAGTCTTAATTAACCTATTTCCTTATAAATCCCTACTACAAAACGATTTTGCCTTATCATCATGATCATCTGTATTGTAAAAACTGGTAATATGAACAAATTTGCTGACTTTCTGGGAGATATCTGTTCGTTTTGGTCAGAAGCACTTACATTATTGGAAGGGAAAAAATACCTTTTCCAAATTGGCAGCAGATGAGCTTTTGCTGGCCTGAGTTCATATATTTAAGCCATTTATATTTCATTTATGAATTGCAAAAGTTGAGCTGCGTCATACTTTCTACAGTGGCCTGTAGAGCTGGTTGGTTAGAATCCAGTGGAAAAAAACATTTATAAAAATAAAAATGAAATGTCAGGAAAAGAAAGCAAGTTTCTCAAAATTTTTTTTTTCTCCTCTCCTCTCCTCTCCTCTCCTCTCCTCTGTCCATCCAGAGATACCAGAGTATCCAATTTCATAGGCAAATCTTATTTTTACAAGATCACACAGGAGTTTCCAGTCAAGACAACCTCCTTCATGATCATTTATAGTTCATTTTCACACCTTCCAGTAGTATTTCTTATCCTTTGCCTTTTCAACACCACATATACAGTTGCTCTCTAAATATACAACACAAAGCTTGGCCAAAGAAAAGAACTTATGATGAAAGTAAAGGATAGTGATTGTGAGATAATAGAGATTCCAAATTCTCCATTCACAAAATTTGCCTTATGATCACATTTCAGAATGTTGCTTGCCATTGAATATTTTTTAACTTCAAAATTTAAACTCTTTAATCTTACAAGTTTATGCTCAAAGGTGCAATTCACAGCTTTATCAAACTTGCTGTGCAAAAAGCCTCATCCAAGGAAGACAGACTTTACTCCTCATCAGGTGGAAGTTTTAAGAAGACAAAGGTAGGTGTGAACCAAGCAGTTTGATTCTTCAAGATAGATTCACTGAGGAACAAATGCATTCTTATGATTGACTCATTTTGTGTGTCTGTGCCAAGAGCCTCATCTTCTGCAGTACCTGGCAACAAGATGCTTGTTATTTACATTGCTCCTATTCTCCATATCATACTGTTCGGTGAGCAGAAAGACATTGCTCAAAATATTCAGTCAAACTGCAGTATGTGTTGGCATCCCAGTATTTTGTGCCCCTTTATGATACTGGGCTTGCTGAGCTCTAGAAATGAGTTTCTTTACAAGCATAATTCAAAATCAGCCAGCTCTGATCATCATTTTAGGTAATTTTTGTGATACTGTTTTTTTTACGTTTCTACATCACATTATTTTTTATTTTCAATGATGCCTTCATCGGCATTTTTTCTTTTCATTTATTAACTCTCTCATCCTTTACTCTATGTTTTGTAGAGGGATGAATCACCAATATATCACTTTTCACCAATATTAGTACTGCTTTCTTCATATAAATAAGAATTTGGTTAGTGTTAAATTTCTAGAGTTGATAAGGTCAAAAATTGCCTGCACTTTTATCCTCATCTTGGTTCAGTTGCTAAAAATGCTAAAATTAGTATTATGCCCTAAATCATATGCTTCACAAAGGGGTTTATTTTTGATGTTATTTCTTCCTCTTATTCACTAAATGAGAGAGAATGAGAATTTCCTAATGCTTTCCATATCTTCCTCCAAATGAAGAAATTGAGGTAAAATCTTATCTCACTCAATACTGGTGGGTCTGAGATGGACATTAACTTTGAGGATTAATTCTGGCAGAGTATTTACAATCCCATGTTTTTGAGACAGTATTGAATTACCTCTTCAAGTAATGACAATATCATAGAAGAATTATCAAAATGTGGCTTAGTGTATCAGGGAGCTCTTACTGTGGTTCTTCATTTTTGTGAACGTGAATATAATTCGTTTTTTTCTCAGGAACTGCAATTTTCAATTTTCTCTCCTTTTATTGACTGAAGATTAGAAGCCTTATTAGAAAACATATAATACTTAGAGAAACAAGTTTCACTCACTGCAAATGGTCTGTCTGCTCATTTCATTCAGGCCATTTATGTACAACAACCACTGTGTAAAAAATTAATAGAATCATTTATGGATAAAGGAAAGCAGATGTAAGTTATAGACTTCTGGTCTCTCTCTCTCTGAAGGGAATTGATAAGGTAGAATACGTACAGAAAGCCCAAACTGCCCAAAGGCATTAACAGATTAATAACGTCACTCATTTCTGTCACGTTTGTTGGTCAGATTCCTCTCACATTTTCACAATGTAAAAACCTGTCTGTAGCTGCTCGGAGACAGAAATAAAATTACCCCAAAATAATGGAAATTAAAATCTGGTCAGTTCAGCATTTTCCCATGAGACAGCAGGGAGCTGCTCTTTTCCCCTATACTTTTCATATGTGCACACATGCATGGGCACAGGTATGAATAGCTACAGCCATGAAGTGAGATCTGGAGAGCAGCATTTTTCAACTGTAACAATCTCAATTGGACTGGCTTCTCCAGTCATATTTTTTATGACATATTTGTAGGTCATAACATTACAAATAACACTAATAAAATAACAAACACTAATAAAATAACACTAATGAAATAACACTAATAAAATAATAGAACTAATAAGGTTAGAAAATACTAACTCCCCTGCCATGGTTAGGGATATCTTCCACTAGACCAGGTTGCTCAAAGCCTTATCCAACCCAGCCTCCCTTTCCAGGAATAGGGCATCCACAATTTCCCTCGATAACTTGTGCCAGTGCCTCACTACTTTCCAAGTAAAGAATTTCTTCCCAGCATCTTATCAAATCTTCTCCTCTTTTAATTTAAAACTGTTCCTCCTTGTCTTATCAGTATCTGCCCATATAAAAAGTGTTTTTCATAAAAACCCTCCTTTTCATAAGCCCCCTTTGAGAACTAAAAGGCCACAATGACGTGTCCCCAGAGCCTTCTTTTCTCCAGGCTGAACAACCCCAGCTCTCTGAGCCTGTGGTCACGGGAGAGGTGCCCCATTCCTCTGATGGTCTTTGTGGCTCTCTTCAGAACCTGATCTAAGGGCTCTGTGTCTCTCTTGTCCTGAGGGCCCCAAAGCTGGATGCAGTACTCCAAGTGGAGTCTCACAGGGACAGAGCAGAGAGGTAAAATCATGACACTTCTTTGGATGCAGCCCAGGATACATCTGGGCCTTTGGGGCTGCAAACACACTGTTGGCTCATGCCCAGCTTTTCACCCAGCAGAACTCCCAAGTACTTCTCCATAGGGCTGCTCTCAGTGAGTTCTGCCAGTCTAATTGCTCCAACTCAGGGGCAGCACCTTGCACTTGGACTCGTAATCTCATCTTCCTCATTCCATCTCATCACTCTCATGTTTGTCCTGTAGAGTCATCAAACCCATCTCCCTGGAATATCCACTACTCAATGTGCTTTGTTTTTGGCTGGTAGCTTTACTTACGTGTGCATGGCTTAACAACTGTGAGCCTTCACAAGAGAACCAAGCAAACCAAACCCAGTCTTGTTTAAGCCAATTAAATCTGCTCATTTGTTTTAGCTGTCTCTCTCTGTTTCCATGGTTTGGTTATTCCTCTGAAGGTAAATAATGGTTTTGACCTGTGTAAAGAAAGGCTTGTCAGGTGAAACAGCCTCTTACGCTAGGCCACAAATTGTGAATCACTGCAAAGTCAAATGGGGTATACCTGGGAGACCTGAATGTAATTCAAAATTTTTGTTCAATCACAGACCAACAAAACAAAAGGATTAACAAAAAGCTGATATATCAGATAGGATGAAAAATTAAGTAATGCATTGATGATATGATTTTAATGTTGCCATTTCTTGACACCAGATACAGTAGTGACATAATTGGGATAAATTGTTCAAGCCAGAAATAAAAGTTCAAGGAAAAATGTATTTTCCTGAATTAAATTGTATTATTAGAAGTAGAAACAGGAAGGAACAGAACTGCCAGTAAAGAGAAGCATTTATAATCATTTTTTCTCTTGTGAAACATTCACATTTTTTTGCTTAGTGATTCTAGACACTTTGACCCTTTATGTCTACATAACAGCTTTGCTTAATGCACACTATCATAAGACTATTTTAATAATAATTAAACAAGTTTTACTTTTATTCTGCAAACTGTCTGAACTTTAATTTAAATGCAGCCTTTTGGACAAATGAAGTGTTTAAATTAACACAAACAACACCTTTTGAGAAATCAGTGGAAACAATAATTTCACACTTTTGATGCCTTCAGTTACATTTCACGCAGCTATGAATCACAGTTTCTGGTTTGTGACTGCTTAAGAAAGACATGACCCCAGGACTTCTTTATCACATTAGCAAAATCACATATATTAGCTTAAATCATAGGATAATAAAATAACTGAATTTGGAAAGAACTTCCAGACATTATATAGACCAACCTGTTTTTCATGGCTTAACCCACTAGCTATTCCAACAGTCTGTATTATTCCTTTCAAGGAGACTGGTTTTAGACTTTACTGGAATTTTTATGAGAGAATGGGAACACACTGAAGCACAGGAGGTTCCCTCTGAACATCAGGAAACACTTTCTAACTGTGAGGGCTGCCAAGCATTGACACAGGTTTTCCTGTGGTTGTGAACTCTTCATCCTTGGAGACACAGAAAACATTTGCATACAGTGCTGGCAGTCATTTTTAAGTGGCCCTGCTTGAGTCAGGGGTTGGACCAGATGAACTCCAGAGAGCCCTTCCATCCTCAGTAATCCTGTGACTCTGTGATTCTGTGATTCTGAAATCCTGGATGAAAAAGACTAGAAAGCAACTTTGCAGACTGGAGGTTTGCCTATCTTTCTGTTTTAAGCAGATCAGCCCACATGACCTCCATAGATCTGTTTCAAAGTAAATTTTTCTGTTTCTTTCACAAAACCTTCAAAAAACATGCCAGAATATTTCCATTCCTTTTCCACTCTTTTATTGAGGAATGACAGCAATTACCACTGGAGAATAATTATTATGTAAGTACCTCAGGTGAAAATTTAAGCAAATTATAGAATTATAACCTATAAAACAGACAAGGCAGACATCATATTGGTTTGAGAATAGACCTTGGCATGCTTTTGACATATGCCAACTAGCATACACTCCCAGATTATTCCTGGACATATCAGAGAAAGTATCATAAGCAGGAGATCATTCCCAAAGGCAGACCATGTGTAGCCAAGCTGCCATGGAAGGTTTGGGAGTCCAAGAATACAGGTAAGGTTTATGATTCCTTTGCCTAGGAATGAGTTTTCCTTATGGAGAGACTAGGCAAAAGTACAAACATGGGATCACATACTCACAGGGTGGCTGGTGTTACAGGGGTTTTGCTCTGTCTGATCATCAGACATCAGAGTGAGTTCAGAGAATAACCAAAAAGAAAACCCACCTAGAATACAGACATTCATCCATCCGTATTGTCAGGTAGGTGCCTGTACAGCTTAGTTTGAGCAAAATGGGAATAATTTCTTCTTTGTTCCTGGTTCTTCCTAACAAACAAGCAGCAACTTTCTAGCCCAGTCAATCTTTTTGCTGAGAATTTGCAGATTGCTTTGGATACAAGATTTTACTTTCCCAAAGGGTGACATGATCTGGTAACACCTCAGTCCTATGCTGAGGAGGAACATTTTCTAGGTTTTATATTTCACAACTCCATTCTCTCTTGCCTATGTAAATAGTAAGCTATCCCATCCCCTTCTCCCTTCTCCTCAGCCTTGCAGCCTTACCCCCTGTCTTTGACTTGCTCTGGCATCTGTCAGGTCGTTTGCAGATCACTTTAATTCATT
Source organism: Cisticola juncidis (assembly GCA_013400215.1). NCBI lineage: Eukaryota > Metazoa > Chordata > Aves > Passeriformes > Cisticolidae > Cisticola > Cisticola juncidis. The sequence goes on along the minus strand of VXBR01009111.1, from coordinate 1,902,695 downwards.
AATAGGGAAAAAATCATACAGCTTTCTAGTTTTGCTTTCTGCAGCTTTAGCATGTGAAAATGTCTCCCAGAGGGATCTGTCCCGTGTTAAGGTCAGTACAAAATAAGCAGCAGAACTGCATATCTGGAAAGGAGGTGGGGAAGAAGAGAGAAGAAACAAAGATGTCTCTTTCAGTAAGTAGGCTTCTTGTTGCTGATATCTGACTTTGTAACGCTGTCTGAGAAAAATAATTGTCCTTTGCTGGTGGCTGTTCAAGTTGCTACTAGTGCACAGTCTGTTTCTGGTTTTCAAGTGAAGATGACCTTTGTACAGTAAAAATAAAAGAAGTATATTGGTCTGCCACCATGCTCCACAGAGAACCTTGGCAGTTGTAATTTACCCTCAAAAGAGAATAAAAAATTTAATACATTTCTTCTTGCTTCTGCTGGCTTTTTTTTTTCTTTTCTTTTCTTTTTCTTTTTCTTTTTGTTTTCTTTTACTCTACCTGGTTTACTTCATTCATTCAGAGCATGCAGTCTGAAAAGTTCCACAAAGTAGAGAAACAGATTAAATCTGTCTGTTGATTGAGAAGTCTCAGTGGTTATTCATATTCATTTCCCTTCCTCATTCACCCCTCTTTGCCTTCTCTCAGACATGGGGTTTAATTCAGGTGCTTTCTATTTTATGCTTTGGAATGCATTATTCATAGTAGTGCCTAGGTGACACTGTTATATGAGAATTAGTCATCTCTTATGCATTGGTTTGCCAGTAATTTGTCTGACTCTCAGACTGATTTAATAAAGTATCTAATTATCCAAGGAAAATTTTTTTGAAAACATATGAATGGATTTTTCAGTTCATTAAAAGTCTACCATGATTTCTTAATAGATATTTTCCAGTTGGTAATTGCAACTTATATATAAATAATGTAAATTTTTATAGTTTGCTAAGACTTTATCCTTCTGCTGGAAATGGCAGAATACACCCTAGAGATTTTCACAGAAGCTAATTTTGGTTTACTAATGCTTGTCTTTTCCAACTGTCTTCAAAGTCAGTGGAGAGGTAGGCTTTCAAGGACAAAAGTAGGAGGTTTCCTTAGGTGGTCTGATCACCCACCACATTCAAAGTCTGTTATGCCTGGTCTTTCTTTGATAGTAAGATCAAACAGTTAAGGGGGCTGACTCAGACTTTTATCCTGCAGGAAAGTTTAACTAGAATCTCTTGCAATTTACTTGGTCTGGACAAGTAGATATCTTACACCTGAGGTGTCCTATATTGTGTGTGGATACATGATCTCATATCTTGTACAAGAAAAATCACTGGGCAAGTTACTAACTGTTGCACAGTTTGGGTTTTAGTTAAAATAGAAACAGTTCTCTATCAGGACTTTAGAATTGTTTTGAGACAGGCTCCTATCAGAGTTCATTTTTAAATATTGACATATTGTTGGATCATTGAGGAAGCTAGATGCGACTTCGAGAAATAGATTATCCCTTCAAATCATAGGAAAGATATGCATTTGGGGAGATAATTGTTTATTTGTGGATTTTTGAGCAAAGGTGTTTGTGATGGACTGTGTAATATTGCATCAGTATCTGTGATTCTTGTAGTCTCATGAGATGCTTGAACAGAGAGAGATGAGAAGCCCTTGGTGCCAGTGAAGAAGTGAAGAGACATCTCTGTTCTGTGTGAGAAAGAATCCTTTGCCTCTGGAATTGTTAATCTTTAAAAGGTGACACCCCAATATGCCTGAGTTCACACAACCCATAAGCAGCTTGGCAAAGTGCTAATGGGAGGAAGGGTCAGAGGCGTCACGGAAGCAGGTTTTCCCTGATGTTTCTCTGACATTCAAAACCCACACGAGAACGGTTTTGTCAGTGGGATCCATGATTCTAAGAGAGACCCCTCCCCTAAAGAAGTAATGAAAGACTATTTTTTCAAAGCGTGGAACTGACTGAAAATCACAAGTTGTCTCTTTTTGTTGCTTGTGTGAAGGTGAACAGTTTGTGGGGAGAAAAGTTTTGAAAGTTTCATTTTTTTTCTTTTTTTTTCATTTTTTTTCCTTTTTTGTCCTCCTTTAGTGTGTGTTAATAAACTATCTTTGTAACCTTTAAGTTGTGCCTGTTTTGCCTTCTTCCTCCCAAAGTCTATCTCACAGAAAGAAAAGGGAGAAGGCACAAAAACCATCACAAATTTTGTGCATTGGCTGGGAAAATTCAAAAATGGAGACTGTGAAACTGTTATATGAATTGGTGTTTCTGCCTGGTTTGAACTTAAAACTAGAACACTAACATATAGAGAAATGTCTGGGTCAGTATTTTTTGTCCTCACTGTGCCTCAATCCATTTCATTGTCATTTTACTGTCTGCTGTGGCTGACAGGATAGTGAGACCTATAGCACTCTTTGAATCACAAGAAAATTGATGAGGTAATTCACAAAGTTCAGAATCTCTGGAAGGTGATTTAACCCCAGAGAGTTCTGTCATTCTAGGAACAGGTACCAGTAAAAAGGCAACAGGTATGACAGTCTGAAAAGGTGATCTCATTGGCAACAGACTGGAAAAGTAAACAAATTTGAGGTAATGCTCCTAAAAGGTGCAGGTTCAGATAGTATGACAAATTCAAATGTAAAATATTAATTGCAGGACAAGAACAATCCAAACAAGCCTCTAACAAGCCTCATCCTATCCCAAAATGGAGAAATAAACTAAAGGTGTGAAAAAAGCCTCCTGCTGTTGATACACAACACTGAACATCAGCTTTTGGACTGAAGAAAGCAAGAGCGAAACAAGATTCTAGTCTCAATCCTCTGTGTCTTGGCCTGTGTACTGAGAGGAACAGTAAAGTCAGTAAGCAGGGCAAGAAAACATGCACAAGTATGGTATGACAATCAATGAACATGGAGTAAGTATTTTGAAATAGGAGGGCTGAATCAATGGTGTGCAGGAGAGACAGAGCCTCACTGGTTGGGGGGGAGTGGGGCAAGTTCTAAAGTTGATGAATAAAGAGATAAAACACAGTCTCTTTCCAGGTGGATGAAAATGACTGTTTGCCAGGTTTATGCCTGAGGATAAAATGTGGAAAACAAAAATTTAAGGAAGCAATAAACTTTTGCTATCTGAATGGTGCAGAGGCACCACCAGCTGCAAACTGGGACACTGCCACCCCTACTGAATGTATGTGAGTGGCTTTATGTATTTATACCTGCTTCATCTAGATGTATTGAAAAGCAACCAGGTTCCAATTACTGCCCTTATCTGGAACGTTGTCTTCCTACTCTCTCTTCTTGTCAGGGGAAAAAAATATCTGTCTATCTCTCATCTGTGTTAGAAAGCCCTATGAGCCATGTGCCACCAGTTGCTTGCCAAACACTCGCTGTCAGTGGCTTTGCACAAAGAATAGAGATGGCAAAATAGTAAGTTATGTAATAGCAATCCCCTCTAAGGAGTTCATGGTAGCTGATCACTTAGTGTTGATGATTTTAAGTCTGTCCAGCAGCCAAATTCATGAGGGGATGTCAGATCCTTGATCATCCAGAAAACTTTAAAAATAGCAATTCAGATTAATGTTTGCATGTTAACTTGCACCTAAGAATAAGCAAAGTATAGTACTAACCTGTCAGAATGAGATCTTTGATATATTCATTCTTGGGGCTCATTGAAATTTCTTTTAAAATCGTGTGAAAATCTTCGGAGTTTTTCTTAGGAAGTATTATTTTTCATTCAGATCTATCTCTTTTTTTTTTTTTTTTTTTTTTTTTTACTGTTCAGCTGCTTGGAAATGAATTGTGTTATTACTGAAAACTGAAAACAAGAATTATCTCACTAGAGTATAATAAATCTTGGTTAAAATACAGGGTTTTTTTAATGTAATGATTCTATATTTGAAAAATATTAAGGTTGTGACAAAAATCAACAAAAGCCAGGAAATTCAAAGTTAATTTTGAATTGTGTCCATAAAGCACCTCATTAAGCCTTCTCATTGTATCCTGTGTGGAATCATACAGTTTCCAGAGACATCTTTAATTGTTCATAATATAAGGTCATATTAAGGGCAGAATTAATGGAGGTCCCTGATCCAGCAATAAAATAATCTTAGTGTTCATATGCTTTGTAATGCTTGAAAGGTGGTTCAATCTGGATTTGAGCAACAAAACACTCTGCTTAGTGTAATCTGAAAAAAAAAAATAAAGTTTCAATGAAAGAAATAAGGCCTTGAGTTAGGCGTCAAGCAAGGCCATGGAGAGAGCTCCACAGCCTTCATCCAATCACAATTTTATAAAATCACTTGTTGCTTTAGCATCAGAATTATTTGCATGTTTTTTGCTGAATGAGTCCCTTAATTAAAAATTATAGTTCATCAAAAATTATCTTCTGTAGCAAGATCTCAGTTGTCAAGAATTTCACTGATGCATAAGCAAGTAGGGACTGAAGCCCTCCAAGTTTTCCTGCAGGATCACCATAGGGTTGAGAAGAATCACAATGCTTCCAGTGTTTGTAGGTTTGAAGCAAACCCACTATATGCACTCCTAAGCCATTTCACTAAACTTTAAAGATCTCTTTGAAGAGAAAAGTTCAAAAATCACCAAGACAAGTCTAGTATTTGTTTGTTTTTTTCTGAAAAAAAAACCAGAATGTTATTTTTTGGGGGCAAAAAAATAGGAAAATTTGAAACATGAATGTTCTACAATTTTCTACCATGTTTCAAATATACGTAATTTGGTGTTAATTTTTTTTTCAATTTTGTCCTTGCAAGAGTTAAACTAGGGGTAAAAAAAACCCCAAGTTTTCCTTGTTTATGAAACATATGCAGATTCTGTGTAGCTCTTCTGATGTCCCTGGAAGGAGAGTCCAGTGTACCATCTTAGCAGAGAGGTAATTTTTTTATTCTGAAGGCAGTATAGAACGGTTTCACTTCCAAAACTCATTTACTCTGCCCTGTGGAGTATGTGGGGAACCTAAATCTTGAAAAGTGTGCAAGGATCTCAGTAACAAACACATGGGTGATGCTCCTGAGTCCTGCTGATGGGCAAAGTGCTGAGTGTGGGCTGATGCTTGCTGGGAGGAAGCAATGTTGGGTTATGGGGCAAAAATAACACCCTCAGCATGGAAGCCAAGAGGAGCTGTTCATTATGGAAATGCAGGGGCTTACTGGTCTGAGCCTGAGCAGGCAGGGTAGAACCAAGCCTACATAGGCTGAGCTGGAGCCAAAGCCCTTCTGGCAGTCCATCCCTTGAGGGCAAGGCTGCTGGGACATCATCTCAGCTGCCAGGGAAGAAACATCATTGGAGGCATGTGCTGGCCTGGCAGAAATCCCAGGAGAGAAGGCAGCATCAAGGGAAAACAGGGTATGCTATTGGCATGAAGGAACTAACTGGATGGCTTCAGGAGGACAGGCAGGATCTTTGTGGGAGGAGGAATCCTTTGTTCCACCCTTACAGCATGGGATGGAACAGGCAAGGCGTAATTTATATGCACATACCTCAATGCTTGAGAGTACACCTATATAAAACAAAAAGCAGCCAGGAGAAACAGCTCAGTGTTGTCACTGGAGCAGATAATGCTCATACCATGCTGGGAGAATTGAGGTAAACAAATCACACTAAATGCTGTTAGAGACCAAGCAACTTCCAGCATAGTGGATTAGTGAGCTTTGAAATGGATTTCAGTTGCCAAAAAAAGAAACAAAACAAAACAAAACAAACAAACGAACAAAAAAACAAAAACAAAAACCACATACACACACATAAGGAAAAATATTTTTATTGCAAGGCCTCTGGAAACCTCAGCTCCTACCAATCTCTTTCTAAAATCTGGGAACATGCAATATTCCAACTTCCACCAAAATTGTCTCTGGTTAGATCCTGCCTGCTTGAATACAGATTTAGAGATGTTAGCATACATTGTAACATCTAATATATATATTACAAGACTCTCTGTGGGGATTCAAACAATGCGCTGAGCAACTGCGCTATGATTATCAAGATCCTTTAAGCTGTCTGAAATTAGGAGCCTCAAAATGGAAATATCAAAAATCATCAGTCACTTTGAAAATTTAGGTCATCTTCTTCCCTGTCTTTTCTCTTTCTCAGCTAGAGCTCTCTTTGATCTTTGGCCCTTTTACAATTTTTTCCCCAGCTAAGTGAGATTAAGCTGCAAGAGAAAAGTCAAATCTGATTTACTTGTCACTCAGAATCAGCAGCTTCAGGGCTGCAAAGTGTGCAAATATCCTTTGAATTGGCTGTCACAAAGGCATTTTTAGGTGGATAGATCTAAGTTTGTTACCTCAATGTTCTCTCAAAGATTACCAGCAAGGTACAAATTTTATTTTGGATGTAGGGTATCTATAAACTAGCCTAACTACAGGGAAACACTCCAGGCATTTTAATCCTGTTATCTACTTAATTTTCATTTCAAGAAGATCATTTTACCTTTTTTAAAATTTATTCCACTAAAAACAAGGTTAGAAACACAGTCTCTGAGTACCTGTAAATAGTATGCCTTGGCCAAAATCAAAATCATTCTGTTTGCACTTGGAGCCTGCTGACACAACTTACTTATCTATTGATCAGTAGTAACAGGCAAATTAACATGTCTGGTGCTGAGATCCTGCTTCAATTCAATTCATTTGCCATGACTCTTAACAATTTTTTAGTCATGCTATGCCTCCATATTAAATCTCTTTTGAGAGGCATAAAAAAAGATTTAAGTTGTGTTTAGGCACCTCCTAAAGAAAATTTGTTCACCTATTAAGGTTCTGCAGAGCTATGAAGGTTACTAGGGCTTTCCTCCTTAGGTTAAATATTTCCTTATTTTCCCTCAGAACTACCTTAAATTAATTATTTGGTACTTTGGTCTTACTAAGGCTTCACTGAGATCTGGAAGCTCAGCACACAAGATTCCCAGAGCTACATCCATAACATGGCTGCAGAACAAGCCAGGGCCAAACTCCAGTCTTTGGATGAGATGCACCCACAAATCCAAATTCTCCCCTGTCCTCCCCACAGGATGTCAGTGTCTAAACTGCCTCTGGGGCTCCATTTATGGTGAATGCCATTCCTCTGGGAAAAGCACAAACTCTCCATTGTTGTCTGTCTCGACAAGCTCTTGACAATTATGCTATTACTTCCTCTTGCAGAAGCAGGAAAATGACAAATAAGCTGCTTTTTTCACATGTCAGTACCAAAATATTGATTCTTTAGTAAGAACTACTGAGCTAATTATAACTATGTTTAATTTGTATTAGCTTGATCTGAGACTTAAATTTTATTGTACTTTCAAGAATGATACATTGTGCTTTAGCAACATTAGATAACTAAGACCAAAATCGAATTGGATAGAAAGGTACTACAAAAGGTTTTGCAACCATGAATGATTTGGGAGATTTCAAAGTGTATAAAACTGTCTTTGCCCTTTTAATGTGATCTCAAATCTTGTAATTTCTGTACTATATCTGCAACTACAAAAGCATGACAAGAGAAAGGAGTATGTTACATTACTCATTGTTGCGGGTTAGATTTGGGGTTTTTTCTTACAGAATTTTTTCCCTAAGTTGCCGGGAAGCCAACTACTGAGTACTTATGGGTGTTTGAGGAAAACAAAGAAGTGGCCAAAGGAGAGTGTAGTGCTGGGATACAACTTTTTTTGGTCTCTAGGAGTTTTGTCTTCGAGGGGAAGAGGTTTGAGGGCAGATAAAGGATGGGGATGGGAGCAGCTATACTGGCTCTTGCTCTTGGCATCAGAGAGAGAACAGCCAGGCTGCTGCTTGCTGCGGGAGGAGTTCGCCGTCACCACCACGTCTGGTCCTGGGATATCGACCACCATCTGCTCGTGTGCCCCGGAACTCTGAGCTCGCCTCCTCCCGCCCTGCTGGGCCAGCCCTGTCCCCACCGCTGCTGCTTCTTTGGAGCTTTGAGGTTCCCCTGCTGCTCTGTAGCCCAGCACTGCCCAGCCCTGCCGGGACACCCCTGCTGCTCCAGCCCCCAGCACAGAGCTCCTCATCTCACCCACCAGCCCGGGACTTTCCTCCCTTCCAGCTCAGCCTCTCAGAGTCCTGCAGGGACACCGAGATCAAACTGCCCTGGGCTTTTGTGAAAGAAAGGTTCTTGTTTCTGTTTATTATTAATGCTGTAGTTGTTGTTTGTTTGCCTTGTTAGACATACTAGTAAGGAACTATTCCTATCCCCATACTTCTGCCTGAAAGCCCCTTTAATTTTCAAAATTAGAATAATTTGGAGGGAGAGGTTTTGAATTCTCCATTCAAAGTGAGGCCCTGCTCTCCCTAGCAGACACCCGTCTTTCAAACCAAGACACTCACTTAAAAGACTAGCAAAACCAAAATGTTCTAAGTTTTGCAGGTCTCTCTATAATTGCTCTCTTACCTAAACTGCTGTATAGAACTCTGCATTCTGAAGCTGTATTGCACCTCAGAAGTAGTTGCATTTTGATGATGGATGAAACAAGCTATTCAAGTTCAGTGTGTTAAAGTGCTATGACACCCTTTGGGAAAAGGTATTATATATATGTACCAGAGGTACTATTTCAAGGTGGAAACTCTGCCAAATGTTAAACTGAGACTGAAGTCTTACAGCTGAGTTGTTAACCTCTGGAAACAGGAGTTTAAACTGCTAATGCTGAGCTAACTGTACCTCTGGGGGAGCAAATGGTAATAATGAAAAATTATGCTGCTTTCACCTCCTCTCTAAAGGCAAAATAAACATTTTAAGCTTTATTTTATACT
>VXBR01009111.1:1840401-1893955 GCA_013400215.1 Cisticola juncidis | reverse complement strand
TTATTTTTTTTTTTTTTTTTTTTTTTCAGGTGATTTGGACAAGCTTGTTGGCAAAATAATATTTCCTGTGTTTAGTGAGTAGTATTTCAATCTTCTGAATCCCATTCAGCAGGAAAATCACAAGGATAGGTTGCTTTCATCTTTGGTTTGTAAATAGAAGTGAATTTTGCTCTCTGCCTTTTCAGTGCCTCCATCAGAAAATAAAACAAACATATAAGATAAATGTACCAGATACTCTGAGGGTCCCAACGTTTAAAATCACAGGAACAAGCCAGCTGAGGGGAAAATGGAAGTGAAGGATGACAGAAAAAGTATTGTCACAGATGAACCGTCTTTGGTTGTTATGTTTAAAAAAGAAAAAAGGGTAGAAAATGCTCTTCAGTGTTGTGGAAGGTGGTAATAGAAAGCAAAAACATGTTCTCCTTTGGGCAGGCGGGGAATAAGGAAAAGTTTCTTCTGCTGCACTCAGAACAAATCTTTGCAAACTCTTGGAGATAAATGTTACAAAGAAGCCTGGAGTGGGAGCAGTGTATTTATTCATCGAAAGTGGTTCTCTTTGCATGTGCTAAATGCTTTAATTTCTTCTCTAAATATAACTGCAGGTGTGGAAAACTGGGGTAGGACTTCCATTTCTAGCTGTGGGGAGAGAGGAGATACAACTCTTGGTGAGAGGGCTACAAGGTGAGAAGAAAATCCCAAATCAGAAACTTCAAACACATGATCTCGAGCAGAATACCTCTTGATATTTTTTATTTGGGGATTGAAGAGGTTTGAAATTGCCCAGCTATTCATTTACCAGTGTTTATTTGCCAAATGCAACTATAAAATCATAGAACATTTGGGATTCAAAGGACCTTGAAAATCATCTAGTTCCAACCTCCTTGAAACTTTATACTAGAACAGGTTGCTCAAAGACCTTTCCAAATTGGCCTTAAACTCTCCCAGCAATAAGGCATCCACAACTTCTCTGGGCAACATGTTGCAGTGCCTTACCACCCTGACAGGAAAGAATTCCTTCCTAATACTTAATCTAAGCCTACTGTCTTTCAGTTTGAAGGCTTTCTCCCTTGTCCTGTTACGACATGCCCTTGTAAAAAATCCCTTTGACTTTGTCATATAACCTTTTAGGTACTGGAAGGCTGCTACACAGTCTCCCCAGAGCCTTCTCCAGGCTGAGAAGGCAAGTTCCCTGGCTAAGGAAAGCATGCCCTTTCTACCAGTGTGTGGCACCAATTGGGCAAGAGAAGGCAAGTTCAGCCTCAGAGGCTGGCTGGCATTTTCCATCACCAGTCCACAAGTATGGATGTCTCTAAGATGCCCATAGCCAGGTATGGAAGCTCTGGAAGCAAATTGTTTGCAAACTTGTAGTGCCTTGAGAGGCTTCAGTAAATAAGACCAGGCACAGCTGGTCCATGGAAAAATGGGACCTTGGAATTTGGAAGATTTCAAAGTGTATAAAAATATCTTTGCCCTTTTAATATGATTTAAAATCTTGTCATTGCTATACTATATCTAAGACTACAAAAGTCATTGTATGCATTTTCTTACCTGCACCCCATTACTTACCTGCATTGTATTTTCTCTTGGCCTCCAAGACTCTGCAAATTGCAGGAATACAGGTTCTGCTCTGATCCTGGAAAAAAAAGGTGGCACAAATCTACCAAACTCCAGTCCTTTGCATGTCAGTTATAATTCAGTATCATTATATTTCACACAGCTTTTGCCATTTTTGTGTTCCCATAATCGAGGGTACATACAACACCAAATGCTAAACTAAGGTTATCTTTCCACTGATTAGGAGGTGTATTGGACACCACTGCTGTTAATTAACTGTTTCATAAGCCAATTTGATCTACAGAATGAGTGGACATTCTTATCCTCCCAGGACAAGGAGACAAAAGGATAAAATGTCTAATGACCTTTCAAAATCTCAGATAAAATGTTTAACTTAAGTTTAGATTTTTGCAAATATTTTATTCTTGTACCATATTGCATCAATAAAATTGGTTTTCGAATTATCCATAATTATATTTAAATGAAGACATTAGTATAACATTATGCTGACTTAAGCAAATTGTTCATTTATAACCCCTAACGTCAGGCACAGGCTGCCATGGTAAAATTGCGTTACCATGTAACAATTCTTCAAAACACTGATAATCTAAGATAAATGCTGTCAATTTTGATGTAATGATTTAATTAATTCTTGTCCTCCCAGAATAAAATATTTCTGGGTCATTTCCAGATTATACAAAACAGCTGATTTACTCTCATACTTGATTGCTTCAAGTAATCAGCAAACAATCTCTAATTTTCTTTGTTCTTTCCATCTTTCTCCCCACCAAGTAAATCTAATTTTTAAAAAGGCATAGTGGTTTTTTTGTTTGGTTGGGTTTTTTTGGCTTTGAACACATCAGAACTACAAAGATTCATGAGCGATATGAATTCTGAACATTTACTTTGTTTGGGTTTTTTTTTTTACTAAAGAATTGTATATAGCAGAACAATTCATAATGTGCACTCCTCTGCTCATTACATTGCCACTCCTTGGCCTGCCTTTTTCCAGTAATTATGTTTCTATTCACATGACACAGGTAAACACAAAGGGACTGCTTTGGCACCCAGTGCTCCCAGCCTCTGTGGAGCCTCCTGTCTGCACAAAATGCTAATGCTCATTTATCAGATATAAGACACACGCATAGGAAACAGAGAGCATGCTAATATACTATTAAGAGTTTTACTCTTTCAATTCTGATATTTAATCACTTGTACAAGTGGTGACTGTACAAGTTTTAGGTGATGTTACAGAATTTTCCATAAATTCTGTATATTCCACTATGTTTACTATTAAAACAAAAACAAAACAAACAAGCACAAAAACTAAAAAAAAAAAAACCAAAAAAAACCCCTGACCCATTTTCAGTAGCCAAGCTAAAAAAAAAAAAAAAAACCAAAAAAAACCCCTGACTCATTTTCAGGAGCCAAGCTGAAAAAATAGAAAAGAAAAAAAAAAAGAAAAAAATAGACAAGATATTAAACACCACACAAACTATAAAATAGTTTAAAGGGAAATAATAGAAAAGAGTTTAAAAGAAATTTAACTGTTGCATTTTTTTTTCCAGTTTTACCAATCTAGGTTACTGTTGTCTGGAAACACAACTTAAATAATGGTAAAAACAGAATAGTCATTAAAGTTGATGTATTTTCATATTTGCTGATCTAGTCATTGCCCTGAACATCAAGGAAAGTCATCTATCCTGACAATATGTCTACATTAACATTTCTGCTAAGGGAGGAGAGCAAAAACAGATTTTCTTTGCATAACCCATTTTAAAATAAGATACTTTAAAACCCTGTTGTTAGCAAGACGCAAATATTCGCTCTTTCAAGGCAGATATCTATACTGATCTTCAGGTCAGTAAGGTTATAATTTAAAAAAAATGTGTACTCAAGGAAAGCAAGAAAAACATCTTGTAAAATGAGATATGTTCTGTGATTGAAGAATATTTTTGTTTTGGTTGCTTTTATTATGTATTTTTAACTGGTGCTGAAGGTAAACATTTAGTAAATTTTATTGTAACAGTTCATTGCAGCTGCTCACAAGTTGGAATATCAAGGGTATACATGGCAGTAAAACACCAAAGATTATTAAGCAGATATAATTTGGGCAAAATCAATATGTCTTTCCCATTTTTTAAGGAGGAAATCACCATCACGTTAGGATGACAAATATGTCAGATCTATGGCATTTAAAATGTTTCAGTACGTAAAAAATCCTTCTTAGGAGTCAATCCTTGCTAAGAATCTGTGATCAGAAAGATTTCTTACTTTCTCTTTGCTACTCAACCCTTTTAATTATTTCCCACAGTAGAATTCATTAAGTAAATTCAGAAAGGCCAGGAACTACATTTCAAATAGGCAGTTAACATCTTCATTAACTTTGTTCCCATCACACAGCTTTTCTTTGCTTTGATAGAGGACTGTGTACCTGTTGGACTCATGCAGAGAAAAGAAAATGGAAAAATTTCCAATTATACAAGATTTAATCAAGCATTGCCTTCAATGGACATGTGTCTGGGAGGTTCCAGCTACTCTACCTGGACCCTTGGTAGCTGCTAAGCTCAAGGGCTCAGTAAGATGCTCAAAACACAAAGTGTTTCAAGTACTGTAAGGAAGTTGAACGCAATGAAGATAAATTGCTTTTTCTCTCCCACTTAATACAGACTGTTTCGATCCTGATGTGTTCTGCAATCACTCCCTTAGAGCTGTTTGGCTCTTCAGGCAGTTCAGTCCTTCTGCTGGAGACCTAGAGTATGGCATCAAAGTGATCACTGATAAAATGGGCAATGAACTATAAATATCAACCTTTCATGAGGGTTTTACCCTTTGATAAGAGCTGGAATAGTGCACTGAAATAAAATGTCTCCTTCTACACTTCAGGATTTTCACTTTGGAAAAGACTAATACATTACAGGTCATATAGCTTGCTCGCTAAAGTGAGATATTTACTAATTTAGAAGGTGCAATCAAAAATAGCAAGGCATAGGAAATGAAAGAGAGCAAAACTGCAATATCTTTCCTGGCACAATAATCTATGGGGCTTTGACCCTGCAAAAAATCCTCTTTTCTTAATCTGGAATGTGCTGGCAAAAGTTCCAAATAAGATATCAGGAAAGGCAAATAGATTTCTGTGGTAGAGAGGATGATATTAACCTGTCACCTTTACTGAAATGATTACTTTCTTTGGAATGATTCTTCCCTAAAAGTTGGGTTTGTGTACCAACTACAGAGAGAGACAGAGCATCAAACATTAATATCTTGGCAATGTTTTCGTCTGACAGATATGACATGGTTCAGGATTCTACTTTCATTTTCCTTTGGTGTAAGATTCACCTATTAATCATCTTGGATGCAAATAAATGTATTTAATCATATTTGGGAGAAAAAAGACTGTTGTACTATGTAAGCACTCAGTTGTGAAAGCACTCAGCTAGTTTATGTGAGGTATTTTGAGATCCCCAGAAAAAAAAGCAAACAGTATCACAAACAACAACAACAATATATATTTTAAAAAATATTAATAATCTCTTGGAAGGAAGACATTTTTTTGCAGAAATGGGAACTTCTTTGTGTTTCCATTCACAGTATTCAAATAAAGTATGCAGATATTTACAACATAAGGTTGTAATTTTTAAACAGTCTTCTTGATTTTAAACATTTTGCTCATTGCAATTGATATGAGCTTTCTTTTCCTGGTCTTCTGCTTAGTTGTTAAGAGATGTTAGAATGCTGTAATTAATATATATATATATATATATATATATGTATATATAAGTTGCTGTATGGCTAAGTATCAGGATAAATATGGGTGTATTCCTTATTTGTGGAAAATTATGTTGAATTGCATGTACTAATCCAGAAGGCAAACTTCATGCAGATTCCAAATGAGGTCAAGAACAGATAACTGTCCATGTTAAAAGAAGTGCTGCTGGTAAGAAGTTTTCCATTATGAACTATGTTTGGTTGTAATGATCTTGGATGCAGATATCTCTTGGTCTTTTAAAAGCAGGGTCCTGGCTACACAAACCAGAGGCATCTGAACATGACTAAGAATATTAGATCCACATCTTTTTTTTTCCTAAACAAATTTTCTTTTATCAGATGTGAGTTAATAGGCATTCTAACTTATTATTGCAGCTAATAGAAAATAAAATCCTCAGAGTTTTTTTGAGTTTATCATGGAAGTACTGAGGTACCTTTTCCTTTAAAAATATCATTAACAAGAATCCTACATAATTAGAAATCTTGTCTGAGTTCCCATTGTTTCACTCTCCACACTAAACTTTGTTTTCTACATCAGCAGTTTTTTCTTAAATAATTAGAATATGCTAAAATTCTTGAAGAAGAAGCACATGTTTTTTTTCTTAACTTAGAAACTGTAGAATCAGCTGTCTGAAAATGAACCAATTAAGTGGCAATGTCTTTATTTCACACATTTTTCTCCCATGTTCATATAGGTTCATCAGAGATTTTACAAAATGAAAATATCCTGGAACAGCTACTGGTCTATTGCGACCAGTTGTATCAACAGCCACTTTCTAAAACAAGAATGGAGATCTGGGGGTCTCTTATGTGAATTTAAAAGCATTGTTCACTTTTGTTAGCAATATTTGATACGCATGTATATGCTTATACCTTGACAAACCTTTAGCTTTCCTGTCCCAAAGATAATTGATTGCTGTGCTCTCTGCTCACTGTTCTACAAATCTTGGGTCCACCTTTTGTCTTGGTGTGGTACATAGATCAATGAAGAACTTAGCTACATTGACTTCTAGGGGACAGCTGGTTTCTGCAGCTACCTGAAATATTGTTCATTATCTCCTTTCCCAACACTTTAGCCTTGTGATAGAAGATCAAAGAGGCCTTGCTACATACATGGTGTTTTCTTTGACATTGTTCTCTAGTAGAAATGAAAAAAATTTTGTCAGACAATGGAAAACATCCATTCCGAAGAGTAAGGCATGACACAGAAACAAAGAAAATCTCAAG
Organism: Cisticola juncidis; assembly: GCA_013400215.1. Classification (NCBI taxonomy): domain Eukaryota; kingdom Metazoa; phylum Chordata; class Aves; order Passeriformes; family Cisticolidae; genus Cisticola; species Cisticola juncidis. Next base: position 1,887,406 of record VXBR01009111.1, on the reverse strand, counting down.
GATCCAGTGAAGCTCAGGGTCCCAGCTTGGGTCATTTGGCCATTGTCAGGTTACAGGAGATGTTTCTGGCCTTCAGCCCTGGCCCTGTAGGTTTGGTACGAAACATCCTCTGCAACTTCTATTTGCCATTTTCTTAAAAAATGGGCAACTGCTCATAGATTGTCTTCCATCAACAATTTTTGGGTAATGCATCTTTATTTTATGTAAGGTATACCTAGAGAGAGAATATACAATAAACTATTGTGCTGAGGCATTTATCTCTGCAACAATGGGAGGGATAACTTGAGAGCAATGTATAGTAGCCACCAAGATAAATAATGCTGCAGGGCATAGTTTCATTTATAAAATATTCCTGGCACTCTAGGTTCCATTTCATTATTAGATTTTTTAAAAGAACCATTTTCTTGGTTAGTTTCCAGAGCTAGCAGTCACAGAGGCTAATTTCAAATTGCTTGAGGCTCTGGAAACAGAGATGTATTTGTGCAAACACTGCTTTAAATGCCAATAAAAAATGTGAGCAGGACCCACTCAGCCTTGTAAGTGAATTATACACAAGACAGTTTTTCTCATCACAAAACCCCATCTCCCCCAAATTTTGCTGTCATGCATTAGCATTTATAGCTCGGCTTTCAGAGTGATAAAACTCAACAACAGGGAAAAGGATAGCTAACTTGGATGGCTAACTTATACAGATATTCAACACAGAGATAGCTTCCTGTGGTGAACACTTAATTTTGGTCAGTGTGTGAAGTCCTTCCTCTTTACCTATATCCACTGAGATATTTCCAGGACTATATTCAAGAAGGATGTGGGACAAAGGCAGGAAGTCCAAGCAGATCAACCGGAATGGTTAGGTGTCAAGGACTGAAAGAATTTGGGTTGTTAAAGAAAAGGAATCTGGAAGGAGAGCATGGCAGTTACTGGTATACAAATCACTAAAAATATTTTAAGTAACAGACAGAATTAAGTATTTTTCAAGTCTGCAGTAAATAGAAGAATTTTAAAAGACAGTCAGGTAAATAGAGGTTAGATACCAGGAAAAATTTTGCAATGTAGAAGTAGAAAAGCAACAGGACAAGTTAGTGGAAATGTGAAATTTTCACCACTTGAAGTCTGATGTGAATGTTTATCTGGAGATAAAACAAGTGCAATTAACACTGCTTTGGATCCTGGAGTTGGACTGTGTAACCTTCTAAAATCTGTTCAGACCAAAGACTCTGTGATGTGTTAAATAATGCTACATAATAAATGTACACCTAAATGATAGCAATAAAGCAGTACAAATATAAAATTAATCATAATTATTCAGCACGGCATCTTATGCCAGAACTGTTAGCTTTTTTTTAAATGTAATGGCACCATTTAGCAAGAGAATGATAAATTATTTATCTTAACAAATGAGTTTAGTTAGCTCAGATAAATTAGTTATTTTATGGTTAATTCAGTATGTAGACCTTAGACATGGTGAAGAAGAGTTTAAGCCCATTTTGAAATAAATTGTGTTACTTGAGATGATCAGTTGCTTTCCCTGCAACCTAATTTTTCACCTGTAAAAGGAGGATAACATCTTTTCCTACAGTAGGAAATGGAATATGTAGAATAAAAATGGAAACCAGCTATTTCCAAGGGTGGCCATACACTTTCTTTAGATAAATAAATTACCTGGGAAAAGGTAGAAAAAACCAATAAATGTTTTAAGATTAAAGTCCTCATTGCCTACCAAGTTATGGGACTTATTTTTCTTTTTAGGGTGGAATTGGTGGCAGTGGCTGTTTCTTTCCAATGTATCTTTTCTATTTCTAACATCATGTTATTAAAGGATTGTAGCAATGAAACCAGGTCTTATTTCACATAACAAAATCTTAATATCTTGTATCTTCCAACAGGAGAAATAAATTATATCCATTAGTGTAGTAGTAGACCACTTCTTCTAATCAAGCAGAATGAGATGAAGCTGAAATTATCTGTACATCAGCATCAAGCGTCAGGAATAAAAGGCCAGCATTAGCATAGGTATAATTTTATAACTGTTTAATAATTTCCCCAAACAACCCAAAAGTTAGGGTTACATTTTATGGGTAATATTCTTACAAAGATTTGTTCTTTCATATTTCAGAAGAGTAAGCATGGCAGATGTAAAGTTAATGAACCTTAAAAGTGTTTCTTAGATTATTCTAATGGCCATCAATTTATTGTGAATAATTGTTTTCAGTCAGATATATTTGAGTTTATGCAACATAGTTTATATGTACTTTTCCAGAGAGGTGAATGAGAATTTGAGACCAGCATGGAATAAAAACAAAGCTTTAATGACTCTACAGAACACTCCTCCCAAAATGATTAGAACCACATCCTAAAAGTTTCAAACTGGCTCTTCACTCATGATCACTCAGCACACAAGCCTGACAAACCAAGTAAAAGTTCTCTACCAGTGCTAGACTCCCACTACCTAAAGACTGTAAAAACCTATTCATTTCTCCAGTTCATTCTGCACCTGAAAGTGCAGATGTAAGACCTGGATCTCTCATCCTGGGGTAGGAGGCTGTACCAGGCACTCAGCCTGACTGTGTTTGATCTTACCTGCAAGGTGATTGGAGTGCAGCACTCTGCACAAGTGAATGTTGTCTCTGATCCTCCTCCCCTTGGCTCTCCTGTGAACAGCAGGCTCTGACAGAATTTCTCAACTTAGTTTGTGGTCCTATGAGCTGAAATTGGCTGTCCTTATTCTTTTGGTAGTGTTAAGTGTCAGTTATTTGAGGATTTGTAGTCATAATGCATTTTTTAGACTTTCTTTTTCTCACTTATGGTTAGAGGGAGTGGCATATGTATTTTTAACTAGGAGCTATAAAACATAAAAAAGACACAACTCTTAATGCTTTAGCTGAAATGCAGTGAAAAAAAAGAATTTCTTAAGTCCCAAATTAAGGGTCTATTTTTCTAATACAAGATTACTAACAAATTACACCTGTTTGTGAAGCATGATTCAAAAGAAAAGCATACAATTTAATAACTACATTTGTCTCATTGAACCCCTCCCTCAAACTAGCAGACTCTTTTCCCAGATTTCACAAGAAACAAAAAACGAAACACTTCTGTATGACTGAAAGATTTATAACTCATTTTGGCTTTGAGGGACTTGCCATTTATGGCTTTTGCATTAATTTTAACATATTTCAGCATGTCACCATGAGCCTGACATACAGAACAGATATAATAACTTCATTTCTTCCCTGATGTTCAGTCTTGGCACATATTCAGTGACTGCTGTCATAGCTGGACCCGTGGGGTGAAGTAGATCAGTTTGCATGTGTCACAAACACACACTCATGCCTACACATATGCAGAAACCAAGATTGTAGAGAGGCCTGGATGACTCACCTCCAGTTTTTCCTTTTTTTTTTTTTTTTTTTTTTTGAGCTAGTTTGGATACAGGGGCCTCTTTTTGTGCAAAGACTTCCAGGATCCTCCTCCACCTCCTCTCTTTCTCATAGTCTCTTTGCTTTTTTGCCTTTTTTTTTTTTTTTAATGTAGTTCCCAAGTCCTGGTTTTGTTTCAGTTATGTTATTTTTCATGCCATCCTCAAGGTATATGAAAACAACACTTATACATAAATTGATTAAAATATCTTTTGGTAAGTGAGACAAATTTGATTTCCTAATTCTCTGTGTGTGAGACAATACCAAAAGATCCAGATCTTCTTCAGAGACAGGATAATCTGTCAAGGGAGAAACAAACAACAAACAAACAACAAACAAACAACAAACAAAGAAACCCCATCCCAAACTGCACTTAAAAGCCATATATGAACATTTACATAATGTAGTCTATTCCCAATATATGTTCATTAATATATCCCTAAATTATATTCTGTGTTGACAAAAATAAGGAAGAAAATGTTCCTATTTCACAGGTTAAGGCTAAGAGAAACTCCAACCCAAAATCTGATGTGGTGGTTACTCTTTTTTTCTCTAAGTCATTGCACTGAAATTATTGAATGGGAAAGCAAATGGCAGGATAACATGCATACGTATTCCAGAATCAGGAACACAACATATGCACATAATCTTCACTTTCAAGCCATGATTGAGTTCAAACAGATCACATGCATCCATATAGCTTTTATGTTTCTCAAAAATTATTTCATATTCTTGCAGAGAAGTAGGTAATAAAATAAGTTTTCACAGTTGAACATCTAGAAGACCTAATTGTATAACATTTTGTTAAGCGTGTAAGATTCATTGTCTTTCTTTTTGCTTATTCATTGCCAAGAAATCTTTTGGTAGGTGTCCCATGACATATTTCAAATATTTTGCTACATTAAATAACTTTTGTTACTTGAATATTAGTAGTGAATTTTTTTCTCTGTGTGTGTACACTCTGTTTCTCACAATGCTTCAATACAACTTTATGGGCTCAGCTTTTTCTGCAGGATGTCACCAACTTTGTGTTTAAGGAATAGTTTGACAAGCAAGATTAAAAAATATTGGTTTTGGTTTTCATTTGCCCTGTGGGCAGTACTATTACCAAAGAAAATCATGAAACAAATAAAAATGCTCATCTGATGGCCTAGAGAAGAATCAGCTGAAAGGTGTATGAAGACAAGGTAAACTGTGCATTGCAGTTTAGAGAGTGACACAAGTTTCACCAAGTCACTGGCAGTAGAACTGTTCTTTTCCAGGTGGAAAATATGTAGACGCGTCAAAAAGTTCAGGGAAGTCAAGGATACAAAGAATATTTAGAATTCAGCACAGCTGCTAGTGAAAAGTCAGAAAAAAGGAGATTGTGTCTTTCTAAAAATAATCTTTGGAAAAGATTTGGAAAAGATTAAATCAACCTAAGGAAAAACTCACTTACTATCTCAAGGAAGGAAAATATTTCTGCCTGAAATATCAGTTATTAAATACGGCTTTCAGACCTAAATTGCCAAATATAATCAGGGCATGATATTAATGATGTCACCATGAACTCTATCATGTTACCATTAAATCAATTTAACAAAGAACTTAGTTTTTAGGGCTAGGTTGTCAATCACATTTTAGAGAAGATGAGCTACTTGTGAGCAAACTTCAGAGTCTTTAAGACTTCTGTAAATGAATATGTGCCAGATTACAATGAGCAGTCAGCTCTGTGACTTGATGCTGCTTCAGGAATAGGGGACCCCCCTGCAGTCCTCTACACTCTTTGATATTGTGGCTTATGTGAGGCTGTGGAGAACCACTTTTTAGAAAATGTTTCTGATAATCAGCTCTCCCTCTGTCTTCAAGTAAGCATCTATTTCCTCATTCACTCTTCTGGGGTTCTGGTATTACAACTTCAAAAACAGATTCCTGAAATGAGGAATTTGAAAACCAAAATTACTTAAAGGGCTGCCCTACAATACTAGTTTGCAACTAATAACAACAAGCAAAGGTGTCCAGAACGTCCTTCAACTGAGCTTAGAAGTGGAAAAATTCCTTACAGAAACATCTGGAACTGTACATCTCAGTGGTGGATCATCCAGCCTGCCTCAGCACAGGCATCAGGGGAATGTCCACTCCAGCACTTGAGCACCTCCTCCCCATCCTTCTTCACAGGTCTTGGTGTCTGCTGAGTTGTTGCTGTCACATATTCTCACTTTTTTCTTTTGGCTGCAATTTTGCAGGTTGTTTTCCCCTTCTTACACTCCTTATCCCAGGGGTGCTGCCATTATCATTGATGGGCTCAGCCTTGCTCAGCAGCAGGACCTTCTTGGAGCTGTCTGACACTGACTCAGTCAAACACAGGGGAAGCTTCTAGTTACTCCTGAAGCCCCCACTTCTAAAATGGCCATGAAAACCCAGCTCAGGATTCCTAAGCACGAGTTCTATTAGCCCTTCTTTGAAGGTTATGGAGCCAGAGCTGAAATCTAAGCACTTCAATTCAAATTTCTAGCACAGAGACTTTGCCAAAGACAAAGTTTTGATGTTTCTCCAAGCATTTTTCTTCTACTAAGCTTGATGTCTCAGGTGAAAAATGACATTAAGCCAGATGGCATAGTTGTAAAAATATGTCAGTAAAAAGACAGTCCTGGGAAAAAAAAGTAAATTTAAATGCTAAAGAATAAAAATGGAAAAAAAATTACAGAAATCCCCTAAACTACACAATAGAAAGGCCAGAGTGGTGCCCTAAATAACAAGTAAAAGTCAAGCTAGTGGTGGAGAGGAACTAAGACTAAGCAGGAATAGGCAGGAGTGGGCAGAAGTGGGTAAGAGATGCCACCATGCTGTGGTTGGGGTAGAATGTAGAACACCCACCACTGAATATATTCCCACATTCTGGGAATCTACCTACAGAAAACAACACAGAAGAAAAATTTTAACTATATAGAGCATTATACTCTGGCAGGTGTATCACTTGATTGAATCACTGCCTGTCTCAACAGTGACAGCAAATCATGAAAACAAGATAAGTATGTGAGATAGTTGTACTTCAGGAAGGTATTTCTAATTCCTCTCCTTGAAACATAGCTATAGGTGTTTGATTTTTTAACACAAAAGGCAATCACATCCCAAAACGAAGATGAATGTGTCTCCATATTTCTAACATGCAGGTGTTGAAATATTTTTCTTTCTCAGTGCAAACACACATGGTGCCTGAAGTACAGCTATTTGCAGCAAGTTGATGGGCATCAAGCAGCACAAAGCAGTAATCCGTCAGCATGGCAGAGCTGCAGACTCGAGGCAGAGCAGCAGCTGCTAACAGGTGCCTTGTTTTATACACCATTATTTGTGTTCAACCCCTTCCCATTCATTGCTGAGGAATGGAAAATTTGATGTTACTGCTCCCTAAAAACTTTTCACACTTTAAATTTCTATAACGGTTCCATTACACTCAGTGTGTGTTGGACTAGAAAGTGCAACACAGAGCACAGGTGTGGTATTTGCTGAAGTAAGGCAAGAAAGGACAGAAAGTTATACAAGCTATGAGGTAGGTGTGGTTCATCTGTCACAATGTGAACAGGTCAGTGTTTAACAAAAAGTTGTAGTTTCACATGGGATGACTCTTTGACTGAAAACACAGACTTTAATGGGGCTTTCTGTAAAGGAGCAGACACAAACATCCCTTTGCCACTGCCTCTGCACTAAAAGTATAAGAAATGTAGACATTTCCATACACTGCTGCAGGTTTCAGCAGGCTCATTCCTCTACAAATGAAATAGAAGCACCACTTTTTAATCAACCCAACCATATTTTTACAAATATTTGTGTCTGCAGTGGGCTTGACTTTCAAACAAAAACAATACAAGAAATTAAATGCATCAAAGCACCAAGGAGGATTATAACATGGAGAACATTTTATTGTGAGTTTGTAGTTTGGTTTGGGGTTTTCTTTTTGTGGTTTCAGATATGTTATTAAGCCTTCATTTTTTTTTCAAAGTGAAATACATTTTGTGAAAGCAAAAAAAAAAAAAAAAAAGAAGGCACTAAGAAGCACTAGACTCTAATATACAAGCAAGGAAATCCCATGGCAACAATAAAAACCTGTTAATTCATAGCTAAACAGCAATATCAGCTGTAAAGGTGATCTAGCTTATTCCAATCAAACCTCATGCTATGTCAAAATCTTTAAACCCTGCCTTGGGCACCAAGAGGATTGTCATGGTTCATCCTCAGCCAGTAACTCAGCACCACACAGCCACTGGCTCACTCCCTCTGCAGTGGCATGGGGGAGTGAATTGGAACAGCAAAAATGAGAACGTGTGTGGATTGCAATAAAGACAGTTTAATAGGTAAAGCAAAGCAAAACAAGGAATTCACTTCCCACTTCCCATGGGTAGGCAGGTATTCAGCCATCCTTAGGAAAGTAGGGCTCCATCATGGCTGATGGTTACTCGGGAAGATGAAAGTCATCATTTCAAATGTTCTACCCTGTTTGTCCTCAGCTTTATAGGCTGAGGACACCATATAGTCCCTTTCTTCAGCTGGGGTCAGCTATATCCCCACCCAAATCCTTGTGCAGCCCCAGCTTCCTGACTGGTGGAGTGCATGGAAAGCAGAAAAGGCCTTGGTGCTGTGTAAGCTGTGCAAACCTTCCAAAAGTCATGAGTAAAAAAAAAGAAAGAGATCACTAATGTAAGCAGGAACAAGCTGCATGAAGAAGCAGTATAAAGTGTCCCTCATAAACACAAGAAAAAATAAGTGTAAGGTTCCTAGAACTATTTGGTTCTAGAAAAAACAATAAATTAATTTCTATGCCATTGGAAGAAAATGCATCTTCACAAGCACAGACATAAGGTTAATCAAATAAATGTACATCTCACTGTCTTAAATCAACAAGTTTTTCATTTAAGTCAACAATAGCTATTTTTCCAAACAAAACTATTCATAGCTGTAAGAAATATTAAAATACAAGACAAAAACCCTTCACTACAATGCCTATCACAGAAAAATCAGATTTTTACCAAACCTTTTGGTTTTGTCTTTATTGTCAAAAACTTTGAAGATTCACAGTTACAAAATATCTGACCACAAAATAAAACACCCTAAAAATTCACAATGACATGAACTGCTTTATGTCTTCCAAAAGGAAATATTTGGAACGAAGTTGCTTTCTCTACATTCTTTCTATTCTGTCTAGGACATTATTGTCTCTAAGGACTCAACATTTTATGTATAATGCAATTAAGATGTAAAATCTGCACATGTAATTTAATTAATTAAGATTAGCTGTGTAAGCTTTACTGTGAACATCTAGCTAGACATCTTATCATGTAAGTCATTTCCTATCCATGAATAGAATTTTACATTCCTGGAAAGAAATAGACATTTCCTGTGGACGAAATATTTCATTTAAGTCTTTGAATATCTGAGTCCTGAGTTCTAGATTCTTGCATGCATAGATCTTTACTGAAGATTTATCAGTTATTCAGTTTACTAGTTTCAGTCTAGACTTCCTCAAATGACAGCTACCTTTGCACAATATTAAGAATAGGTACCCTACAAATTGTTTTCCAAAAGATTACTAGAGTCTATGTACATCCTATAATCCCCTGTTGGAACTTTTGGATTCTTACGGAAGCCTACAGGCATTAAAGTGGCATTTCAGTGCTTGTGTTAGTGTTTCATTTATGATTAGCCTGTACTACTAAAGACTCAGCTATTTTGAATTAAAAACACCATGTTACTTGAGTGAATGGATGTGCTTGTGGGCCTAGGATCCTGGACTAGATATGAACTCCTTTCAATGGAACAAACTTAATAGTGTAGCTTCAGGCAATTACTTAACCTCTTAAACTCCACTAACTCCATCTGAGGACTAGAAATTGGTATTTCTCTCCCCCACACTTTATATGCCTGACCTGTTTGAAATTTTTATAAGACAAAAAAATCAGCTCGTGTAAATGGAAGAAATTTTTTAATTCACTTCAGCATTTCAGGTTTTGAGACACAGACTCTTGTGTGTGATACATTCAGATCTGAATATTGATTTGATGTGTAGAAGCTTATGCATTGAAGGACAGTAAACCATCTTCACAGAGAAATACAAAGAATATTTTTTAAAGTATTCTTTATCTTTCTTCCCTATACCAATATGGTTGTTTCTCTGTGTCCCGGTAACAGGAACCCCCTGTTATATCAGTTTTATCAATGCCCTGTTCAAACTATGAAAATGAAAGCAGCATGGAAATCTGCTGCTATACAAGGTGTGCTACAAGAAGGAAAACTTGGTAGTGTCAGTTTAGTATATATGCAACTGAAAAACTGCAGGTGGGAATTAGCAACAATTGTCCAAGTGAAACAGATATAAATATTTTAGTCCTATTTGACTCTGAATATTGGAAAAGTCAATGCTCTCACCCTCTGAAAATTTTGCATAGTCAGTAAACAAGAACACTTTTTCTAGCCTTGCATCTCTATCTGCCATGAGACAAAAACATTGCCAGACAAGGTCAATCAGGAGGAAAGAGAGATCCAAATTCAGGTTGTACATATTCTGTAGATTGTTAGTGTTGTTTATTCATTTATTGCTAAAATAGTTGTAGTTGTAGAAACCCTACTGTTTCTTCTTTTCACACAATTACATTTGAGTCATTTATATGTAGAGTTGATGATGATTTTCATGTGAATATTACTCAGCTCTTCACCCATAACACATACTGATAATTAGAGTTACTAACAACTGATAAACATCTCATTGGAGTCCATGCAAGATTTGGTGCTGACAAAAACATCAGATTTTTGATTCTTCCACCAATGACAGCTAATTAACATCAGCCTGCAGAAAAAATTGCCTTTATTAGACTCCAAGGGCTTTATGTTCATTTACTTTGGGGGACATAGCAAGATTATCTTTAATCTCTGTTCTGTCTTTGTGTAGTGGATTTATGCCTTCCTGTGTTTTTTTATTTATACAGCTGAACAACCTTTTGCTGTTTGTTTAATTTCCTTCACAAAGTCTGGCCCAGGCAGGCTTTTGGCATGTCTCACATTATCCCTATACTACTTGATCTTCTAAACATAACTGCATTGCTGAGTAGAATTTTTCCCTGTTCCTGGTAGGGTGTTTGCTTATTCCTGCAATTTTCTTTGTGGTTTTTATTCATCCAGTGAGATCCAAAGTCCTACCATAAAATTTCCCCTAAAGTTCAGAATATGAATTGTCCTTTTCACTCAATAAGATTGCACACATCCAGTTGGTAGCTCTCGATCTTTTCGATGCAACTGACTTCATAAACCTTAACATGCTCATTCACATCCCAGACACTAGCCACCACATCCTTCCTTAGCATCTGGAAAACTTCTGGCCACACAAGCAATCAAGAGACACAATAGCCTCTAAAAAAATCCATTCATCAGACCATCACCCAGATAGCTCATCTTCCACCACCCACGTTGCCCACTTGCCCTAACATTATGTTACTTACCTCACAGTATTTGCCTCATCTAAGCTGGCCTCTTCGCTAGTTCTGGACAGATCTCATGACTGTTCAAAGAAGGATCCACAGACCCATAACTGAAGTCTGTTGTATACTCATTTATGAATCTTATCTAAGAAATTCACAAGTTATGTCTCCACTTGTATTAACAAAGTTAGGAATTCTCCTTTCCTATATTTGATCTTTCCAAGATCAAAATAGTGTAATTCAGGGTTTCAATGTCCTGCCAAAAATTCATAAATTTTAATGATTAATTCATGTCATCAATTAAAACTTTTTCTGTCATATATATCCACCTTATCTATGCCCAAAGGGGACAAGTCATCCTGGCCACAAACAGCTGACCCATTTTCTTGACAATCTCTAAGAAATAAGCTATTACTTAGGTTTTAGTTGGTCATTTTAACTTAGGTCAGTGAAAGAGGTCTTGGATACCCATAGCACTATTCGTACTTTTCATGCACACCCTGCCATGCATCAGAGTTCTGATGGGGGTGAACTAAAAAATGGTTCCTTTTCAGCCAGCAGCTGCTCCTTGACCTCTCTAACACAAATCTTAAGTGTAGTAAGTGCTGCACCCTTTTGTTGATGTCATTTTTCCTGAGCACTCTCACCTGTTCTTGGTTTGATAAATGTCTCTTTCACCTCTTTGCATTCCCCTTTCAGGCTTGCACACACAGAAGTTTGTTTTGTTTTTTGTTTTTTGGTTTTTTGTATGTGAAGGGTCCAGTACTCACCAGCTTGCCCCCTTGGCTCACTTCCCTGTTCCCTGACATAACTTTAACACCAGTTAACATTCTTTTGGCAGCTCCCACTGACATCCATATTGGTGAAGCCCTCTCACTCCCAGGAAATGGTGAGGCCAGAAATTATCTCAGCCACAGCCAAAACAATATGCAGAGCAGCCAGGAGTGAATTGACCCTTGACTGTTTTAGACCCCATGCAGCATGCATGAGTTGACACTTAGAAAATGGATTGCACATTGGCCCATATGGTGAGCGGCACTGGGGTGACAGGAGCTGCTCATTTAGGAGGGACAGGCATCAGGCATCACAGTATGAGGGACCACAGTGAAGGTAGGTGTTGAGATGGACTGAGACAGCTCACCTGTGTATAATTGATGTGGAGTGATATACTATGATGCTATGATGAAGAACCAGGCTGGTACTAGGCATAGTAGTGACATGCAAACCTCACTTCTACAACTATTCTGTACCTCCAAGGATGTCTTGATTTCTCAAAATAAATGAGACAAGTCAGCAAACAGATTGCAAGGCTTCACTCTGCAAGAGAACGGTGAAAATAACAGCTGGAGAGATGTCCATGGCACCAAAAGAAAAATTTTGCAAAGTATTTTTAGGAACTCTTCTAGCAATGTATGCTGCTGCTTGGCAAAAGTGCTGAACAAATCTTACTGCCAAACTTTGTTAAAATGTCATCACATTTAATGCAAATAGGTTTGCTTAGTACACAACCTCACAAGAAGTGCAAAGGTGTATTATTGGCTCAAAAATTAAAACCTTTAAGCCTTGAAATGCAGACAGAACATTAAAAAGAAAAAAAACTCAGTGAAAATTTCATGATGAGAAGGACTTTCTCAAAATTTAAGTATTTTTTGGACAGTAAGTACTGCAAAGCTTTCATTATCAATGCCATTCTTATTGTTTCTGCTGATAAAGACATCTGAGAAAGTACATGAAAACTACTCAGTGAACCCATTAAAACATCAGCATTATCTGAAAAGCAAATTCTAATAACACATAAATTTAAATCTCATAATAATCCCATAGTAGGAGAAAAAGAACTATTATTTCAGCATAGATAGTACTGGCATGGGGTGCAATTTAACTTGAATCTCACAGCTTTGTCAGATTAACCAATGCCCTGGGTGCCTTGATAAACTACAAGGAGCAGATGCATAATAAGATAACTCAGACAGCTTGCTGAAGTTTCATCTGCCAGTGGGACCCACTTGGTACAGGCAGAGCCCTCTGCCAAGTCTACTTTCTCACTCTGTATAGATGGCACTGCTCCAGTAGCAGCTCTGATCTATCCAGCTGCTCCACACAATCTCAGAAAGAGATCTTTCATTATGCTTAGTTACAAAGGCCTACAAAGAACAATAACACCTACCCACTACTCTTTCAGGTGGTTCAGCATTTTTAAAAGCCCTAGAAGTGACAAAACTCAGCTTCCAGAAATGGTTCACGGCAAAGTGGACCTTGAGCCCAAAAGAATACAAGGGCTCAACATCAAAAATCAGGCTTGGGTTTATTAAGTTCTAAATTTTTAATAGAAAATTCTGACATTGTAGAAGTACTGAATTTCTTATGTGTAGTTCCTGAAACAATTTTACTTCCCAGCTATGATACTGCAGTTTCCTTTAGAGGGTTTCTTTCTATGTGTACGTTTCCATGGCAGGGGTTCAACTCCTCACTAGAATTGCTCTACTAAAGCCTGCCTAACCTTGGGGGAGTCATGCTCTGAGGGGTCATCTGAGCTTCAAGTGGGTCAGAACTGCTGCCCCTGGTCATGTATGTCTGTGCAATTCAACTCCTACAAAGTTCATCCACAATTCTGTGATTGCAGCAAGCCATGTTATTCTATTTGCTGAAATACAGTAGCAGAACTTCTTTGACCTTTCTAGAGGGTATTCTATCTTCCAGGTTTAGCCTGGACAAAAGAAGTCTCTGGGGAGACCTTAATGCAGCCTTTCAATATTTAAAGGAGTCTTATAAAAAACATGAAGACTTTTTATCAGGTCCTGAAGTGACAATGTAAAAGGCAACAATTTTAAACTGAAAGAGGGCATATAAAGAAAGAACAGGAATAAATTCTTTACAGTGAGTGTGGTGAGACATGAACATGTTGCTCAGACAAGCTGTGAATGTCCAGTGCCTGTAAGTGCTCAGGGCCAGGTTGGATGAGGCTTTGAGCATTCAAAGCCTGAGCTAGTGGAAGGTGTTCCTGCCTGTGTCAGGCCCCTTCCAACCAAACACATTCTATGATTCTGTGTTTCTATGACTCTGTTTCCTTGTGAAGAGGTACAAAAATACCAGCTGCAACTAAAGGACTGAATAACTGTGTTAGTAGTAATTACATTAAGGTTTTAAATCCTCTTCTCCTTCATGTAAGTTGTTGCACAAACACTCAGTGTTGCTTTAAAAACAAACTATAGTGTAAAACTCGCACAGGGAATCAAATCTCTCAAAAAGAACAGGACAGTCAGTCAATTAAATCACGTCACAAATCTTTCTTGCAAGAGACCTTGCAATGGCCCATTCACCAAACTATATGTGCTGAAGAATTCTTATGATTCAGTATTGTGTGGTGCAGTAAACAATCTCTTGGGGTTTGTGCTGTGATGACCTCATTCTGCACATTTCTTACCAGATTCCCATACCTATTTAGTATGATTCCTACATTTTGATATATTTCAAAATTGTCTTTCACACTTGACAGGCCCATGTCTCAAAATTTACAGATTATTTTGGTACATTTTACATAAAGAATGCATATCTTGCATGTTTTAATATTTCCTCGTTAATCCTCAGATGATTTATAGAGAAAATATCAGCATTCCATTGATTTAGAGGTTTCTTTTTATTGAAAACAAAACAAATAATTTCTTTTTATGAAAATAAAAGAAATAATGGTGTAATCATTTATAGATCCTGATTATTCAGAGTCATTCTTAATTCCTAGGAGGTAACAGAAATTCTTTTGATATTTTATATTAATTAGCAATTCTCTCTCTCTTACTTTGGCTACCAACCAGTTTTAAGTATAATTGTGAAATAGACTCTTTGGATGCAAAACATTAACCTCCACTAACAGTTTTTGCTTAAGTAATGAAACTGTATCCAACTACTCCACGTTTCTTACTACAGCAAATCAGCACTATTCACACACTCAAACTGATATATACTGACATATATATACTGATATATACTGACATATACTTCTGGATAGGTATCCTTAAAAAAAACCAAAACAGACTTGAATTTCAGTTTAGAGATACTTTATTGTATGGCTGCTCCCATATTTTGGGGGTTTGTTTTTGTGAAGCTGAAATGTGATAAACTGAATATAAACTATTCCCTCTGATAGATCATTCATAGGGCAGGGTTGTTTTGGTTTTGTTTGTCTGTTTGTTTGTTCTGCCCTAAGGTGAAAGACAATGCTCTGATGAATTTAGTGAAAAATTTCATTCTGTTATGAGCACAGAGTCAAGATTTCTGGATTATGGTCTTGGACATTGCTAATTTATGCATAATTTTTATGGTTTCTTTTTCCCATTACTAGATTGGATTATCATAAAAATTAATGATTTTCCTAACAGATCCCTCAGACCAGATGCTGTTCAGCAAGTCAAAACCAAGACAGCTTTCAAACCATATAGCCTCTTTAAAAACCTATCAACAGACTCCAGAAAAACAAGTTCTAGAACTTGAATATCCATGAAGAAAAAGTTCAGAAACAGACTGGGAAAAATATTTTAGCATAGGATTTTTTCAGCACAAAACCAGACATGTCAATGACATTTTTATGTCCTTTTCATAGTAAGTTGCAGAATGAAGCCAACCAATCTGCAAAAATTGTACATATACCATAAGTCAGCAAATATTCCTCCTGTTGTCTGGGCTATTTGATCTTACAGTCTAGAAGAGAAACAGAACTATATTTAATGACTCTGACAGCCAGAATTTCAATTTTAAAAAAACATCCCTGAGCTCTATAGTCCTTTGAAATACAAAACCCTCCTCTCATTTTCTTGTTCAGAGAGCTTGAACCAGATGACAGCAGGATCCTTCCAGTAAATTGCTGACAGGTTGCTGTCTGCCAGGACTCCAGCCGGAAGCCAAATTCACAGAGGTCAAGGGTTGGGGTGAACCCTATGCATCCACAGACAAGTCTTATGACAGCCATGAACAGAAGAGAAGGCTTTTGAGAATCTCCACAAGGATGTCAGAAGCAGTGTTTAAGGAATAGGGAAGATATGCTTTAGTCCTTTGCACTTGTATGGTAGGTGATGAAGTCTAACTGAATGAGGTCTAAGGACATTGTTCAGTGACAGAAAATACTGCAGATATTTTGTCAGTATCTGGATTACCAGGTCCTCAAAGATATATTATTCGTAGGTTGCTCATGTGCTGTATCACTATCTCAATACAGTTTGTTAGTACTGGCTTTACTTTTAATTTCTTGGGCTGAATAGCAGATTCTTGTCTGCCTCAGTAATATTTGTGCTTTCTGTTTAAAAGAGAAGCTGGGGTTCATCACTGTAATGCAATCAGCACAAATATTACTTCTTCTGGAGTTTTGTCTTTACCTTTGAAGAAAAAAAGAGCCTTTATGTAATTCCTGTGTTACATTACTGAGGGGTGAGATGACACAGAAGTCAAAGCCCCTTCAGTTGCTCTAACCAAAGGAAAGTTTTACACAGGTTAATGTGTGACAGATGGTAATGACAGACTCTGCAGAGTTGTTCAAGAAAATAAAACAATTGAGGCTAGAACAAGAGTATTGCCAACAAAGAAAAGGTAAAAATTAATAGAGTTTGTAGGCACTAATGGAGCATTAGAAATGTGGATATTTATAGAACAAAGCAGGAGAAAAGAGTAAAAACTTCCACTAATATTCTCTGCACAACAATGATATTCATGTTGGGGTGGAGCACAGGAACACTGATAAGTAAGGGGTTTACCTACATTTCCTTTTTAGCATTCCTCCCTATTTTCCTCTGCTTCATGTTTGTGTGCTTAAGAAAGATAGGTGACACCAATTTATACTAGCTTGAACTTATTCCTGCTTTATCCACTCTGCATGTAGCTTATTTAACTTGAAATGCAAAGTCATTTCGCATTCCAGGATCTAAATGCAGACAGAGTAAGGAGTAAGTCATTTGCAGTTTGGATGATGGGTTGTGATTCTATAAGCATTTGGTGACAGGAAAGAGTTTGTATATATTCCTCTCCTAGTCAGGCATCCTTTAAGTATGGCCATCTCTGTTTTATGAAGATAAACTTTGTTTCCTGACAGTCTGAGGTGAAGCATTGTGTTTTTGTGAGTGAGGTGAGTATCTTGATCACATTTCACAAACTGGGATTTCTGTCTCGGTCACATTGTAACATACACATCACATACCATGTATGAATGCATCATTTAGAGTCACATAGGTTTATGGCATACTGTGACAGCTCTTTCTCTCAAGAGTCTGTGGGTTTGGTAATGGTCTCAGACCCTGACATCAGTGCCTTCTGGCAACTGACCTCCACAAGACATGTACCAGCAAATGATGCTGACTCTAGATAAGAGATAAAAAATACATGATGAAGATAAATATTCCTTCCTCACTAAAAGGAAAAAAAATGGTAAAAGAGTGTCCTCAATTACTGTTATACAGAGAACCTGAAGAACCAAAGGCTCTTTACAGTGAAATGACAAAGTGCTGATGGAAAATCTCTTTGGCAGCATGTGAGGAAATGTGGAAGTGAACAAAAGAAACAAAAGTCCATGTAAAATTTCCTGCCTGCACAAAAATCCTGTATCAATCTTCCTAGCTCTACAGAAATTGCAAATTCAGTGTTTTATTCCTCAGATTTATTACTTTTAAGTGCCCAAAATGTATAAAATATTTCCAGAAATGAGTGGTTGTTTATGCTAAAAGGTGCATAGCACGACCCAAATGTGAGATAGGGTATTGCAGAAGTGTCACTGCAACAAACCATTGCTAGAGGTGTCGCTTGGAATACTGTGTGCTGGGCTGGTCATCTGGTCATCTATGTTCAAAAAAGATAAAATTGAACTGGAAGAGAAACAGAAACAATATAGAAATGATTAAGTAAAGAGAAAGACTTACAATGAGATCTTGCAGAGGTTGTTTAGCCAAGCAAAAAAGAAATGCAAGAGTATAAATGAGGACTCTAGAATGATGTCTTTGGAGGAATAGAATGATTTAAGCTAAATACAACCACTAACATAAAATCAAATTATTGCAAATTTTTCATGAATAAATCTATACTGGAAATTCCTAGTCTCTGAGGAGCAAAATTTGAAGAGTATCCACATAGGCTCTGGGAGAAAATGAAGTTAAATTTGTTTTAGGGAGAGCTATAAAACAGACTAAGGAAATGTCTGGGACTGGGACATTGGTGGCTCTCTTCAGTGCCCTAGACAGCAGCAACTCTTGCCATATCCTCAGGCACTGCCCCTTGCCTCCAGCTGGAGCCCAGAAAAGTTCTTCTACAGCATCTGAGTAATTTTTGCCAGACCTATGTAGATTTTTCAGGTAAGTTATAGTGTCTCAAATGGCATGGGGTGACAGTCTTTAGGCTTCTGAGTCAGGTTGTGGGCATGGGCAATCAGACTTCAGACATGTCATAGGCAGAGACATACCCTAAGTACCTGGAACTAAATGAGCTTGTATTGAATTAATAACATGTTCTCAAGACATTTTACATGTCACATATGGAGGCATGGGAGGATTTCCCCAGGTGGATCTCTAGTTTCTAGGGGAGACATATTTTGCTTTCAGTTTTGCAGCTGAGAAGTATTCACCATAACTTCAGGGAGGAAGTTTACAAGATAAATTTGAGGGTCATAGTGCATTATATAGCTTCAGGCTGATGCTAAGAGTTAAAGAAGTTATTGATCAAGAGAGGGGGGTTTCTCCCAAGTTTTATTTAAAGGGATTTTTTTCTCTTGCCTTTCTATATAGAGAAGAAAGTAGTTAGTCCTTCAGTGAGTTTTATTTAACATATACTATACTAGTAGAGAGATGCTCTCAGTTTCTCACTCATGCTTCCCATGGCACAGCCGTGACACTTAGCCTGTGTAAAACTATAAATGCAGTACAGGGTGAAGGAGATGCTTTGCAGTCTAGGGATTAGTTACTTGTGGAGTCTCTCCGGCCTTTGGAACTAGAGATTTTTCCTCAGTTGCCCACAGCTCTGGGTGTTTTAATCTACATGATCCAGACTGTCTACTAGATCATGACCTAGACTGTCTCTTCCAGCCATATGCTCCTATTTTTATGGCCACTTCAGCATAATAATCAATGCTGAATTCTAGGAGAATTTGCATTAAGTTATGCTGAACTTTCTGGAAAGGCTTGCAGTATGTATTTTTACATTGATTTGCTAGCTCCTGGACATGTTTTTTCACATGTCAGAATAAATAGATACTATTTTATTTTAGATGTTCAGTGCCTTTGCCATGGTCTGGCTCTTTTCTGGAATCATCTCAATGGATTTTTAAAGTATTTTTTATTTTTTTAAATAAAGGTCTCATATATATTGGATATACTTGAAAAATTCTCAGGAAGGTGCATAGCTACAGTTACATATTTAAAAGTATACACACAACTGTAAGTATAAAATAACATTATGTAAAGAGAACATAACCTATAATAACACATATTAACATAACCTGTGTTAAGCTGTGAGAATTGTATGTGCCATTTGAGTTTTCAGTTTTTTTACCTGAGGTTGTTATATGGTTATGAGGAGGGGAGGACAAATGGCCAGGCAGAAATTAAATCAAGAAATAAAACATTTAGAGATACAATGTGGCAGTAAAAAAAAAAAAAAAAAACTTTCAGTATAATAGATGGGAGATTAATGAAAAAAGTGTTTAACTGACTTCTTTCTCCCCTAAAAATAAAAAATGGTGTCTCAAGATCTCAGTCCTTATATTCAAAAGACCCTTGGGAGATAATTTGGGAGAAAAATAACGAAATTACCTCCTGAGACAGCCACTGCTTCAGGAGGGGGCTGAGTGAGAATCTGAGTTGTCATAAGAATGCAATGCTGAGTCAGAGTATTCTTGTGGGAAATGCCCCAGTTTAGGATGCCTGTGAGTTTACCAGGAAAGTGAGCCAGCATGTAAGCTGTGACACTGATCTACCACCCTCCTGGCCTGGGCATGAGGGAGCAAATCAGCATCCTGGTGCAGAGAGCTGGAAAGGGTTACTCTTTCCAGTATCTCAGTCATTGGCCATAGATGTCACCTGAGACAGGTAGCTGACTCCAGGCCAAAATCGACAGGTTGGCTATGATCACAGAATATAAGGATATGTTGAAGGAAGCAGGAATTACATTAGGTATCATGTCTCATATTTTAGTTCCTTCCTCTCAAAATAGAGGCTGCTGGAGCTGAAACCAGTGTACACAGGTACAAATCACAGAATCACTGAATCACAGAATAAATCAGATGGAAAAATACCTCTGAGATAATTGAGATCCAACCTGTGACCAATGATCATGGCAACTAGACCCTGGCACTAAATCCCTTGTCTGGTCTTTCCTTAAATATCTCCCTGGACAGTGATTCCACACCTCACTGAGGAGTCCGTTCCAATGGCTAATCAATCTTTCTGTTAAGAAATTCCTCCTACTGTTCAACTCAAACCTCTCCTGATGCACAGTAATACTATGTACTCTTGTCCTGTCATTTGTTCACTAGGAGAAGAGACTGACCCTCACCTCACTAGAGCCTCTTGTCAGGCACTTGTAGAGAATAATAAGGCACCCCTGAGCCTCCTTTTCTCCAGGCTAAACACCCCCAGCTCCCTCAGGTGCTCTTCATAGGACTTGTGCTCCAGATACTTCAGCAGCTCCATTGCCTTTCTCCGGACATGTTCCAGCACCTCAATGTCCTTCCTCAACTGAGAAGGCAGAACTCTCTTTCTGCTCTGCTGTGTTTTAAGCCACTTTCAGGTGTAGTATAAATCTCTCTTGATCTGGACCTGAAATGAGCTAGAAGTGTGTATTAAGGTCCAGAAGACCTGATGTTCTTGCTTTCTGGTGCTGAGCTGAGATGGAGGTCCTGACTGAATCCATGTCTGGGCTTTGCAGTCACTGACATGCCAAACCCAGATGCAAATTTAGCATGTTAGCAGGGACACTGATGACTGAAGTCAGGGCTAAGGTTCAGTCATGAAACTACTGCAAACTCCTCTGATACAGAGGCAGGGCAGAGGAAGTCTGAAGGAGGCAACTGTGTTTGGCTAAGAGCTGGACAGTGCTTAATTGTACGTAGGAAGATGGCAGTGTATGGAATGTGGATCATTTTATTGTTGTTTTCCTATGTAATGCAGTGTTACTGTGAACAGGATCTTGAAAATGCTCTCCGTGCTCTCAGCTCCCAAGAGCAGAACAGCAGGTAGAGAACATTTTTCAGGCTTGCTGAAGCAATCCCAGCTTAGCACACAGGCATCTGATATCCAAACTCTGTTTTAAATGTGTAAGAACCACTGGATTCAATTCCAGGCAGGTAACCCTTTCTAAAGTCTCATTGAGATCAGAGAGTGGGATGGGTGGAAAGATTATATACTTTATTTCAGAAGTCCTTTTAACCTTGTCTTAGCAAAAGACTTGTAAAATTTCTGCTAACAAAGCTAACAACTCCTTTTTTTTTGGATTTGTTCTATATGTATAGGCTTTGGTCCCTTCTCAAGGACACTGGTCCTTCTATTTTCCTCATGATAGTCACATCAATTTTAAAGGAACTTGTCTTGAACATTACTTCCAACTCTAATTAGGGCTATTTTTATTACAGATCTTCTTCAGAAAAAACAAACAAACAAAACAACTTTGTAGGTTCTGGGAATATAAAAGGTTAAGAAAACCATATCTAATTACAGAATCAATCTAATTGGCACTTTTATGCATTCAGTTCACCAAAGCAATGCTATCAGGTGCTTCTTTGCACCCCATTCTGGTGAAAAGAAGTCCAATAGAAGAATTCCCATCCCTTTTAGGAATACAGAAACAACAGAGCTCAGTAAACACAGGCTGGAAATAGGAATAGACTTGAATTTCTGGAGGTATTCCTCTTTTCTCACATCTGGGAAAGTAGGAATCAGATCACATGTACAATCTTTGTTCCTGTTTTTACTGTATCAGTTAAAGCAGTAGAATGTCTTGCATGGTCTTCTCTCTGTGTTGGTGAAATTGGAATTTTTTAACTTGAATTTGGAAACACGCAAAGAAAACAAGCTGCAACTCCGGACCTGACAAAACTGTGTAAAACAAAAGGGGGATCGAATGCAAAACAAAATATCTTTGAAACTTAGAAGAATTTTACTCTTGAATTAATTCCTTGAAATTAAATATCTTTATAGTCATATTAGCCGTTTTATGTCACAAATGCATTTTGTCCCTTAATAAAAAAATGCAATCAATGATGATTTTCATCAAAAGAAAAAATAATTAGGAGTTTCTTATTCCATTTGGCAGAACAATGAGTAGCAGGTTACTTATACAAATATCATCTCACAAGCCTTATTTTCTCAAATGCCACTGTTGTCCTCTACTTTAATTTTTATTTCATGGTACTACTCTCCTCACACCTACATCCCTGGCCTTACTGTTTTGCCAGCTGATGGTTGTATGAATCAGCCTTAGATATAAAAGGCTGGCAGAGTTATTGAGGACAACTGATGACAAACCACTGAAGTTAGTAGGTGTTAGCCTTTAATTTTTTCTTAATGAATGGATCCCACAACAGCCAAAGCAGTACTCACCAGACAATGAGAAAAGTGGCCAGATGTACTCATGCAATGCATGGAAATGACATGACAGAAAACAGTGTTCTAGACTGGAGCATCACCCACATCTCCTCATTTACAAAAGCATGCAGTGATTACATTCATTACAATAAAAGTAAGCACAGAGGGAAAAAAGACGTGGTACAGATGTTTGCTTGCATGTGCCACAGATAACGACCAGATATAAAATACAACAGGGAAAGTTAGGTTATAATGAAGGCTGATATCTCACAGACCTTAATTCATGCTTTGCTGTTCAGGTAAGATCTCTTGGATCAGAGCCAAATTACTGAACTTAAGGCATATAAGTTAACCTGAACTCTAGTGCATTTCAAAAGAAGAGAATCTGAGAGGTAGAGGAGTTGGTGACAAGAATATGATGTCCTCATTCCTCATTCAGTTTTAATGTTTTCCTAAAAAACAGGCCTAGTCTGGTCCTGCTCATTCAAAACCCATTAGCTGTTGGTAGCATGTGTCTGCCTGCAGCATTTCTACCAGTTTAGTTTCAGAAAAATAGAAATCCAGTCTATCCAAGTGTTATCCAAGTGTGAACTCTGACGTCAGCAAGGGAATTCACACTCTTGCTTCTTATCCAAACTAGAACACCTAGACCTAAATCTACAGATTTGTCTTCCTTGTGTCTATAGCCTCTATGCAGCTGTATCTTTAGGGCACTCACATTTGTGAGACCACATTCCCAGCATCCTTCAACTACATATATACTATTATTAAGGTATTATGACCCAATAGGTCTTACATTCTTTGGCTCTGATTTTATGGTACCCCATAAAAGAGAGTCATATCTTCCTTTCTGCTAAGGGACTGATTCAACACCTGCTGGACTTGTGTGAAAGTGTTTCTGGTGACTTCAGAATTGTGGAACAGCTTCCAGGTAAAAAGCTCACTCAGGTGCTTTGGATTGGGTTTTTAAGTGAATTTGACTGTTATTTGGTAGTGCTGTTTTGTCTCACTATCAATGCAGGACTTATTTTGTACTGGCAGGAGCAGAGATTCGTTCTGCTGAGAAGACAGGAGATGGTGCAGAGCCAACTACAGTTTCTGTGGTTCCAGTGCTTTTCTAGCACCTTCCAACACCAACACCTTGGCAGGTGCTGCAGCAAAACCTGACCTTAACCACTGTATCAGTTTTTTCATATCTACTGCTCTCTGCAGTAAGATCTTTTTTTTCCCCCTTTTGCCATGACTGGGTGCATTTTGTATTGCTCTTTTTCCTTTATTAGCCCAAGGCATGACAACAGTGTAATTTCATAGCTACTACAAATATTATTTACATTTTAAAAATAGTCAAATATTCACCTGCATGAAACCCAAAACAGCTTGATGCTTCATGTTGGTCTGTCTAATGCTCTTTGTCCCTCTGTGAGAATATTCTTACACCATTGCATCATGAGGCATGTAACACAGTAAAGTACTGCCAGCAACAGCCACAGCTCTGTCCAGGGAGCATATCCCTTTTCACTCAGCAACTTCTCTGCTGCAAAGGGTATGGTTCATTTCCTCTAACTGAGAGGCAGGTCCCTAGAGGAAAGTGCCTGCTGCTCATGAAAATACAGTGTCAGGCAAAAATGATGCATTCTTTGGTTTTAATGTTTAATGTGATTCCATGATGACCCTGAGCCCCACAGCAGGAACTTTTAACCTAGATGATATTGGGCAACAGAGAGAATCAGTTAAACAAATGTACTGTCCATTCAGCAAGTCACTCCCTATATGTTCTACCACTGAGCACTTTCATGGCAAAATTAGGTTTGTTTGAAGTAAAGCTGGGGGATAATTTTGTGATTAAATAATTGTTTGTCAGAAACTATTGATGTGTCCAAACAGAAAGGTATTACTGAGAAGTACTGAGTCTACTTCTAAAGGACAAAGCTGGACTGCTCAAATTCAGACGGAAGACAGATGTTCACTGACCTTAAAACAGTTTCAGGCAGACACGCAGGGGTAAAAATCCAACCATGATGCTCTTGCTTTGAGTATGTCAGTTCATGGATCTGAAGCCCACACACCCACATACCCAGCAGGTTTTCTGTGTTCTGGGCTATTAAATCATCTTCCCTTATGCTCTCTGCAAATAGATAATGCAGTTAACCACTAGAAGTGTAGTATCTCCAACAGGAATGACTGAGGCACAGAGATTTACTCAAAACCCTGATTCAGGCATTTGATTAAAAACTACCATTGCAGGGTTCAAAGAAAGAAATCAGGAAAACAGGAAATCAGGAAAGAAGGAAATAAAGAAAGAAGGAAAGAAGGAAAACAGGAAAGAAGGAGAGAAAGAAAAAGAGAGAAAGAGAGAGAGAAAGAGAGAGAGAAAGAGAAAACAAGAAAGCGAGAAAGAGAGAAAGTGAGAAAGCGAGAAAGAAAGAGAGAGAGAAAGAGAGAGAAAGAGAGAGAGAAGGAAGGAAGGGCAGGGGGAAGGAAGGGAGGAAGGAAGGAAGGGCGGAAGGAAGGAAGGAAGGAAGGAAGGAAGGAAGGAAGGAAGGAAGGAAGGAATGAAGTTCAATCCTGTGGCTAACAGAGCTCTAGATTTCCAGTGTGCTAGTTGTTGAGATATTACATAATATGCACTGTCTTTTTTAGTGGGAACTTTGAAATGTCGTAATGCCATCTCAATGTATAATATCCACACATCAAATCATCATGCCTCAAACCATCAAATCTGCACAAAAAAACCACCATGGAAGATGGAAAAGATTTTTTACTGCATTTAACACAACCATCTGTATCACAGGAGTTGGAAAATTGGTATTGCTTTGCACTTGTGTGATCCTTTGAGGACTCATGTTCATTGTTAAGGAGTTCATAAACTTATGTTCATGGATACCTGAGGTAGGTATTACCCTCATGTTGAGAAAAACATAGTATCAAGGTAACTAGTGTTCCATACTAAATAAAAATTCATTGACAGAACTGTAAAATTATCTCAGCCTTACTTATGACATTACCCTTTACTAAAAAGTGTTCTTCCTTCTGAAGGTGTGACAATTAGGGTTGAAAGAAAGATGCTCTTTCACCTCATCTATCCTTTTTTCTTCTTTTTTCTAATTTTCTTGTGTTACACCAGAGGGGTTCAAGTGCTATCTGTGAGAGAAAAGAGAATTACTTAGATCATCCAATACTCTGTATTATAAAGCGTATCCATAAACAAAACAGTTTGAAGTATTTTGGCCTTGGATTCCCTTTCCCAGTGTTGAACAATCTCTACTGTACACTAGAGAAACTATGATGGATTTTTTTACAACTTTTTCATTAGAGCATCATACTTCAACAAACTATTTCAATGAATCACTTTCTTTTTTTTCCAATAAAAACACATTTTGCTGAGAAATTTCTAACCACTTGACTTTTTAACTTGAATAAGTTAATAAACTGGACCTAAATCCTGAGTTCCTTCTTGAGGCATACCTCATTCTTTCAGGGGTTTAATCTGTCAAATAAAAAAATTGGGAGTAGTGCTGGAAATAACAACGTTTTAGCATTTGTATTTTTTTTAAGAAAGCAATTTTGTTCTGGCAAGTTTATTTTGACTGCAGTGACATCTACTGGTACCCAGAAAATTTTCTGGACATGAAGAAAAAAATTAAAATGACAGTAAGTATGGAGCCCAGCACCTTGACATTTTACTTCTAAGGAAAGACAGAAAAAAGCAGATTTTCCAGAGTTCAAGAATGTATCTTCCCAAGGACTGCAGGCATCTTGATGTCAGAATACATGGTTCAAATAGAGAGAGCAAATGCAAGTGTTTTAAAAGGCAATGGAATTAGATTACCTGATGCAGGAGGAGGGGATCACTGGTCACTTTCTATTCCAAAGTGAACAAAAGAAAGGAAAAGATTGCGATAGAGAAAGGAATTCAGGAATGCTGAGCGGTCTATGGAAGCAGCAGTGCTGGCAGATGAAGCAGTGGCTAATGGTTTGAACTGTCAGACATCTCCTCCCTGAAATCAAACACCAATAAAGTGAAACCAGCACAGTGGTTAGCTGGGGAGCTGAAATCCTGCACAGACCACCCTCAAGCATCCAAACCCCACCTCCTGCTTTGTTTGAGTGGTGCACAGCTGATTATTGTGTGTACCCTGCAGGATATTGCATCCTCAGCAAAACTGGTGTTGGTGGCTACATCTTTCTTCTCCTCACTAGCACAGTCCTTGTTCTCCCTCTATCTCTCAAATAGATAGTGGGTGCTTAAGAAAATACTATATAAGAGCTAAGGATTTTTAGAAGATACTCATATAGCTATTTTTCATTGTAAATTCTATCCTGCCATGGTTTTTTTTGGGGGGAAGGGGGGGTGTTTAACTGCAAATTCACAAGAAGAACATATACTACACTCATGAGGCCTTGTCAATCATGCCTTTGAAGCAATGCCATGTAGAGTAATACCCTCAAAAGTTATTTATATATAAGGATCTCCCCATTTTCTTTCTCAAATAAACAGAAAATCTTGTATATTATAGCTGAACTCTGTGTGGAAATATGCACAATGAAGAAAGTATTTACAAATGTGTCCTTTCTTTAATAATGGCATAAGAGCATTTTGAAAATCAGTACAGAGCATATTCAAATTCTTACTAGATATTTCTGACACGGCTAAGAAATGTATCAAGAAATATTGTCCAATCCCAATAATTTAATTTTAGTAAAAATAAGAAAGCTGTCTTGTCTAATGTATTAAATTATTCTGTTCTCTTCTGCCCTTCAGTGAAAATCAAGAAGATGTACATTAATGAGAGACACCTCTCTGGACTTCACAAGCTTCCACATTATCTATGCTTTTATCCTGTAGCCATTTGGAGAAGCCCTGGGAGCAAGTGAGTGATGAGTCATGGGAAGAAAAAAAACCAGGCATGTCACAAATATTGAAATTAAGTGCAAAGGGAAATGACAAGTACTGGAAATATGAGCTGCCTAACAGACGACAGAGAGTAAAATAAGGCAAGTGCTGGAAATGACAAATAATACAAGAAGACAAATGCTGGGAAGAAAACACAATAAAATAAGAGAATGAAAACAAATATAGAATTAATTGCATCATTGATCCTAAGGATTCTTGAAAGGGTAAGACAAAACACTGAAACAAGCAAAGATTTAGGGAAGATATTAAATTAAAGCACAGTACAAAATAAAAGATCAAAGATTCACTTAGAGGCTTGATCAGAAGCATCAGATTTGTCACTGATGAGCTCTTTGTCCTTTTTTTTTCTATCTTGTTATTGTGATGGTGGTGGTGGTGTAACTTCAGTATACTCCATTTCCTGGCATATAGAAGTACACTCAGATACTGTTTTCAGGACTGTGGAAAATTTTAAAGATCTTTGGCCATTGTTTTAATGTGGTCTTTCAGATTTTGATTTACACCTTGATTAGTTTTAATGACTTACAGAAAGTACACTTGCTAAGCAAAGCAGAAATTTCTCCAAGCTCATTTATTGATTCTAAAGGGAAAAGAAAGGAGACCATGAAAATACAGATTAAAGGCCACAGTCTCAGCTGAGATGTATGAGTGTAGTTAGATGAGCTTCTGAAACACAGCTTGAGGTTGTCACTGGGAGAGAACTTCAGAGGGTGAGATCTGCTAACAGAGCAAGGTCTACGGAGGAAATAGATTTGTAATTAAGAGCACTATTTATTTTGTTTTGCCTAACCTAAGACAGCTTCATCAGGCATCTGCTCTGAGACGAACTTGACTGGACACTCTCTATGCACTGATTTTAGGTGGAACCAAGGGAAGATATCCCAAAACTGAAAAGGCTTGGAAGTAGCTACACCAATACATTTATGAAAAACTTTACTAGTGTGAAACTAATATGTGAACATGAAAGTGTTGAAGAATTTAAGGAAGAGGTAGAAGTTTGACTTACATCACTAGGAATATAAAAGTGGATAAAACAGTAAAACTCTTGTCAAGACAAACATTAAAATTACCATAGTTAAATAAGTAAGAAAACTGCAAGTAATAAGACTACAATGATAATTCATCTGCCTAATATTTATTGATTTTTGCTTCATTTTCACTAATACAATTTCTTCCTGAGTCAACACCAAGAAAAGTATGTAGGTTGTATTTCCATGATCATGGACTCTAATATAATGATGCCATCAGGTATAATAGATCAAGAGATTACTGAAAATTCAATATTATTTTACTGAATTTTATAAAATTTGTCAAACTAGTGCATTCAAGGAGATTATTTTTTGCACCGATGTACCTTTTACTTAGAAAATAATTATCTATATTTGTTAGAGATGCATGCAAATATCAAATTGTATTGATTTCAGCCCCATCCAGGTTGCCTTAATCACAAGGATTTTTCCCCCAAGAATGAAACATGAGCTTCACTGAAGAGGGTGATTTCCAAGACCAAGAATTTACAAGTTTGCATAAGGAATGAATCATATAAAATTAATGCTCAGCCACAGGATTCTTGAACACATAAAACTTCGTGTCATCTGCTGAGATTGCACAGCCAAATTAGTGTACATGGGACTACTTGCTTACACTCTGAGTTGTATGATTTATTAATAAATATATGAACAAACAGAGCTTCAGTCATGGCCATGTGCAATTCTTACAAATTTCCTGCAGTACAAAACTATGAAAATATATCCAGAAAAAAAAAAATGGCAACATTTAAAATGACTGAAGAACTACATCTGAGAGCTTGCTTTAGTCCAATATGAATTTTGTTTGTATAATGATACTGATTATTTGTTTCAAGGACAAACTTTGAAGGGGGTAAGAAAACTATTAATATTTTAAACTCAAAGAGAAGGTTACTATGATATTTCAGACCACTACAAATACTTTTATATAAATGCTATTAAAGCTAAAAATTACAAGCTCCTTTGTATTTCCTTGTAGTCAAATCTATATGCAGAATTAATTCTAACCAAAGCAAAGGTGGTATGACAAGATCAAAGCATTTGTATTTTAGTCTTCCACTCTTTAGCGCTGGAAAGAACAAATTACCAAGTTCATAGTACCATGCCTCTTATCCAAAGATCTTGATGTGCTTGACAAACTTTAATTAAGCTTCACAGCATGACTACCAGTCAGGCAGAAATCTTATCATTTTCAGAAAAATCATGGCATGGCATTCACTCTTTGCATAGTTGCTCTGACTACATACTGCATTTTCTCTGCTGTGATGTATCGTGGAAAAATATATAATGGCAGTGTGCCCACCGTCTATTAGCTTAACTTCTTTTGCTTTTGTTTCTTATGTTTTTGTTAATACCTTACATGGACTACTGCATTTTTAACTTCACCACCTAATTTGTGTATGTATATCTAAACTCATCTTTTAAGTTAGAAAGAATTATAATTTAGGTTGCATTTTCCTCTAGAATCAACAATAGAAATTATATGTTAGAAAAGCACAGAGAGTCTACAAAGATTTTTTAATAAATTGCTAGAGTAGTTGTACTTCTCAGAGCACAAATCCTTTTTTGCCTGCATTTGCATGCAGGCATGCAGAGCAATACAACCAAATTTTATTTTGGGATACCGGAACCCCTCAATAAAAGAAAAAGAGCACCATATAATTAAGTGATCCTTTTCCTTCTTCAATGTGCCTAAATGTTTATGCTGCTTTTAAATACTATGGTGGCTATGAAGCAAGCCACCAAAGTGAGAGGGATATATTAACTAGCATTTTTGCTAATTGCAGTTGCAATTTTAGTGGTCTTGTGATACTTCTGATCTGGGTACAGGCCATTTGAACAGAAGTTTGATATAAATAAGAAAAACACATTTATGAAATGCTGGATTTAAACCAAAGTGCAAATACCTTGAAAGAGACACTAAATTATGGAAGTAAACATGATCAGATTTCCTAGGTATCTATGGTTCAGAGCAACAATTAAAAGATGTGTCTGAAATGTAGCATATGCAGCTCAGTCAACAAAATAATATAAATCTGTGTAGTGTGAAAATTCTAATACTTGTTGAGTTAAGAAAAAATTCCACAGGACTGTTCTTAAAGCATGGAGATGTAAGTAAAAAGACAAAGCCTACAGGAAAAAACATTTGTGATAAAGAAGTAAAAGTATTTCACAAAAATATTGAAAGACTATGCATTGTCCCAATTTATTTGAGGTACAGATGATGTTAGCACTTAAAATTGAACTGGAAGGCAATGTTTTCTTCAAAGCCAAAACAAAAAAGGAGCTGTTATCATGAAGACATTTCTGTTTTAATAGACCAGGTTTTCTCAAAAGGACAGTATAAGCAGTGCTGTAGTTCCAGCTAGCACGGGATCACCTCATGGGCTCTCCTGGTGGCAAGTGGTCAGGTTCACGTGCAGGCCAGGAGATGCCTGTGTCTGTGACCTCCACAGTGTTTTTCAGTGACAAGGCAAAGGCAGAAAAATGTTGCCCCACTAATCTTTTTATGGAAGTACATGTATTTCTATGTTGATTAAAATGCTATCTGTAAGAATTTTTAGCTTACATGTATTTATTGCAGTATCTTCTGAGAAGGAATATGTATGCAGGTCCGTGTCTGTATGTTTGCTTACATTATTTTTTCTGCTATAAATGTTATAAATGCCAAGTACAATATTCCAATTAAAATAATAATTTGGTTTATTAATACAAAATCAAATCACAGAATTTAGGTATCAAAAAATCGAATCATAGAATTTCAGCATTAAAATATCAAATCACAGAATTTTGGTATCAAAAAGATCGAATCACAGAATTTCGGTAAAAACCCCACTAACAGTGAAACCTACATGACGGTTTTACCTGGGAAAAGGCCAAGGGGAACTCTGAGACACAGAGGCTGGCAGTCTGCTGTTTCCCCCTGAGTTCACCAATTTGCCCATTTCGGAGCCCAGTTNCTGTCTCCCCCTGAGTTCACCAATTTGCCCATTTTGGAGCCCAGTTTTTATACCCTTTATTCTGCCCCCGGCAATATTTCCCCATATTTTCTATTGAGTCCTGGCTAGCTTTTCAAATTCATGGGTGTCTCAGTCGAGGCTTGAATAGAGTCCTTTTCCCCCCGTCAAGGTGTTAATGTCCAGTTTGCCCTTGCTTCATGGCTGATTAATGGCTGTACAATGGCTGATGGCTTTTCACAGCTCGGTGTAGGGCTCCTCAGGGTGTTGGTCAGCTGTGCTAATGGTCCTTCCAACACCTTCTTTTGACAGAGCTTCACTCCGGCTCTTTCCCCTTCTGTTCCTGGACGGAATGATCTAGGGAGGTGCCTGCCTTTTGTTTCATCATGTAACTACGAGACACACAGGAGCTCACGTATACATTTACCATCCACACATACATAGTATATTACATTTTACAATTCATAACTATCCATAAAAACATGAATTAATCATTCCCATTTTTCACATGAACAATAATAACTTGAAGCTGTAATTGCTAAATTTTATTTTAATACAAGATTTTATCTATAAAGCTAGCTATACCAGCTTTAATCAATCACACACAGTTTGTCTGGTAGGATATATTTCACCTTAGTCTTGTTATAAATGTCCAGCCAATTTCAAATAATAAAATATTTTTTATTAATTAAGGAATTACAGAACAAAAATTTTAGGCAAGCCAGCAATTGGAAGTTCAGTGTCGAGACCCGGGATTGGCACAGGGTGAACCTTAAGCTATGGTCCCTATTGCACTGTAACTCCCCCTGTTCACGAATTTAGTCCCTTTGGGGGTCCCCTTATATTTTGCCAGTTTATTTTGCCAGTGGCAGAGGATTTCCCCACATACTTTGTCTTTGGTCCTTCTCCTTCACATTCATTTCTGCCATCAGGTCTGCTGAATAGGGCTTCTGAGGGAAAATTAAGTCAGTTCCTGTCAGTTCCTCAGGAGCATGAATGGAGAGATGAAATCATGAATGAAGAGGCGTTTTCCCAGATCCATATCAACCTTGATGGCTGGGTGCTTCACAGTTTCACCGCCAGACGACTGATTCTGATCTCTGTCCACCCTTTTTCCTGGTGTTAATGTTGCGCTTCCTGAGTTCCCAGTAGGGGTATTGATTATCACGGATTCCTGGCTTTGGGTGTTGTCCGTCCTAAAATTCGTTGGCTTCATACCTGACCTGCTTGTACATTTTATTTTATAAAACATTTTTTACATCACATTTTATAAAACATTTTTTACCTCACATTTTATATACACCATGACACCAATTATTCCATTTCATTTATCACAGTCTCATTACAATGTAGCAATATCTATGAAGTATAAAGTGTTAGCAAAAGAGTGAATCTGTATTTTAAATCCCATTACCTACTGTGGCGGTGGGTTTTTGTTAAGCTGTTTTGAGTTCTGTATCTCACTGGTTCTTCCCAGTTTCCCCTCCTCGCTTGATGGGTCAGGTGCTGTCCAGGCACGTCCCCCCTTTTGTCTCTTTGTCTACCTCTCCTACCCCTGCCCTGTCCCTAGAAGCTTTGGTCAGCTGTCCATCTTTCCCCTGACCTTGCCCTGTGTTATGGAAAAACCCCTGTCCATCTGTCCTGGGGCAAATCATCTGCTTGTTCCACACCCCCCACCCCTTATGTTTAAAAGCGGGTGCGGGCGTTGTTCCTTGTTCTTTTTCATCCTCCTCCTCTTGGTGAATAAAGGTCTCTGAGAAATAGTACAGAAAAGAGCTTTCTTTAGTCCTTACTCCGAAGTCTAGACACCGCAACACCGGCTCGCAGTAGAACAGCCTTGTTCTGCTCAGTTACGTGGATCTGCCGGCAGATTTGGGACAACCGGGAATCAGAGCTCGCTGGGGTTCTGCTGGCCGTGTTAACCTACGAAGTTTACTTTATAATGGATCTCATGGCTGTCACAAACCTCTCTATCGCCTTTCTCCCTGCTGGGGAACCTGCAGTTCTGGGTCCCCCGGGGTTCCGCAGCTGTGCGGACCGGCAGGAGCTCCTCCGGCCGGGAGAGCCGCAGTGAGCGGGACCCCTGCCCTGCCAGGGGAGCAGCTCCCAGCCCTGCCCAACCCTGCCGGGCCAGGAACGTGGCCCATCCTCGCTGCTGACAGCTCGTTCCAGGGATGTTGAGTGCTTGCTCAGCTGTTTCGCTAATGGACAGGGAGAGCTGGCAGCGGCAGCGTGGCCGTGCCAGGGCGGGGAGCAGGATGGGCTGGGCGCCCGGTGACCGCACAGGGCCAGCCCCCAGCGCTCCGGCACGGGCTGTGCCCGACCCCAGCACCGCAGCCCTTCCCTGCACTGGAGCACTGAAACTGAAACTGGCAATTACAGAAGTGCCATTATCTCTCCTCCCATAAAACCTGCCTTCACATTAGTGCAGAAAAAAAAAAAAAAAAAAAAAAAAAAAAAAAAAAAAAAAAAAAAAAAAAAAAAGAAAGGTCTTCCCCAGTCTTTCATTTCTTTAGTTTTATGACATGAATGTTTTCTGCCTTCAGGTATTTTTGGTTACATGAGGCACTTTGCCAAAACATTATTTTGTATATGGGCCATCTACTCAGGAGTAGGATTTGATGGTTTTTCTAACTCATGTTCTGTGGTATATGAGTCTCTATCTTATTTTAAAATTCTTCTGCTAACAGAAGAATTAGTTGATTGCTTTCAGTACACAGCTTCTGAACTGAAAAATCCACACCTCCAGATTCTGCACATATGCTATATACCAGCTTAGCCTCTGTACAGATTTATTTGACTCTCTTAAGATTATTTGGCTGCTGAAGATATAATAAGAAATCATTAATAATTTTAAAATCTACAAACTTTAAAAATATTTAAGAACATGCTGTCATGGCAATAACTGCACGTGATAGCAGCTCCTAAAAATACACCTGAATTTATTATACAATTAACATAGACATGGTTCCCAAAAGAACAATTTCATAGAGTACTTCTGAGGGCCTAGTGCCAGTGCACTAATGTTTTTGGTGCTATAAAATCACTGGAAGAGAGTCTCTGTTATGAATAGAGACATTTCCTTTGCAATGAAGGAAAGACTAACTGATTTTCATGAGCAAACCTTTCATAGCTTCTTGGAAAATCTGGTACCTAATAAATTTATATAGTAGGGGATGTTCCTCCACATTGTAATTTTTTATCAATAATAGTAAACTTTCATCTTTTTCTTTTAACAGTGTCTTTAAAATCAGGTCAGACATGGTTTCCAAAATAGTTGATTCAGCATTTAGCTCACAATAGCATTTACCTGTAATATTCAGGGAATTCTGCTCTTTATTGACATATAGGATAAAGAAAAAAATTGAGATCTCATTTAAAGATTGGCCTCCAAAGGGGTATTCTGATGTTCGCCTGGAGGAGTATGGCATAATTTAAATGTGATTTTTATGTGCAGAGATAGAGTTTCAAAGAAAGGAATATAACTCTTCACTAAATCATTGTGAGTGCTTCACTTGTAAAAAGCTGCTTGCCTGAGCACTCTGTCAGTAGCTTAGTTATGTCCTTCTGCCTGACAGATGTGGAATAGTGTGTAACAATATGACTCTGAGGCAGCATAAGCTTATTCAGCACTTTTCTGATGGCAAAGTGCATTAATGGTGGACTTGTCATAAAGTGTCCTGACACAAAATGGAAACTATGGCTCAGATTAGTGCCAGATACATCCATCCTACATTCTTATATTGTTATACAGAAGCACCACTTCAAGCAACTGTTTTAATGTCTCACAAGATTTAACTGGAGAAATTAGTTATTTTTTCATACTTCGGAGAAAAGGAAAGTTTCATTTTAAACAATGTTTTGTAATTCATCAGTCAAAGACATCAGCAATCATAATTGCTAATCAACTGCTTCCAGAACAGCAGGGAACAACACAATCCCCTTTCTCATAGAGTAGCTGCCACAGCAAAGCCACTGCTGCAATTCATTGGAAATACACTACTGGGCCCTGGAAAATGTATCTTTGGAAACCAAGCTGCAGATCTTCCAGATACTGCTGAGACATTAAGAATCAAGAGTACTAGCAGGTTGTCAGTGGGCTAACTTAAAATTTAGCAAGGCCTTCCACATTAATAATTAGGAAGACAACCCAGTCTCCAAAAATTTAGTTTACTAAAAGCAAGAGCAATTTACACTGGCTGTGGAAACAACAGTTATAGTCCATTGCAGGTTGAATTATCTCACAAACTAAATATCCCTCCCATAAATTGTTTGAATTGGCATTCGTTAACAGATTGTATTTACAACTGTACAAGGAAAAAAAATTCATTTTTGAAGCACATGTCCTAGGCATCTACTTTAAAATGAGATAATTGGATTCAGAGGTGATGATTTCTCTACTTACACCATAAAAGGAGTCTAATGACTTGTTTAGAAGAAGGCATCTGTATTTGTTTAGGTTATTCACATATCAGACTCTACAAGAAAATAAAAAGAAAGTCAATAGATACTTAAGAGAATGTGACTGCTGAAAAGCAGAAGTCTTCAAAGTGCAAGTGACTTTAATGTGCCCCTTGCTTAGACTTATTCAGTAAGGTAAATGAGAAGTGTATAGGAAGCAAAAAAACCCAAACAAACCAAAAAAACAAAAGTAAAAACAAACAAACAAATATCCAAAACAAACCCAAAAAACCCACCACACACAGAGCCCTTATAGTTGATCTTATACTGACAAAAGCTCCAGATCAAACTAAGAATACACTCTGAAATTTTATTTAACAAACTGCTGCTTCTACTCCTGTTCTCACTGACAGTCAATTAAAGAGCTTTATTCTTCATTAAAACACCATATAGGTATAGGTTATAATTATAAAGAAAGAGATCTCCCTGCTTTTCATGCTGTAACGTGCCTACGTATCCAAGACTTTCCATGGGCAAACTGTGCTGGCATTTGTTGTCACAGGCACTTGGACTAGATAATCCTTCTAAGTCACTTCCAGCTGAAATATTCTAAAGTTTTAAAGACTTTTTAGAGGGAACACAGGGCTTTCAGTGAATACTCAAATAACAGACATTTGAGACCCTCAAAGGGGTCAACAGAAAGAAAAGCAAAACTCACTTCCTGCTTCTTGGAAAATCAGAACAATACAGTCCTAAAAACCAAGATAAACCTTCCTGGAAAGAGCACACAAACACCGAGAAATCCAAACACACAGAGACATTTTTTTCCACAGTTAAATAAGGTTCCTGGGGGGTCAAGCCCCTAAGAGTGAATAATATGTGTCAACAAGTGTCTGGTGTTCAAGACTTCATGTATTTTCTGTAGAGGCCAAAGAAATACCTGACTCAGAAATTTATGTAGGTTTGAAATTTCTTCATTCTTTGTAGGGTTCTTCAGGGATTTAGACAATCATACCTGAATGGCTCTGTCTTTCTGCCATTTCTTCCCCAGGCTGAAATTCATGAGTATACTGAAAGAGACTTCTCTTTAATCTCTTTCTTGTCCTCTTAAACCCTCTGTGCTGTCCTGAAGTTAAGAAACACAGATTATGACCATGCAAAATCAGCTAATGCAAAAGCTGATCAGCATTTACTTTGATTTTCCTTTCAAATGCAAATTAGATAACATACCAGGAGAGAAATAACATCTGAGCAATTATTTTAAAATACTTTTCATATCTTCTAACTCTAATACAATCATTAATAGAAATTTATGGCAGATAGTTACCAAAGATGATAATTTTGACCAGTTGTTCTACCAAAAAGTCACGTGTTCTTTTCTAGCACTACAAAATGTACATGAATACTTAAAACTGCATCAAATAAACACCTCTATAAAAATTAAAATACTGAAACATCTCTTGAAATGTGCTTGTGTAGGAAAATATACTGATATGTAAAAGCTTCTACCCATAGATTTGTAATACAGATGGCACCTGAAATTAGCATGTGTATATTTTAAAGGGATTCTACAAAAAAATAAGTTATGTAGATCACAACATTTTTCTAAAAGTACTTGAGGAACATACAGAAGAAAAATCTGTCCTCAAAAGTGTTTAATAAAGCTGATTATTTAAAGCTGTTTGAAAAGATGTGTCAAGCTGCTCATCTGAAATGTCACATTCATATCCTCACGAATATCAAAACCCAGCTCGTCTTTTCAAACACAGATTTGAATGACAATAGTGACATCGAGTGGTCATTGTTGTTAAACGCTGCTGTGTTCTGGCATGAAACCCCTGCTGGGGTGGTAATGCCAATGTGCAGACAACGCCAGTGGCACACAGTGCTGGGTCTGCTCATACTGCTGGTACAGCATCATCGGAGGTGAATGTCAGATTGTCAGCAGTTTGCTCTCCTGGGCAGCAGGAGAGCAGAGATCACTCAGCAGTCCAGGATTCAATGAATCATTCCTGGTTTTGGTGCTCACTAAATTATATTCCTAATATGTTGATTCTTTCTTCACTCCCTTCCCAGTGCCCATTGCCATACCAAGACAGGATTTATACCAAAAACTCCCCATCCTTTTTCTTCTCTATTTTTTCATTAGCGTGATTCATTCCTACGTTTAAAAATGCTGCTCACATATTAAGGCTGTATGTAGCCTTAGCTGTGAGGACAGACACCTTCCATCAGTGACAAACTTTGGAAATCACTGGAACTCTTCACAGGCTGGAGTGCAAGCAGGGCTCTCATTCAGAGCACATCCCACAAACACATTCTGTGCTCAAGCACACTTCCATATCATGCCCTGCATCTGTAGGCTGTGCCTTCAACAGAAAGCTCTCATCAGTATCTGGAGCTATACTGAGGGAAGATGCTAAGAATCCAATGCAAAAACTTTGATCTTCAGATTTCAAGGAGGTAGTGGTCTTCTGTCTGTATGACATGTAACAGCTTCTGCACATGGTATGAGATTTTGGAGGAACTGAAGAGTAATGCAGAAAAGGAAAACCATTTTATTATTGTCATAACAGCCCATATGGATAAGCAGCCCCTTCTCAAATTCACATGGTATGCACAAATGTTCTGTTTCATTTGCTTGTTGCTTTCTTGTTCTGATGTCCCCAGTGATTAGTCCCTGATATGTTACATTGGAAATAAATTATTTCTACTGCATTTCTATAAGAAAACAGAGACTAAAGTAATGGATATTTACAATGGGGCTTAAGCAGATGAAAAACATAGCAGACTTTGGTATGGACACAGGAGGCTGAGGTATCAGTAGACTTTCTGCAACTGAAATGATTCCAGCATGGACCTGCAGCAGTGCCCTTCCTGGAGCACCCCAGTGCACTGATAGAGATAACCAGCACAGGAGACAAGGGAGATGTCTCTCAAGATCCCAAAGAATGTAGAAGGATGGAAAAGGATGGCAGCTGGGCCCAAAGCATAGCCTGTATTTATAAACATTTGGAGGAGTGGAGGAAACCCATGGAACGGGAGAATAATAAGTATATGTTGAAGGACCCAGGATAACGCTAAATGAGTATGTATAAATCTGTACATTGAGTATAAAGATCACTTAAATAATGTAGTATAAGCTATAAGCATAAAAATATTTAAGAAGATATTTCAGTAATGAGATTTAAATACAAAAGGATGGTTAGAAGATATACAATTGCATTAAATTATGTGAGACATAAGCATGACGCAAATGGTACGGAATTTGTGTTCAAGAGATTTTGTTCACTGTGATTGGGCTGGAGTCAACCTTCCCATAGCAGCTCTCAGTGCTGTGCTATGTACTTGTAGCTAGAAAGGTGTCAGTGTCACACACGAGTGTTTTGGCTACTCCTGAGCACTGCTCCCACAGCACCAAGGCTCTCTCTCCAACATCCCCCCACACCCCTAAAGATCAGTAGGCTCAGGGTGGGCAAGAGGCTGGGAGAGGACAAAGCCAGGACAGCTGACTCAAGCTGGCCAAGGAGATACTCCATACCAAATAACATTGTACTCAGCCAGGAGAAAGAAGAAGGAAGAGGGCAATTTTTCATTTAGGTGTTTATTTTCTGGAGAATTCAATAAGTATACCAAAGCCCTATTTCCCAGGCCTTGGCTGGATATCACCTGCTGATGGGAAGTAGAGAATAGATTTTTTTTTCCCTTTGCCTCCATGTGCAGCCTTTCCTTTTTCTTTATTAAACTGCCTTCATCTCGGCCTATGAGCTCTTCTTCATCCTGTATTCCTCCCCTGGGCCCTGCTGAGGAGGGCAGTGACAGAGCAGCTGGATGGGCACCTGGAGACAGTCAAAGTCATCCCATCTCTGCTTTATACAGCACAAAATCAGCTCTTCCCAGCCAGCTCTTCCCTGGGGAACATTACACAAAAGAACTTCTGAAAGGTCGCAGCCCAATTATAGCACACAATTTATTCCTCTGTATGTGTCTTTCTGGGTGTCCTGGCCATTTCCATCAATAAAGCCATTGATCATCTGTATTCTCTGACAGCCACATAGACTGCTGCAAAGGTATCCAAAAGCTTAGAAGCAGGCATCTATTCAATAACAGGATAAAAACCAAATCTCAATTTGTATTCCAAAATGTACAATGACCACGTTTTTCAAAGAAGTATGGGACACTTAGATACCAGAAAAGGTTGATAAATCTTTTTTAATTGTCAGGCAGACATAGCACATAAAACCCAGACATTTTTAGAAGAGCAACATATGATGATACACATTCATAAGCACAGAAGTTTTTAGTGAGTTTAACACCTCACATAAGCCAACCTAAAGCTATTATCTCCTTCCTGTCAATTCAAGTTGATGGTCTTATTAAAAAGAATTGGGCAGATAACAGTTGCATAATAAATGAATAATCAGAACACTGGAAGATTTCTGTTTAAATATCAGATGCATAGAACTCATCTTACCTGTCCTCCTCCTTGTTATTTTCTACCTCTTTCCCATCTATCCCTTGTACTCTTCAATTATCTTTGATCAATTTAGACACCATTTAATAAAATAGAATATATCTTTTGTGTTGCTTGTGTTATTTTTAGTACAAATATTTCTAACCTGAGCTTAAGCCTTTTAATCCTAAAGAAATAAATTTAAAAAAAATATTGAGTATTTTCCTAAATGAACTTTTAACCCTCTCAGGCTTAGAGAAACAGGTTAGACTAAAATTTCCAATCTCAACTTGTCGCAGAGATTCTCACTTACCCAAAACTTAAATGAGATTCACTTCCCATTTTGACACTCAAGATACAACAGGAAAACAAAATTCTTAATTGTTTTAAAACTGCAATATTTTCTGATTTGAAATTCTAACTCTTTTATAGGTAGTGAAAATCTTCTATAGTCACAATTTGATAGATGTTCCAGAATCAGTTTCTCATGACAATAGTTCCTGAAACGTCAGTACTCCTGACTCAGTCACAGTTGTTTCCTTCCCCATGCTTCGATGCTAGAGATAAAAAGGATTCACATCCTGCATATTTCCTCTTTTATTTTGCCTATATGTACAGCACAACTACTACGATATAAATACCTTCAGCTTGAAGGTCACATTCTAAACTAACTTGTATTTGATCCTCTTAAAAGGTACTCTTTATAAAACTTGAAAATTTGGCTTCAATAAATTTGCTGAGATATGAATCTATACTAGAGTTTTTAATATATTGAAAATATTTACACAGAAATGTATTTCCAGTTTACCAAATCATACAAAATTTCTCTATTTCCTTGAAGACCACAAGGTGGCATGTGAAACATATGATAATACTAACAACAGACTTGAAAGAATACAGTAGAAACATGGTATGCAGTTCTACTAGATGAACATAACATGAATACTCAAACAGTTTTAAGAATCAGTCTAAATTTTTTGTAGGAGTTTGCCTTTTTCAGTCCAAGCTCTTTGCACTGGAAAAGGAATAAGATGTGCAAGCCCTCTATTAACAAGGAGGGATTATTCTTTTTAATGTAAAAGTATATTAAGGCATTCTAACAGACAGTGGGCCTTGCTACTCAAAGAGTGATCAGAGTGAACTGCAGCAAATTTCTTCCATGATTTCCATTTAGCCATAAGAACCAGTTGACTATCATGCATGCAGCTGTGGTGTGCTAAATCTTCAATTTAGTGAAAAATTAATTAGGAGGGTTTATTAAGCATGAAACTATATTTTAAAATGAAAAAAAGTATAGATTCTGGTACTGTTTTGTTACATCATGGAAATTCTGAGCCTGTTCACACTGATGTCTGAGCACAATGAAAAGTTTTTCACTTATCTCACATACTTCTAAATTCAGCAGATTCAGGAGATGCCACTGGGATGCATAAAGGACACCAAAGATCTAGCTGTGTTAGCTGTTAGAAGTTACTGTTGTGGTATCTTCTTCTCGTGTGCTTTACCTAAGATGATAATATTATAATTTTGCCATTGCCAACCAAAATTGAATCATGTTGATGTGTCCAGTTTTCTGAACTGCACTCCTGAGAACAAATTCATTCCTCAGATCACTTCAAATTTATTCCAAGCCCATCTGGGAGAGGTTTCATCCCAACTACAGTTTCAGCTCTTCTGGGTTATTTTACCCTGTAGGAAGGTGAGCTGTGGTCACCCCAGGCCAGTTAACTCTTTATAGACATTTCCTATATTGACCAAGTGTCAATATGTTCATGGAAGACAGCCACAGAAAAGGTCCATCTGCTCCACTCTATAAACACTTGTGAAAGGGTCATGTTAATGACCTGCCAATACCTATGGGCGTTCAGACAAATTGAACCTGTAAGAGTGTTATACCCTGTGTAAATGGAGCCCTCACTTAATACAGGTCTTGCATATATACTGTTCAAGAAAAAAATTCCACCTTCATTTCTGCTTTGGTGTTTTGATCTGGTTTGGTTTGGGGTTTTTTGGCTTTTTTTTTTTTTAGACTACTGCCTAGAATTTACCCCACTGCAGACTGTTACAACTGTGACAAAAATATGCCTTACGTTATTCCCAGATGACACATGCTAACTGTTTACAGAAACAGGAAGAGAGGGCCATGTGTTTATTCCTGACAAAATGATTAACAGGTTGGTTCATTATGGTTTATTATAAATTCCTTGAAGTGTAAGCACTGTTGCTAAAAGTCATAGACTTTCAACATAATACTAATCGGGAAATACCTGCTCCTAAGGGAACAGGAAGTAATTGCACTTAGTAAAAAA
Organism: Cisticola juncidis; assembly: GCA_013400215.1. Taxonomy (NCBI): domain Eukaryota; kingdom Metazoa; phylum Chordata; class Aves; order Passeriformes; family Cisticolidae; genus Cisticola; species Cisticola juncidis. The sequence continues at coordinate 1,844,936 of VXBR01009111.1, read as the reverse complement.
ACTACTGAGGCTTTGACTATCACAGAATCACAGAATTGAGGCTAAGGTTCGAGGTGACCTTTGAAGGTTTTCAAACCTGGAGCTGGAAATTTGGGCTATTTTTCCTCTTATGAATGCAGTCCTGTATACTACTAAGAATGCTAAGTCCTTACAAGTCTTAACTCCTCATTTCATTTACAGAGAGGGTACATCTTAATTTGATTTCAAAACACACTTATTTGCCAAATAAATATGCCAATTCTTCTCTTATTTAAGTGCCAACACAAACCACAAAAAAAGCAAATGTAAATGTATAAATACCCCAAAGCCTTCTCTTTTCCAGGTTAAACAAACCCAATTCCCTCATCTTTCCTTGTGGGAGAGATGCTCCATCCCTCTGATCATCTTGCTGGCCTCCCCTGGACTCACTCTCACAGGCTCATGTCTGTCCTGTGCTGGGCATCCCAGAGCTGGATACAGCACAGCAAGTGAGTCTCAGCAGAGTGGAGCTGAGGGGCAGAAGCACCTCTCCTGATCTGCTGGCTTTGCATCAAATCTGCTGCACTAGTATAATAGTTTAAATTTTAAAAGTGAAAATAAATGGGGGAAAAAAAACTTGCTTCTAATTCACTGTTGAAAGAAAATTTTTCAGCTTTCTCTCAGCTGAACTGATTTTATAGGAAACACCAAGAACAGCAGCATTTTAGACTGGAAACCAAAATAAAGGTTAAAACTGAAGAGTAGGGGAAAGAGGAAGATGAAGTATTTGAGGAAATACCCAGCATTAAAAATGCACCTAGACTAATCCTGAACGAAGCAGACTACTGAATACCTAATGCTACCTGTGCTTGTAAAGTTGGAGGTGTCAGGAAATGCTCCTAGGCCTGGCATTCATGCTCCATCCTTGTGGGAGAGATTAAGAATTCTATTAGAATAATTCTTTTTTGCTCATGAGAAATACTGTTCTCTTAATAATCTCCATGGTTCAGGAATTAGAGCCAGGAACTCCTCTTAACAGGCATTTCTGATGCAGATTCTGTTTTGGATGGATGACAGTCATCGCATGCCAGTTGTTCTTCTTGCTAAGAAATGGTCAAACACATTTTTATTCTATTCAGCATCTAGGATGGACTTGGGTTTCACTTGGCCCCAGAGAATCCACATGTTAGTAAAGGTACATAAGAGTACCACAGTATTATTGTGTCTAAGAAGAATCTTTCAAAATCATCCCCTCTTCTCCTTCCTCCTCTGACAAACTTTTGCCTCTGCACTACTTCCACACAGAAAAAGTTTCACTGGGTTCATGCAAAGCCAGGGGCTAGGAAGAGGACCACCCTCATAAAGTTGCTCAGGTTCTCCACAGGCAAGAGGAGAAAAGAGGAAGCTCAGTGAAAAAAGCAAACAAACATTGAAATGGTTCAGGTGCCTTTGTTAAACTGCTCGGGCTGAAAGGAAATGTCATTTACCTTAAAGAGAGCACTAGAATTTACCCTGATATTACACTCATAGTGTGTCATCACTACATGGGCACCAACAGTAGCACAACATGGAAATAAAAACCCAGGTGACTCAGAAGCACAAACCCCAAGCACTCCCTCCCTCCTTCCCTCCAACCTGTTCTCAGCAGCTCTGCTCCTCGATTCAGTCAGCTGGGTAGTGTCAACCTGTTGTAATAGCTGGACACAAGTATTTCCATGCAGCTCTCTTAATATAAAAGTGTGTCAAGGTTACCCATATGTAACAACTTCTGAAAGAGTTCAGATGCTCAGGAATGGCCCGCCCAGAGTGTGGAACACGCTAACAAGGAAGGGTTGGTTGAGGTTGGCAGGAAAATACACAGAGGATTTCAAAGGCTCTTGGTTTCCATGGTTGTAGCACTCATTACCAATAGATCTGAGCAAGTGTATTATCACACTGCCAGTGTGACAGCAGGCAAAACAGGATCTCAGCCAGAATCTAAACACCTGATGCATTATTACAGAAAAAAAATACTTGTTTCATTAAGAACAAACACGTTTGAAGAGGTTACTACTGAAGTCCTTAATTCCTGCAATGTGGATAGTACAAAATATTCAGGCAAAATATTCCTTTAAAAAAGGTGATTATAACCAAATATCTCTTATCTGTTTTATGTAAAAGCTTGAAAAATCCACAAAATAAAAAGCAGGGACAAAGGCATTGTGATTACTGAATGAAAACTCATTTTTCTAAAATGGGGTCTTTTATGCAGCTCCAAAGACACAACTAAAATTCAGAGACTATCAAGTGCTAAGAGAAAAGAAAACCCATTTCCCAAAATTTTGCAGAATACTTAATAGGTAACAGGGTCTGTCATGTTCAAGTCCAACAGCAAAAATACAGTAAAGTTGTTTGAGATATAAAATCATCATCATGAAAGCATAGCTTCTTTCAATCTGAACATCTTGTCCTGACAACAAAGAGATTCCTGCCATTGTGGGAACACAGTCAATCTGGTGAACTGCAAAAAAAAACACAACTAGATTTAGTGTTCAATATTCATAAAAATGAAGGCACTAAAAATTTTTAGTGGAGTAGTAGTAGCTAGTAGCTAGCTGCCCTCCTAGATTTCGCAAACTGAAGGAAGATGAAGCCCATTGCCATAGCTTTCACACTTTCAGAAGCACTTTTTCCATTTTAAATTCAAGATAATTACAGTCATTACAACACTAATCAAACCACAGTGAAAACTACACACACAAAAAGTATCCTCTTTGCTGTGGACTTTGCTTATCTCATTATCAGTGGGGATCTTCAGGAAATTTCCATGTGAAAGGACAAGTCAGATCCAACACTTAAAAATGAAAAAGACTATGTAAGAAATCTCACAATTTAAAATTTCAAAGAAGTAGACCACAGCCAGTTATTTATCTGCCACATGCTATAAATACCGTTTCTATCATTTAGAAACAGTATTTAACAAAACTTTAGCTTTATTAGAAGTTAAATCTACCTTTCTATTAGAGCCTTGTCCCCAAGTCACCATTAGGGTTAGGGATTAGGGTTAGGGTTAGGCATGTCACAAGGATTACAGCTCCAGCAACACTGTACCTGGAATAGGCATGACAAGAGAAGCATGACAAGAGAAACACGGCACTGCTCCAACAGTGCTGCCTCCACATCAGCTTTTAGAATCACAATAGTTTTCCTGGGGTTTAAGGCAGTGTACTTAAGGCAGCACTATAAATGTACTTTAACACAGCACACAGCAACAAGATGCACAAATAAATTTTCAGCATAATGACATCTTAATGGCAAGGACTGTTAAATATGTATTTACACAGTGGTTTTATAATGTAAGCTCATGGTAACTGTCCTTCGAATATCATTTTCTTTAGGAAACAAAATCTTCCTTATACATCAAATTTAAAATTGTATGACTAACAGTACTACCAACATGGTTAATAGAGAGAGATAGGCGTAAACAGATACCCAAAACTTGCATATTGCAAACATTGCCTCAAGATCACAGTTTTGGGAAACCACCTAGCATGTCTAAAGAACATGGACTAAATGAAAACTGAAAGTAGAGTAAGTCAGTGGTTCCTTTATGTGGTTGCTCATATGTTCATAATGCTGAAGCATTTGGAGGATATAAATCATCCAAAGTACGAGAAAATTGGAAAACCCACAAAGCTACTGAAGTGCTAGGACCCAAACAGAGCTGAAATGTTGTTGCCATGTCTTAAAATGAATGCTGGGAAATACTGAATATATTGTAGTTTAAAAACGTAGGTCTTCCTCATTCTCTAGTCCATATCCATGAGTGGCAGAAAAGAGAGGTGAAACGCCACAGGCACTTAGCCCCTGTTCCACACACATGGAAAGGCAAGTGAGGTGCTCTGTTTACCTTTATTTCATCCTGTGGAGCTGTCACTCCTTGTGGAATGCTACAAACCTCTGCCTTTAAATTAAATTACTTTGTTAGTCTGTGAGAACTTGGCTTAGTGAAGGGGCTTTACCAAAGCTTCCTGTGCAACCTTCACTAAAGGTCTCATAAATACATCAGCGTATCAGGCAGCTCGCTATGAGCAGGGGCAAGGGTGAACTTGCACTTACTGGAAATTTCGAAACTACCTTTTCGAAATGCCGCTATCCTGAAAAATCTTCCTAGGACAAACACAGAGGAGATAAGCGACTGCATGAGACAAAGCTTTTCTCACTTCTATTGAGCAATGACTATACACCAGATTGGGGCTCTGAGCAACTTGGTCTAGTGGAAGGTGTGTCCTGTCCTGGCAGAGGAGCTGGGATTAGGTGATGTTTAAGGTGCCTTCCAACCCACATCATTCTATGATACTCCACTGTAACAATTCACTGCGGCGATCTGCGCTCGCCTCTGGCATCCTGCATCACCTTTCGAGGGCAGAACTCACACACCCCTCCCGCCCCCGGACGGAGGGGAATGCCTCCTCCTCCTCCCCAGCGCAGGGGGTGCTCCTTCGGACCGGGTGGGGCGATGCTCCATCCACGGCCCGAGGGACGCGCCCCGCCACCGCCGCCGCCGCCGCCGCGGCCGCCCCAGGGCGAGGCTGCAG